>JAJOZX010002652.1:0-517500 GCA_023014485.1 Bathynomus jamesi | reverse complement strand
ATACCAAAAAAGGCCTTCTAGGTGCCAATGTGAGGTTATGACGATAGACGTTAATCAGCATTTCTTACGATAAGGCCTGAAACTGGCTAGCCAAGATCTATACCCATTTTGCCATGGGCGCCCGCAGGATTTTTTCCAAGGGGGGCAAAATTTGTTTTTACTTCACAATTTTACCAACAAGCTAAAATAATCCTTAAAAGCAAACTCATGTCTAGTCACACCATACCCCCAAAATTTACATTGTTTAAAGCACAAAATATATTTTTATATTTGCTTTAAACTTCTTTAATGATTGCACTTTAATTTTTAACTAAATTACTATACACTGAATGCTTAAGAATTAAAATTAATCACTGGACATGTTTAACTTGTATTTATTTATTTAGACTTAAAATATTTCACTTGTGGCAATTTTCACTAATAAAAGATAATCTTGTGGTGCAAGGCACTACAAAATATCACAGAAGTCCTGAAAACAGGGTATCCAGTTATGTAACACAGACCACAAATCCGCGTCCTCACTCTCTGAGTGTCGGAAAAAAAACTGATCAAAAACAATGACTGCCACGCACTGCATGCAGCCAGGTGCTTGAGTTGGCGCTGCCAACTTTGCGGGATAATTTTAAGGGGGGACTTCTGAACAAATAAAAAGGTAGCAACCTTTATCATGCACACAAATAAAAATTTTCACCCTTTAGGAGGCAGTTGGATACTTTTCAGCAAGTTTAGGATATAAATATTTTCTTAGAAAATATTTAATATATTTTCTTGGCATTTCCGGGGGGGGGGGGGCAAGCGCCCCCCACTTGCCCCTACCTGCGGGCGCCCATGCATTTTGCCAACAAGCCCAAATGATCGACAGTCTAAAAAACTAAACTAACTTAACCAAACCTATTTTAACCTAACTTAACCTGACTTACTCTAACCTAACCAAATTACTTGTAGACAGAATGTCAAGTCGATCAGATGTCGTAAGACCGGTTAGCCTCATAAAACACTCCTACAGTATTATAATTCAGACTTCAAGAAAGTGAATCTAAATTCTAAAAGGTTGACCATCAAAATCAACCAAGACCTTCATTAAAGAACTGTGAAGCAACCATAAAACCAGAGGAAAGGCAACCATTAATAAGTGAAAATACTTCGAGCGTCACTTCGCCTCTTTTCAGAGTCAGTCTTCCTCCAGTCGTTCTTTGTAGCACACGTTCGTTTTGTAGGCCTATATCCGGCGCGCGCATATTTTAATTCAGTGGTTGTTACTCACTTAACCAACACTGGCTGCTAGCATTAAGTTCCGTTATAGAAATTCAACGCGCTTGTAAGCATTTCGTTTATTTTTCGTCTGCGCACGCATAGACTTCATATTTTGTGTAATTTATCGAGTTAGCAGTTATTATATTATTGTACAATTTAATGTAATTTACTATCTTTTGTTGTATTTGACATTGTGTATTCATACTGACAATTAACTTATAAATACCAAGTGTTCTGTAACTATCACTTATTTTCTAATCAATTATATTTGTTGTACGTGCCGTATTATATTTAGCATTGCAATATCAAGATTGTTAATTGAAGGAAAAAGCGACGCAGTCCTTCCTTTCCTTGATTAGTGACAAAAAACAACTGGTAACCCTGAACAACTAATTAACTATTCTAATAATTATCTCGTTAACCTAGTTAATTATAAATGCAGCTTAACTTCAAATTAGTAGCCTATAAAATTAAGTTCTATAAACTTGTTTCAATTAAGCTACCATTTAAAAAATAGTGCCCATAACTTGGGTACTATGAAGTGGTGACTATAGTAGATATTTCAGATCTTTTCCGTTTGACTGCCGCCATTGAAAAATAATTAAACTTTTTGTATTTTAACCGAAATGTCTTGATGATACAAAATAAGTTACTTTATAAAAAAGCTTTTCTTAATTTTCCCTTATAATGACTTATATTTATAAGTTGAACTTCCTTATTTGGATCACCTGAAGGTCAGTGCCCCAGCCTTCTTTACTTAGCCTTATAAGGCTAACTAACGAAAATACAGACCTAACCTAACCAATCGTTAGGTCAACTGTACGACCTTGACGATTGGTTAGGTTAGGTCGTGATATTTTTGTTAGTTAGCCCTATAAAGCTAACTAAAGAAGGCTGGAGGCCCTGATCTTCAGGTGATCCCCTTATTTTTCTGAGTACACGATTAAAACTTAAAAATTAAGCATGGATCTTGAAAGTAATTAAAATTGTTTATAAAAACAAAATTTGAAGGGGAAATTAAGAAAAGCTTTTTTATAAAGTAACTTATTTTGTATCAAGACATTTCAGTTAAAATACAAAATACAAAAAGTTTAATTGTTTCAATGGCGGCAGTCAAACGGAAAAGATTCGATATTTCAAATATCTAAAAACATCGCTCAAATGTTTTAAAGATATAGTATACAGGCGTGGAAATTAAACTATTTGGGTAATCTCTAGGAGCGCTCCATTTTTCAATATTAAACATACACTCCTAAAACATATACCATTTGAAAGCTCACATTTTTCTGAGTCTAAAAATGTAGTAATCCAAAAGTATCAATAGCAAATAAAAAGTAACTAGGTTTAATTGTTTGACGCGTGCCGTCATTAACTACATTATAAAGGTTGGCTAAGTTATAAATCTTCAGTCTGTTGTAAGATGGAATGTGATATCAATGTAGTGAAAATTAACTGATTTTCATGACAATTTTGACTCTATAATCCAGGTTTTAGGTAAGTGTTAATATATACTGTACATGTACCAGGTCGCAAATACTGATTCGGGTGATATATATGTGGGTTAGGTTGTTAGGTTGGTTAGGTTTTCTTATTTGCTATTGATACTTTTAAAATGTGAGTATTTGTGAGCTTTCAAATGGTATATGTTTTATGAGTGTATGTTTAATATTGAAAAATGGAGCGCTCCTAGAGATTTACCAAATATTTAATTTGTACAGTATCTTAATTTTGTCTGCTCCTGGATGCATGCTCAGTGTGATTAAAAATATCTCTCTTTGTCATTACGTCGCAGGACTGGCGAAATAATAATAACAATAGATAATAATAATATTATTATTACAAGTGGTAGTAGTAGTTATTCTTGTACCCTAAAAATGTTATATATATTTTAGTGTACACAAAAGTGCACGACGAAGCCAGTGCAAGTTTGTTTGGTATAATTCATCACAATGAAATGTTGGTTTTATTCCCCGTAGAATAAAGAAGTTGAAAATGATCCGAAGACTGAAGATGAAATGTTCAAAAAGAAATCCATGTTTAACCTCTTGAAGGCTCCGAACATGAGGAAAAGAACTTTGATTCTCTCCTTTTGTTGGCAAGTATAATTATTGGAGATCTCAGTTTTACATATTAGTTTACTGTACAGTCTAGGGTGGTCCAAACAAAATGAAAAATATTTTCCTCATGACATTTGCCCACATTTGGTAAACACTATCAATGTTGGATGTAAAAAAGTGGATCGATTCGTGCATATTTAGAGATGGCGCAACTCGAAGCCTTAATATCATTATACAGTTTGGGGTGGCAAATTTCTTCAAACTTGCGCCACCCTTACATATTTATGGATTTAGCTCAATATCCTGTAGGATGTCGTTTTTCGTATAAGGAATGAGAAAATGTATCAGGAGCTCTTATTTGTGTATTTTCATTTTTTACCATATAGTGTGTGGTTCACACGATAAGACTCAGAATGGTCACCTGAGAAACTTTTATGTTAACACAGACTGCGCATGGAACAAGGAACTCTGGGAAAATTAAATCATGACCCGGTCATGACCCGTTCTCACGTTGGGCTTCCATCACAAAAAAAAAAAACTGTAGTATTTGTCATTTACCATTATTTATTCAGACTATAGAGTGGATTTAATTTTCCCAGAAGAGTTCCTTGTTCCATGCATGGTCTGTGTGTAACATTATATATACGAGTATTAGGGATGTACCGAATACTAAAATTCACCGAATACCAAATATTTGGTGCAAAACTATTCGACCGAATTCCGAATATTAGTTTTATTTGGGTTATTTGGCGTCACTATAAAAAACTGAAACCTTTATCAGTTTGACAGCACATAGAATTAATAGTAAATGTGAGCAAAAGCAACATGTTTTAGCCACCAAAAATCTGCCAGATTCCCATACTCATGAAAAATTTGCAACTGCATTGACTTCTATATTGCAAGAATGGTCAATAAAGAGCGATCTTGTGCTTGCAGTTGTGCACGACAATGGCTGTAATACTCATATTACTAAAGCTGTTATCGTTGTTGCTTGTGCGAATCATACTTTAGCACTTGCAGTTGATGAAGCACTTCTTAGCCAGAAGTCTGTTTCAGAGATATGTGCAATTGCGCTCCCAATCTGTTGCATTTTAATTATTCATCTCCAGCCTTTGACAGACTTAAGGAATTCCAGAAGCAACATAATTTACCCGAAAACAAACTTATAAGAGACGTTATCAGTCCAAAGCTGGGCACTTGCGGTTTTTTTTGCGGTACTGCGGTACTACCGCACTACCAAACCGGTACCGCATAACGCAGTACCGCAAAGGATCGCTGAAAGTACAGGCTGTACTTTCAGCGATCCTTTGCGGTACTGCGTTATGCGGTACCAGTTTGGTAGTGCGGTAGTACCGCAGTACCGCAAAAAAAAACGCAAGTGCCCAGCTTTGAACTTATCACCCACTGGAACTCTACATTCTATATGCTGCAACGACTTCTTCAACGAAAAACTGCGGTTGTTGCATACGCCTCGGACTATGTATGACATATATACTGTAGCAACCTTCAGTAATCATCAGTGGACTCTAATTCAGTGTGTTGTAAAGCTTCTTAGTCGATGTGAAAAATTAACGAATGACTTTTATTCTTGTCTTCACATGGTGTCTCCCGATGTAATAGGTCTCGTGGTAATTTTGCTTAACATAACTGATGATGCAGGCGTTCATACTATGAAAAACGATTTAATAGAAAATTTACAGAATCGTTTCAGGCAGTGGAAGGCAGACATTACTCGTATGATTTCTCACGTTTTAGATTCTCGTTTCAAATTTGCTTGCATAACAGTGCCTGAGTTTGTAAAAAATGAGATTATGTCTGCATCACCTAACGCTAGTCTTGCACGTAATATATATAACCTATGGCGATGAAGCAACTGGTTTTGTTTCACGAGAAGATCAAGAACCTTTGAAAAAGAAGCCGAAGGTTAATTTATGGAGTTATTTCGATGAGGTTGTGCCTCCACCTATCAAAAATAGTCAGAAAAGTTATAAAAAAAAAATTAGACATCTATTCAAGGGAGCCACGAGTCAGTCACGACACGAACCCTCTTAATTGGGGTCGCCATAATGGTGAAAGATTCCCGAAACTACTGAACAGTTGGGTTTTGCTGCGCGCCGCCTGACGTCACCGGGTCTCAATCCTGGAGCCGATGAATTCATAGTTAGCGATGTTAACCACTATACCACCGACGTGTGTATATATATATATATATATATATATGTATATATATATATATATATGTATATGTATATATATATATATATATATATATATATTATATATATGAAAATTATTTCACGAAAGTAACACGTGAAAAGTATTTATGATGAATAAAACCACGAAGGAAAGGAAACACAGATGGTACTCAAGCGCTTTCGTCTAATGACATCCTCAGGAACACTGAAGTACATAAAGAGATACAACCTATATACAGATTACAGAAAAAAAATATATATATATATATATATATATATATATACAATAAACGGAAAAAAAAATTAAAGGATTGTGGAAGGGGGCACACAAATTTATAAGGAAAACTATCGATTTTTAGCACAAGATTAAAAGAATTGTTTCCAACCAATGTTATAGATAAAAAAAATAAAATATATACAAATTTATACTGGAAATCTGCCCGGTTTTAGCACTCTGCCCTATTTTTTGTATATAAAAATTGAAAAATAAAAGTTAGTGGCATACAAATTTACCAAAGATTTAGCGTTCTACCTTTCTTATCTAAATCTGTTCTGAAGGAATTCAAAACAACAGGATCGAGTTGAAAAAGACCTTTGCTTATGTTGAAGTTATTTGTTAGTTGGATAATGGCAGACTCAAGAATATTTCTATTAACAATGTTGCTAGAGTGAAATAAAACTGAAGCATTATTCCAATCAATACAGTGGGATAACTCTGACAAATGGACAAAAAGAGCACTGGACAACTGTCCTGTTCTAACGGAATATTGATGCTGTTTTATACGTGTGTGCAAATCCTTTCCCGTCTGACCTATGTAAAAGGAATCACATAGGTCAGACGGATTTCCTGTGTTTTTTGTATAAAATAAAATGCAGTATTACCTGTTCACTGAATTTTTAATGTCCTGCATTTTTCTTATTTCCAATTTGCTTATGACAGTACTGTACTGCTTAAAAATCTACTTGCAAACATATATTTTTCTGTTTAAATTTTAAAATTATTTATGGGGGGTGCCAAAGGAAGGATCCGCCCCGGGTGCCAAATACTTTAGGTACGCCCCTGCATAACACTTTAATTGATGATTAATGGGAGTAGATGAAACGGCCTCACGGCAACGGGTTTATGCGTATAACATTGATAACATCAAGTAACAGAATCCTCTCGGGTGTGGCTTGACTCGAACTTTTATAGTCTCGGGTCTCGCACATGCGCATTGGACTCACGTCTTTAGGGCTTTGCACCATTTTCGCGCGTACCGGAAAAAAGGAGCGTCATTCTATAACATATATATATATATATATATATATATATATATATATATATATATATATATATATCCCCCTCCCGCGGGCGGTCTTTCTGGGGTGGATCGCCCGCGGGCTCCTGCCTCCATGTGGCGAGGGGGTCAGCCGCGGCTGGGGGCCCTGCCGGGTCCCCCGCCCGGTTGCGAAGTAGACTTTTAACATACCCTGCTATCCTACAGCCCCCTCTTTCCTGTCTTCCCCTCTTTCCCCTCTTCCTTGCCCCCTCTTTTTTTCTGCTTTCTCTTTTCACTTCGCGCGCCCCGTGGGCTGCCGGGGCTGGTCGCTGGGGCTCTCGCTCCCATGGCCGGGGCCGGACTAAGTTGGCTGGTAGGGTGCCTGGGACCCTGGGGGGCCTTGGTCTTTGCTGCCGGCGGGGGAGAACTCTCGATGCTGCAAGGGCCCCTTTTGAAACGGGGGTACCCGCATGGGACGAGGCACCCACCCCCCGCCGGCGTGCGCTTGGTCCCCTTGGGCCCCGGGTAATCGGTTCCCCGCGGCCCCGGGCGCGAAACAACAATAAAATTTTTTGTATGGAAACATTTACAAATCTAATGGACCTCGTTGACGACCCGGCTTGTGCATATGACCTCCCTCTGACTACCTCTTTGGACCGTGGGTCTGGTAAGGGCAGTCGGCAGCCCTCGCCCACCCCGTCTGCTCTTCTTGCCGACACCTCCTCTCCCTCTCTTCCCCAGGCTCGTGGCGCCGCTGCCCGACCCCCGCCAGTAGCGGATGGACCTGCAGTGGACCCCCCGACCCCTGGATCCCCCCATATTCCACGTCCCGATAGGGACCCACCTGCTTTTTCGCCCTCAGGTGGGAAGCCCGCGGCCCGGTCGCCTCCCACTCCGGTCGGGCCTCATCGCCCCCGGCCCCCTCGGCCCCTGGGGGACGTGGGACCCGACGTCGCCGTCCGCCTTTCTCGTCTTCCCGCCCCCTCGAAGTTCCGGTGGTGTTTGGCCAGACGGCTTCACTCGGCCTTAGGACGATGGACAAGTTCCTCGTCCTCCGCCCTCCTCTTCCAAGCCCCTCCCCACTAACCACGAACGCCTCTTTCGAGCGATCCATGGGAAGACGGGGACGGCGCGTTTTGACCTTCGGCCTCAGAGAGATGGCTCCATTTTGATAAGGTCGCGTTCCTCTGCCGAAACCTCCTCTCTGCTCGCTATCCCCGATGTCCTGGGCTGCGGGATCACGGTGACTCCCCACCCCCGCCTCAATCAGTGCCAGGGCACGATCTACGCTGCTCGTCTTCTACCCATCCCGGTGGAGGACCTCCAGACTGACCTCGCCTCCCAGGGTGTGGTGAGAATATACCGTTTTCCGACAGATCGCGATCCCCATCCGTCCCTTCTCCTTACTTTTGACTCACTGGTGCCCCCCGTTTCGGTATTCTGGGGCTTTGGTGAGAGACGAGGATGCGAATTCTCGGTTCGGCCATACGTGCCAGATCCTACGCGCTGTTTTCAGTGCAATAGGTTTGGCCACGTGAGCAGTTCCTGCCGTCAGCCGGCCCCGTTGTGTGTCCGCTGCGGCGGCCCTCCCCACCCTTGCCCTGTACTGCTCCGCCTTCCTGCACCAACTGTCATGGACCGCACCCTGCTTCATCCCGCTCTTGCCCGTCCTTCCTCTTTGAGAGGGAGGTTCGGGCCCTCTGTTCATCAGAATTTCTCAGCGCTCGGGAGGCGCGGGACCGGTTGCGTGGCCGCGAGGCCCGGCGTGGTACCTCGTACGCCGAGGCTCTCCGTCCCCGGCCCGCCGCCGGCCCAGACCCCGTCCTCACCGGCGGTTCCCGACACGCCTCCACCCACCGTGTCCGCTACTCCCTGTCTATCCTCTGCCGCCCAGCGGACTCCCGCCGCGGCTCCCTGTACTACCAGCGCGTCCCCACGTGCTCCCTCCGTGAACGCCGATGCTTCGTCGGCAACCCCCCCTGCCCCTTCTACGCCCTCTCCACCGGCGCTTTCGGCCACCCCCATTCCGGACCGTGACCCGCCGTCACCCATGCGGGCCGCACGACGGAGGGGAACGGGCCGCAAGCGCCGCGCCAATAGTGACCCGAAAGGTTCGAGGCCATAGGCCTCGCATCACCTTCCTCTCCCAGACACAAACGCCCCCTTCGCCCTACCATCCCGGTGTCCTCACCGTCCCCGCTGCGCAACCGTTATGGACGCTCCCCCCTGGGGTCCCCGACGACCCTCGTGGTGGGGGCGGAGATACATCCCTCACCGGTTCGGTCGATGGACCCACTGGAGGGGGAACTCGCCCGCCTGGTCGGCGTGGGTGGGATGTGCACGCCCCGCGCGTGACCTGCCCCACCTCTCTCCTTGACCTGCCTATGCATCCGGGTGAGGTATCCTTTTCCACTCCCCCTTGTAGTCCAGCCTCCCCTGCACCTCCGGTGAAGGGAGGGGCCTTCTGGATACCCCTCACGTCCCCTTCTCTGCATCGCTCTCCCCCGGACGTCCGGGTGACTCCTCTTCAGGAGGATTTGCCGGCGTCAGCTCACGGTCTGCTCTCTTTACCTCTCCCCTAACGTACGCCCTCCACCCGATTCTCTCCGTGACCTAATTCTGCAGCTTCCCCGCCCTTTCCTGCTTCTCGGGAACTTCAACAGTCGGGACCCGGCCTGGGGGGACGTTTGCTCCACCTTTCTCTCCGGGACCCTTCTCTCCCTTATGGACGAGCTCGAGTTCACCTTTCTGAACGATGGCTCCCCAACCTGCCTCACTCGGCCCATGACAGTTTCACCTGTTTATCCCTGGTTTCCCTCGAATCGTGACGGAGTTCACCTGGGAGGTCCTGCCGGATTCTTCCGGCAGTGACCATTTCCCTGTGTGTCTTACCCCAACCCGTCTCCTCCCCCCCACCTCTGTCCGCCCGCGCTGGCTGTTCGCCCGAGCGAAATGGGCCTCATACGAGGGCACGGCGATCTCGCCATCAATTCTGCCTTTCCCTCCGTATGAGGCCCTCGCCTTCTCGAAGTAAGAGCCTCTCGGCTGCCGCCAGTTGCATCCCCCGTACCTGGCTCCCCCAGGTCGCGCAGCGTCCCATGGTGGACCCCAGAGTGCTCCCGTGCCGTTCAGGAGCGGCGCCGTGCTGGCCGCCGCTTCTACCGGACCCGCCAGCGGAGCAAATATGGCGTTTCAGCGCCTGAAGGCAGTGGCCCGTCGGGTCTGAAACTGGCCCGGCGTACCTCCTGGCGGAGTTACGTGTCCGGGATCTCCTCCTCGACGCCCCCTTGACTGTTTGGCGCAAGGTGCGTAGCTTTGAGGGGACCCGTGTCCCCCCTCGACCCCGGTGCTTCGGGTCGGGGACGACGAGTTCGTGTCCGATCCGGAGGCCGTCGCGAACGCACTCGCGGCGCACTTTGCAGCCATCTCCGGTTCCGATTCCCCCCACTCCCGCCGCGACCCACCGGAATTTCCACCTCATAGGATGACCCCTATAATCACCTCTTCCACATGACAGAGCTTCGGGAGGCCCGACGCTCCTCCGCCCCCGGCCCCGATAATATCCCCTATGACTTTTACGGCACCTCCACCCTCTGCTCTCAGCTTTCTACTGGACCTCTATAACCGGATTTGGTTGGAGGGTTCATTTCCGGACCGTGGCGTGAGTCCATCGTCGTCCCCATCCCGAAGCCCGATAAAGACCCCTCACTCCCGTCGAACTATCGCCCCATTTCCCTAACATGCTGTGCCTGCAAGGTGATGGAGGCGATGGTCGCCTCGCGGCTGTCCTTTACCTTGGAGGCGGTGACCAGTACCCTGCTACCCAGGCTGGTTTCCGGCGCTTCCGGTCTACCACCGACCCCCTCCTTCTCCTTAGCCATGACGTGCAGGAGGCTTTCTCCCGGCGTCAATTTGTACTCGCCGTCTTTTTCGACCTCCAGAAGGCCTACGATACTACCCGGCGGAGCGGTCTTCGACTGCTTACGCTCCCTGGGTTTCGTAGGCTTTCTCCCTTCCTTTATTTATAACTTCTTGTCCGCCCGTTCTTTCCGCGTCCGCATCGGTTTGCCCTCTCTGACCGCTTTCCGTTGGAGGAGGGTGTCCCTCAGGGTAGTGTCCTTAGCGTCTTGTGTTTCTCACTCGTGATGAACACAGTCGCTACGGTCCTGCCTACATCCGTTCGTAGCTCCCTCTATGCCGATGACCTGGCTATCTATTGCTCTGGCCGCCTCCCGTCTTTGGCTGAACGTCGGCTCCAGCTAGCCATCAACGCGGTGGTTCGCTGGGCGTCCTCGGTTGGCTATGCTTTCTCACCCTCTAAGTCTTCCAGTATGCTTTTCCGTCCTCGGCGCCTCCGTCTGTCGCATACCTTCGCCTTACCCTTGCCGGCACTCCTCTTCCCCTCGTCCCATCCGTTAGATTCCTGGGTATGACCCTGACGGATTTTTCGGTTGGGTTCCACACCTTAGGCGGTTGCGGCAAACATCTCGCCGCACCCTCTCCCTTTTGGGTCATCTGTCCCACACGACCTGGGGGGCGGACAGGCGTACTCTGCTGCGCCTGTACACCTCCCTGGTGCAATCCCGTGTCGACTACGGCTGTGTGGTCTACAGTTCCGCCTCCTCTCCGGCACTCCGTATGCTGGATCCTCTTCTCCACCGTGGCCTTCGCCTGGCGTCGGGTGCCTTCCGCTCGTCCCCTGTCGCTAGTCTTCAGGTGGACTGTGGACACCCCCCCCTGCCCCTTCGCCGGGGCCTTCTCATGGCGAAGTGTTACCTTCGCATCTGCCGCCTTCCTAGTCCCTACTCTTCTCCGCGATCTCCCAGGCGCTACCCCGGCCTGACACGTGGCATTTCGCTGCCTCTCTGGCCGAGGTTTTCTCGTCCCTGGGGATCCCCCCACCCTCTATTCTGCCGTTCTCCTTCGATCTGTCGCCCCCCTGGCGGACCACCCCTATCTGCCGTTGCCAGGCGCTCCGTGGCCTGCGTAAGGAGTCTCTCCTGCCGTCCTCCGGTCTTCTTTTCTGGCCCATCTTCCCGTCCATTCGGACGACGTTCCCGTCTACACCGACGGCTCGCGCTCCCCTGCAGGTGTCGCGGCCGCCGTCTTCTCTCCGTCATTGTCACCTACCTCCCGGGGTATCCCCCTGCCGGTTCAGGCCTCCATCTTTTCCGCGGAGCTCTTTGCCCTTCTGGAAGCCCTCCGTCTGGTATCGGGTTGTTCGCGGTCCTCCTGTACCATTTTTTCGGACTCGCTGAGCGCCCTTCAGGCGCTCGAGCGCTATGATTCCCCGGACCCCCTCGTACGCCTTATTCAACAGGAGTACCATGTCCTGCACACCGTTCACCGGATCCGGGTCACCTTCTGCTGGGTTCCGCCCATGTTGGTGTTTCCGGTAATGAGGCGGCGGACCGCATAGCCCGGTCCGCCGCCTCGCTGCCTCCCCTCCCCCGCCCGCTCCCCTTCTCAGACTATGTGCAGGTCTTTCGTTCCTTTTACGATCGCATGTGGCAACAGTCCTGGGACGATGCCACCGGAAATAAACTCTGGTCCATCCGCCCCCGTCTGTCATATTGGGTGTCCTCTTTCCACCGCTCCAGACACAAAGAGGTCGTCCTTGCGCGGCTTCGCATCGGCCATACGCGCCTCACGCACGGCTATCTTATGTTCCGGCAGGAGGCTCCTCGTTGCGCCTCCTGCCAGTCGCCCCTCACCGTCTCTCACATCCTTGTGGAATGCCCCACCCTGTCGTCAGTACGTCGTCGCCTTCCGTTCCTTTCTGATTTCCCCCTCCCCGAACGTTTACGCCTTATGCTCGCTGAGAGCCCTCTCTTCTCGCTTGACCGTCTTTTCCTCTTCCTCTCCCAATCTCGCATCCTATCTGAGCTTTAGGTGGCTTCTCACCTGTAGTCCGCTGTTCTCCCTTTTCTAGTGCCTTTTCTCCGTCTCCGTTTCTCTTTCTCGTATTCCGCCTCGCCATGATATCCGCTACCATATAGCGGGAAGTGGCGGTAAACGCCCCAATACAAAAAAAAAAATATTATATATATATATATATATATATATATACAGGGTGTCTCAAAAGTCACTATCTATTTTGAAAAATAATGGGAATTACGAAAAACTGGTTTAAGACATGAAAAATATATTTATTTCAAAGTAAGTGCCACAAAGAATTAGTGCTATTTATTTATCTGTCTCCACATGGCGACCATCAGTGTCTCTACAGAGCTCAAAGCGATAAGTTGTTTCCCGGAACACACTTTCCAGCATTTGAGGTGTTATTTTCTGAACTGCATCGGTAATACGATTTCGAAGTTCGGCTACATCACTAATTCTTCTACCAGTGTACACCTTAGACTTAATGAAACCCCAGGCGAAAAAATCTAATGGTGTTAAATCGGGTGAACGTGCTCCCATGGTTGTGTTCCTCCACGACCAATCCAGCGACCGGGGAAGCGTCTGTCAAGATAATCACGTACAATTATTGCATAATGGCACGGTGCTCCATCCTGCTGAAAAACTACTGTGTCAAGAATGCCATCTGTAAGAAGTTGAGGTTCGAGGAATTGTTCAAGCATGTCAAGATAAATTTATAAATTACACAAAATTCGAAATAAACCAATTAACTTTTTTTAAATACACAAATTTGCACCAGAAGTACATATCTTTATGCCAGCATAGCATTTTAAAAAAAAACATCTAATGTCACCGAAATAGATAGTGACTTTTGAGACACCCTGTATATATATATATATATATATATATATATATATATATATATATATATATATATATATAGTTTATTTATTATGACTGAATTTTGTTTCTTATAAGTAAATTATAATTATTACTCATTTTCTTCTAAGTTCAAGTGTAAGTAGGAATGGGTTTGAATATAATATTAACTGCACAGCGCCGGCCTTAGGATATTTCGGGCCCTGTGCAGAGTATACTGTACGGGCCCCCCATGACACAAGTCAAATTGTTTTTCATTGCTAATCATTTTATTTTAGTAGATTGTTAACAAGTACAACAAGTAAAATTTAACTCTACAAGTGCACCTGTAACAGAATACCAACAGACCAACAGCCTTTACTATTATTACTACTTATTACTTTATTATTATCAAATATTTAAACTATCATAATGCAATCATTAAGGCCATGATGGATCGGTGATCTGAAAATAAAAAAATAAATTACATTAATTTACACCAATTTTGGCACTCTGACGTCGATGGTAAATTTCTGTGAAATTTTCGGGCCCCCCTAAGTTGCGGGCACTGTGCGACCGCACGGTTCGCACACCCCTAAGGCCGGCACTGAACTGCATCATTAATAACATTACTTAATACCGTAGGTCTGTCTGCGCCCTTAATTATTTCGGATTATCATCAAATTCTGGAAATTTATCTGGGAACATTTTTATCAATTATATTCTGATGATGATGGTAGAAATTCCTTCATACCTCGCTGCGTATTACCTACTTGACAAGTAAGTTAAAAATCATATACTACCTTATTTAAATACTAAAATATCTTAGACCATCTTTTCTCACGATCGTTCTATTCTATTTATTGTTGAAATAACTCTATCTTCTTCCCATACGCCTTTTCAACGTTTTTATTAGCTGACTGCGAGTCAAAGTGAACCCCCATATTAGACTTTACATTCAGAAATTTTGTATTAAGTAAATTATATTACATATCTGCCATTTTAATATTTGTATATTCGAAAAGATTATGCAATACATAATGTATATAATGTAATATAATATACATATCTGCCATTTTAATATTTGTATATTCGAAAAGATTATGCAATACATAATGTATATAATGTAATATAATATAATATCTGCCATTTTAATATTTGTATATTCGAAAAGATTATGCAATACATAAGCTGTATGTACTGTACAATTTTTTCTAAAAATTGAAGATGATTAATTTTTTGTAATTTTAAGTTTTTCACCCGAGATTTTAGGACTACTTTTTTCACCTTCCAAGGGGGGATCAAAGGGGCCATGGCCCCCTCAAAGCTGATAAAGATGGGGCTAACACCACCTTTGACCACCTCTAAAGGTCATGGCGGCAGTTCTCCAGCCTGCGGTCGGCACAGATGCTAGGCCCAGCGTGATATAACTTAACAACTTTAAATTTTCTTCAGTCAGACTCTCCCTTGCAAAAATCCTAGCTGCTGCTTTGTGCAACAAATCTAAACTAAATTTATTATCGAAGGTGGTGAGGCACTGGAATGCCAGTGACTGTCCTTACTCCTGATAAACGAATGATATTTTTGTTGGCGAGATGAATTAAGGTTAGCTTGGGTTGCGTTAGGTTTGTTCCCGCCCAAACGTAGGGGCTAGATCCGCCAATGGGTGTTTTACAATGTTAACCCTCCCGCACTCAAGGTAATAATATTTAATTTAATCTCTTTGGTATAACATCGGGCTTCTACAGATGAATTAACACGTATATTAATTTAAACATCGAGAGGTTGTATTAACTTTTATCTCCTCGTAGCGTGATAGTGTGACGACTCCTACTTCGGAGGTCCCGGTTCAAATCCTACTGGGGGCACGTTTTGTGTATCGTCTATGCACTGTAGTGCGTGGACAAATCATTTTTACCTCAACTCGCACTTTCCTCTCGGGTGCTAAAGACTATAATTTTTACCAGAAGAAACTACAGGGTGTCCATAAATGTTTACCCTGAAAACAGTATGCTCTCATGTTTTAATGACGAATCTTACATCCGTTTTCTTTCTACAGGTGATCTCGTACACGCACAGAGTTTCTGTGCTGGTGTGTTTCGTCTACCGCATTCGCCGCTAGGAGCGCTGTAGTAGCTGTTCAGTTAAGATGGCGTCTGTGACAGAGAAGGCACAATGTTGTGTGGCTTGCAGAAACAAAATCTCCTGTCAGTGTTCAGCGAAGGTTCAGAACAAAGTATGGAAAAATCCACCTGATGTGAAGTTAATTAAGTCGTGGATGAAAAAATTCTTGGAAACTGGAAACGTGGAAAAGGGAAAGAGCAGTGGTAGACCATCAGTTTCCGATGGGACGGTGGAAAACATTCAAACTGCTTTCACACGGTCACCAAGGAAATCGGTGAGACAAGCTTCATGCCAACTAAAGATACCGAAGTCTACTGTCATCTTCCAACAAGATGGGGCATCCCTTCATTGGCCGCATGTTGTTCGTGAAACTCTCGACGCAACATTTCCAAATCGATGGATTGGCAGGGACGGGCCAATCCTATGGCCCCCAAGATCACCAGACATTACCCAGCTGGATTTCTTTCTCTGGGGTCATGTTAAAGATTTGGTTTATGCAACAGTTGTTCCAGATATCAGGACATTGCGAGAACGCATTACGGATGCAATTGCAACAGTTAACCCACAAATGTTGGAAAATGTGTGGCGTGAATACCGTTTAGACATTTTACGTGCCATTAGGGGTGCACATGTGGAAGCTTATTAAGTTCATTAACTATGTATCAAAACTTTGTATGTTTATCTACTTATGATTAAAACTGTTTGAATACGAGTGTTTGTTTAAAAGTTATAGCATGCTTTAATCAGGGTAATCATTTATGGACACCCTATATATCACACGCACTTTACAGCAAAAGATACAGGACCTTGTCGCAAATGATTTGAAGTAAACATCGAACAAATACGTTCACTATAAAAAAGTTTAGAGCAAAGTTTGTGGACAAAAAGTTGTTCAGCTGAGTAAACCGTCCGTTTATGTATGACGCTGGGCGGAGGTAATTGGTCGACATTTCTAAGCTCTGCCCAGCGTCACGCCTCTTGTGCATCTAGTCAGACAGTGCTTGTACAAAATTGTATACGCTTTTGTGAAATCGAGGAAAAGCAAGTCAGTCCATAAATTTACAAAAATACTATAGCCACAAAAAGTTTGAGGTTTACAGTATATCCAAAGCAGTCCATTTTTTAAGAAATTTTTACTGCTGGGGCAAAAGTCAAAAGTCAAAAGGGCACTTGATAAATGCAAGAAGGGCACAACAGAAGAAAAATGTAGAATAATTTCATTCGTGCCTTATATGACAGTAAAGGAAAGAGACCAAAACAAGAAATTAAGAAATTATCTATGAGGGGGAGAGAGTGAGAGAATGACAAGGACAAGAAGTACCTCAAAAGGTCTTGCGGCCCATACCGAGGAGGTACCAATGGCAACGGGTGGGGAAAAATTCCTACACATTGTCACAGCTAGCTTCTCGAACAGCCATCCAGAAGACAGTAACACATCCTCAAATAGTGTGCAAGATTCGGTCTAACATTTTCTTGAACTGATTCACAGAGGAACTGTTCACAACTTCTGAAGGTAGCCTGTTCCACGTGTCACAGATCTTATAGGTAAAGTAATTCCCACACACACTATTGCTAAACCGTTTCAAATCCAACTTCCAACCATTGTTGCGAGTTGAGTTATCATTTAAACTAGTGGTGGCCAACCGCGGCGCATTGCGCCAAAGGTGGCGCATCAAGTACTTTGAAGTGGTGCATCGAAGTCTAGTATGAATTGTGCTAAATTTTCACTTCTAACACTAAATATTAAAACTCAAAGATTTAAGCAGTTAAGATATAGTTAACTCAAAATTAAGGTAAATATTTTTCACATTATATTTCTATTTAAGGTAAATATTATATTATATTTTTATTTTTACTTACAAGTTATTAGTAATTTTTTCACAAATTTTCTTTTGGCGCATCCAAATTAAACCTAACCTAAAAATGGCACGCATCAAAAAATGGTTGGCCACCACTGATTTAAACTAAACATGCTTCTAAAATCAACATCGTCGAACCCGCGTAAGAGTTTGAAAACCTCGATGAGTTGAGCGCACAGCCTCCAAGTTTCCAGCGAAAGCAAATTCAGGGCGTGTAAGCGTCGATTGTAGCCCATATGCTTAACAGAAGGGTTTAACTTTGTGGCCCTCGCCTGCACTCGCTCCAGCCTCTCAATATCTATCCTGAGGGTGGGCGACCAGAACTGCACAGCGTACTCCAGGTGCGGCCGAACCAGAGAATTGTACAGAGAGAGCACAATCTCCTTGTTCCAAAATCGAAATTGCCTCTTCATATAACCCAACAGCTTCTGGGCTTTCTTTTCCACCTCTACGCACTGTTTGGTAAACTTAAGGTCGCTGCTAATTAGCACACCCAAGTCCTTTACCAAGTCAGTGGCTTCGATATTACTCCCCAACTTGGATTAGTCTGACTTGGGATTGGCGTAGCCAATGTGCATGACCTTGCATTTACCCAAGTTAAACGGCAATTGCCATTTCTCGGACCACTCTCCTATCCTACGTAGGTCCGCACGCAGTTGCTCAATCGCTTCGGGCGTCCCAACCAATGTTCCCTCTAAGGTGTGCGCGTGTGCGCGCGCACACGCGTTGTGAAACCCGCGCACACAGCAAAATAAAATGCGCACAGGCTCAAGCGTATCATGAGTCACGACAGTAAATGAAGTAATTCCAAAAATTTCAGTTTAATGAATTCTATAAAGAACAAATTAAGAAACCGCTTGAAAGAAAATCATTTTGACATGCTCATGCGAATTAAAAGTTACTGAATGATGACGGATGTATTAATCTTCATAGAGTTTATTTGGAATGGACAAATGCTAAAAATCGTAGGGAGACATCATAATCATACTTAAATGAAAGGCACCCTCATTTAATGTTATTTTGATTATATTTTATTTTATTGAATTTTATTATTTTTTATTTTATTTCTACTTTGTGAATGGATAAAATCATGTATTAATCTTGATAGTCTATTTTAAACTGCTAAATGCTAAAAATTGTTTTGAGAAATGACAACTAAAATAGTCATTTTCAATTAATGTTATTTTTATTTTATTTCTTTATTTTGTTGAATTTTATTTTACTATTTTTTATTTTATTCATATTTTTAGAATGGATAAAACGTTTTCTTTTTAAGAATATATAATATTGTAAACAGTTTTTTAATATCCATTTATAGTACCGTAATGATCAAGCTATCACCTTATGGAAATAATATTTATTAAGTATTTAATATTTATATATATTTAATTTTGAAGATAATAGCGCTCAGAAAAGTTTGCACAATTTTTCACCATGAATCTAAATGCATGCACAACGAAAATTTCTTGCGCACACGGACTAAAAAAAATTAGAGGGAACATTGGTCCCAACATTGGCCCCAAACTTGGTGTCATCAGCGAATTTGGCGATCCTACTGACGATGCCAGCGTCGATATCATTTTTGTAAATGATAAACAACAATGGCCCCAAAACAAAACCCTGTGAAACCCCGCTAGTGACCGAGGCCCAAACCGAGGTAGCCCATTTAATTACAACCCTCTGCCGCCTATTCTTCAGCCAGTTTTCAATCCAACTACCTACTTCCCCATCGATACCCAGCGCGTGTGGACTTTGGCCATTAGCCGGCCGTGAGGTACCTCATCAAAGGCTTTCTGAAAGTCGCGATAAAGTATATCAATCGCCCTACTCTTATCATACTCACTCCACATGACGAAAAGACTCGAGCAGGTTGGTAAGACACGACCTATGCCGCCTAAACCCATGTTGGGAGTCCCAATCAGCTTATAGGAATCCAAATGGTCAACGATCCTATCCGCTATTATCCCGTCTAATAATTTACCTACGACTGAAGTAAGACTACAGGGACGATAGTTCCCTGGACTTGCGTGATCCCCTTTCTTAAAGATATGGGTCACGTTGGCTTCCCTCCAGTCACCAGGCACCTGGCCCGTCTCCAACGATTTGTTGAAGACTGTAACCAGGTGGGGAGCCACCTGGTCGCGCACTTCCCGCAAGACTCTGGGCAGGAACTGATCTGGCCCAGGAGCCTTAAACGTGGTGTTTGTCTATTCTGTTGGCAACGTCTGTCGTGGTACACCTGAACACTGTTCAGGCGAGCACCGTCGTGCCTTCGCCTGACTCGGGGATGACGCGGGTGTCCCCCTGGTGAACACCCCCGCAAAGTACTCATTCAGCACATGAGCGATGTCTGCGTCGGAGGTCTGCAGCGCGCTGCTGGGGTCCTTTAACGGGCCTCTCATGCTTCTAATGGGCTTTCTACTATTAACATTGAAACATTGAAGAATTCTTAGGGTTCGCCTTGCAGAGGCTTGCCACCCGGATTTCTTCCTTACGTTTGGCTAGCCTAACCTTCGCCTTGACTTCCCTACACAGGCGGACATACGCCTCAGTGTTCTCGTGGGAACGATTGGCCTTCGCCCTCCTACACGCAGATTTCCTATTTCGGATAGCCGAAGCGATGTCCCGACTGAACCACTTAGGCTGCGTTGAAGCAGAGGTGACCGGTTTTGAGGGTATGGCAGCAAACTGCAGCACCATAAACTGATCCCGGAATGCACTCCACACTCCCTCAACATCGCCGCCGACCTCTACCCCAATCTCACCTATGCTATCCCCGAGGTCAATAAAGTCCGCCTGCTGTAGATCGAGCTTACTGCCTCGCGAGTTACTACGCTTCACCCGAGGGTCGCAGAAACAGAACCTAATCAGACCGTGATCACTCCCGCCCAACGATTCGTCAACGGTGAGGCCAGTGACGAGGTTGTCTTCGGTCGTGAATACTAAGTCTAGAACGCTTTCGCCTCCTGTAGGCCCATTGACCCACTGAGTTAGGAAATTCTCATCAGTAAAGTCAACTAGCCTCCTCCCCCTCGGCATCAGAAGTCCTGTCTTCCCAGTTTATGCAGCGACAGTTTAAGTCTCCTAAAACTACACACACACCCTGTCCCCTAGCAGGCTACGGAGTTCGTGTACAGGGCTGTATCCTCCTCGAGGAGGAAATGCGGAGGTCTGTACAGGGCTGTATCCTCCTCGAGAAGGAAATGCGGAGGTCTGTACACCAAGATTAACCTATGGTTCGTCCCTCCCACGTTCAGATCGACGTCAAGCAGCTCCGGTTCCGATCGGAAGTGGCGGTCAACCGGACTCAACGTGTCCCTGACGTATATTGGGACCCTTCCCCACGGGTGCGGTCCTTGTGGAACATTCTATACCCGGGAATGTCGAACTCCCCAACGCAGTCCCTACGATCAGTATGAATCCAGAACTCGGTGATAGCAACGATATCCTGGTATTCTGATGCTAAGAGCGCCCGTAGCTCGCAAAACTTATTCTTAATCGACCTAGCATTAAAAAGCATTGCACAGAGGGAGCCTTCCCTATTCTGACTGCCACCTAGCATGATCCGTTTCCAGAACAGCCAGGGCTGTCGGGAGGTAGAGCCCCTCACCATCGAGGGGGAAACTTCCGCAGGAGCCCGAGCCCCCTTCAACGGGGAAAGAGGGTCACCCACCTGTACATGGACGAACCCTCCAGTTGAAGTTACGTCCGCCAGTGGCTCAAGATCATCCCCAACCCCGGTGGGGGCCCGTCATCAATCCCCGAGCTTGACCTCACCATACGGTATAGGTGCCGGTTGAGCAGCGCGCCCAGCACACCTTTACCCTTGTCATTGAGGTGGACACTATCTCTCTGATAAAGGTACCACCTACCCGAAAACGCGTCGAAAGGGTCAACAAACCTCACGCCCAGTGGAACGCATAGGTCTTGCACCCTCTCGTTGATGCCAATGATCTTATTGAGCGCATAGTCACTGGCATTCATCCGCGGTAAAATACCCATCAACATTCCCCTGTCTATTTTAAGCTTTAGATCATCCGCAAGAGACATGATCTCGGTGATGATCCCTTCCGTCGAACCTACCCTACCGTCTTTGAGGAAAAAGAGCTCAAGATAATTATAAAATAAAATTATATTTCCTCATCTCCTGTTCGGAAAATCTTCTTGGGCACATCACTGCTGGAACAAATGAGGCTGACCGCTGGGACAATATGAAGGACGGACCACTGGGACAAAATCTCAGTAGTTTCTATGTAAATAAATGCCCTGATCCAAAGCCAGTGAAACCAAATTTGTGAAGCTGCACTCAAAATGTAAGTGGTTCGTGAGCTTAAAGTAAATGTTAAGTTCTCACTGACTTAAAAATTTATGTTAAGGTAGGGAGAGCGCTAATGTTATGCAAAAATCGTTTTAAACAAAAAGACGTTGCCTATAAAAATCACGGACTAATTTGGAAAATGCGTCATGCAAAAAAGGAGAACTTCTTTGTACATAATAATAAACCTTATAAAGAACAGGACAAAAATAACTCAGAAATATTTGGCGTTAAAAATTGAAAGTAAACAAAAAATATTTAACGGCAGCTATTAGAATAACAATTCGTCATACACTTTGATGTTGTTTTGCAGATTTAGTTACCATGTATTACTCTAATACACAGACTAGACTTTTCATCGAGATTATAAACGGTCGGTCATCAAAACACTCCCGATGATTAATTTGTATTTAAAATCATGAACATTGACTCATGAGGGACTCTTGACGATTGATCTTTCATTTTATATATATATCCAAGAGAGATAAGAAAGTAACCGAATGGTACTTCCAATGTAAGACCCGCTCTTGCAGTGCGAACAATCAAATTTATAGACGCATGACGAGCATAAAAAGGGGAGGGAATCTATCTTTAAAACGAAAGTACTGTAAGATCATATGGTGGAAGAATTTACAAAAACGAAGTTAAAATTGATTTGGGGGAAAAATTTCTTCAGGGCTGCAGACAGGTCTTTCTCAATCTTGTTAGTAACAACTTTCCTATCTCTCTGAATATTTTAATGTAAGATTTATTTCGTAATTTTCTATTTTGTAATGGTTTTAAAGTTTTACTTATCTTTTACTTTTTATAATTTTAGAATTTACCCTGAAGGTGAAGGTTGTATCCGTCGAAACGTCGGATTTATATTAAAGTCATGCTGTATGTTGCTTCCTTTGTCTTCCTTTCATTACACGTTTGAAGTTTCCTCGAAACAACCGTATCAATTCTATACATATATATTGTACTAGGGGCACTCAATATTTTTTGCCCCACCCTTTTTACTTGGCTAAATAATAGGCCATGGGGCTGAAATGTCTTTTGGGCCGTAAGTTTGAACTTTCTGCGCTTCACGTAACCGGATTTTTCCAGTTTGAACCTCACTTCCTTGTACAAAACCGCTTTTAAACGCCTTGTATAAAACCGATGGTTAACGCAGTTAACAGAGCTGTTATCGAGTTCTTAACCGCAGAGAAGGAAACAGTTTGAAATATTCACAAATGTCTGCAAAACGTTTGTGGAGATGATGGATTTTTTATTAAGGCCCTCTGGGTGGTTCTCACTGGCAGCTAAATCTCCCATCTCCGCAACCAGCCGCAGCTGCCGTGACCCCACTAACAGAGTATCCGGTAGGTGAGTAACGCAAACGCATCTTTACACAGATACACTTACCGGCATCGCGGCCCCGTTTCACTGCTGTTGATCGAAGCACAGTTGAACGCTGGTCTAAATGTGAGAGATCATCGGAGAGGGGGAGAGCCAGCCTCGACGATGAGCCACGCAGCTGTCGTCCGGCATCGGCTGTGACATCTCTCACTGTGCAACGTGCTGACAGCATCATTCGATCAAATCGGCGCGTCACATACGAGGAGCTAAACTGGAGCTAGGAATTAGTGAAGGAAGTGTGAATACGATAATTCAGCAACTGGGATACTCAAAAGTGTGTTCACGGCTTGTTCCTCGCCAACTGACTGAAGATCACAAAGCCCAAAGAAAAGAAATTGCTTGAGTCGTTGGTTCGATACGAGACAGAAGGGGATGACTTCCTTTCACGAATTGTGACTGGGGATGAGACTTGGATACACCACTTTGAACCTGAAACAAAACGCCAGTCCATGGAGTGGCATCACGCAGACTCCCCACATAAGAAAAAGTAAAAAATGGCTCCCTCTGTAGGAAACGTTATGGCCACCATCTTCTCGAACATGAAAGGGGTGATTCTGGTGGACATTTTGAAGAAAGGACAAACAATCAACTCAGAGGCATATATTTCTACCCGACAGAGACTCCAGAGACGTATAAAGCGAGTTCGACCGGAGAGAAAACTGGAAGACGTCCTTCTTTTGCACGATAACGCAAAACCACACAACAGTTTGCAAACAAGAGAGGCCATCACAAAAATGCGCTTGACTGCGTTAGCCCACCATCCATACAGACCGGATCTGATACCTTCAGACTTCCATTTGTTTGGGCCAATGAAGGATGCTATTCGTGGAAGAAAGTTTCAGAGTGACGATGAGGTTGTTGAGGAGGTTAAGAGGTGGCTCCAGCGGAACCCAGCGGACTTTTACCAGCAAGAAATAAAGGCCCTTTTTTCGAGGTGGAGGAAAACCGTAGAAAAGGATGGAGATTGTGGAAAAATAAAAACTTGTAAAAAAAGGTATGTAAATACTTGTGTACAAAATTTCTGAAACTTACAAGGAAACTTAGAAAGAAAAAAAAAAGGTGGGGCAAAATATATTGAGTGGCCCTCCTATGTGAATTTTTTTCATGAAAAATTAAATGTTTTATTTTTTCTGACACTAAGTCTTTTTAGTGCTTTAATATGCTATCCTGAAACTGAGACGAGTCGTATAATGAACACACACGTACACATTCTTATATTTTGTTTCTTTTGACCAGAATTGGGCGTAAAGGAACCCTGATGGCAGTTTTTATGTTAGGAGGAGCAGCTTGTGTAATTTCAGGACTGGTACCATCAGGTGAGTTTCTCTTTCCAAATCATTTATCTATATACTCGTAATTTGGAAAATATGTTGTTAGAATAACAAAATGCTTTTCATGTAGCTACAGGTAAATATCCATCAATATCGTCCAAAGAAAAACACTAAACTGTTTGTTGTTCCCATCTCGCGAATTGCTTCATCCAGTACTGAAGAAGTGTATATACCGTTATATTTTTTTCTCTTGCGAATAAAAAACACGAAGGTTAAATCTTCAGCAAATACAGAGGGTGATTATTTAAGTATGCCACACTTAAGTAATAAAAATCAATTGATTAACTTGCGTTAATGAAACATGGTGTGCATGATTGTTGTGGAAGGATGGGAGGTTTTCTCACTGACAGGCAGGCATGTTCATCAAAGTGTTCTCACTTTGCAAAATTCCGTGACGAATCCGGACAGCAAAATTTCTTGTCACGGACCCCAGGGTTTCAGTTGAAATGGAATGGGTTTCACGTTGAATCCTTACTTTTAGACCTTCCGGTATCCTAGATTTTTTTTTTAAGAGCTGTCCTTTAAATATACCCAAAAGAAAGAATTACAAGGATTGATTGATGAATGGTGACATAAGAGAACATGCAAACCACACAGGTTTTGAAGTTAGTGGGTGCATGTTAGAACTCTTGAATCAAATGTTTAATGCAAAACAGTTCAAAATTCATTTGCTGTTTGAAGTCTTGCGTCCTGCTGAACCCAAATACTCTCCATATCTGTGTCTTGATTCCTAAGAAACGGAATGAACTGTTCTTGGAGGATGGAAAGGTAAATATTTCGGTCCACCGTTGGGTCAGTAAAAACTGGGACAAAGATGGAATGCGAGCGGTCGTGATAAAAAAAAATTACACTGGCACGACTCAAGTAATTTCGTGAAAGAAAGGCAGGACACTTTGAATATATGTAAATATCACTGTTGCCGACGCACACGAAAATTATAAGGGGAAAAGGGCTATATATAGAAATTCTTTAAAGCAGAGTGAACTTTAATACAAAAGATGTGATAACCAATCTAAAGCGATGAACTCCTAAAACTCCTAAACTCCGAAAAGGAATCAATAAATTTTTGGTACTTCAGTAACAAACATAAATGCAAAAAATATATACAGGGTGTTCCAGAATTAACTATCTATTTCAATGAAATCGGACAAATTTTTTAAAAACACACTTTTATTTATGTTTATCATGTTTAATATGTGTTAAAAATGTATACATTTCTAAATTTTTTTCATAATTTTATTTTCATAATTTTTTCATTATCTGGTCCAATGAAAAACCGTCTGAAGTCATAGAATGGCAAAGAGACTCTCCAAAAGTTAACGTGTGGCTTGGAATGACCAAATCCAAAATTTATGGTGCTCCATCTTGTTGAAACACAACATTGTCAAGAATGCCATCATCAAGAAGCTGTGGTTCGAGAAACTGCTGAAGCATATCAAGGTAGACGGTACCTGTTACAGTTGCTTCCGCAAAGAAGAATGGGCCATAAATTTTGGATTTGGTCATTCCAAGCCACACGTTAACTTTTGGAGAGTCTCTCTGCCATTCTATGACTTCAGACGGTTTTTCATTGGACCAGATAATGAAAAAATTATGAAAATAAAATTATGAAAAAAATTTAGAAATTTATACATTTTTAACACATATTAAACATGATAAACATAAATAAAAGTATTTGTGTTTTTAAAAAATTTGTCCGATTTCATTGAAATAGATAGTTAATTCTGGGACACCCTGTATAGTAAATAAATAATAATGCACAAATAATAAAACCAAATAAAAAGTAGTAATCAATAAAAAATTACAAATCCAAACATTTATAATTAACGGAATTTTACTTTAGTCCTTTCAGTTGACAGTCCTAACTCTTGGCTGATTGTTCCGTTTAACCTCCTTCGTCCAACTAATGGCACCGAGATGGGTGGTAACGCAACCAACTGGGGGAAAATAACCGTTTCAAAAAGAGAAGTGTGGCTAGCCAAATACATTCCGTAAAGTGAGCTCCCCGTTCCCCATTTATCAGGCTAACTTCGGACAGTCCATGGCAGGGTTTCCCAAACCATTTTGACTATAGATTCGATTTTGTCAGTAATTTTTTTTTTTTTTTTACATTGAAGCATTTATTGGAACAACCAAGTATTTCCTTACTTTCAAAAATAAGTAAGCCCTAGATATTCTTGTATTTTCTTTTTAATTTATGATGTTTAAACAGAAGCTTTAAATAATGTATTTGCAATTTTTAAGTCCTAATATTAAAATAAAATAAATAAAAGCCTCTTTTCTACAATACAAAGGCCAGACCTTGTCAAGCCTTGTCTTGGTTGTGTAGATGAACGTAATTCATTTATCTTTAATGAATTTTTCAAAGGGTGACCAAATTAAGGGATCACACTGTATTTGCCCGAAATTATCACCTTAAAAATTAAATTTAATGACGTCGAGTACCATCTCAATCCTCCAGTTTGCACAAAGAATTTCGTCGGTTTGGAGAAAATATCAAAACCAGCAGTATGGATTTTGTTACTGAACACTGGAATTATTTGTAAAAAAATAAACTATTCCGGTTATAAGTTAATTTTATGGGTTTTTCCGTTTGGAGCCCACCACCAGATTCTTTTGAAAATAGCACTAGTAGTGCATTTTGACCCTCTGAATATGAAAATAACACTTTTTTTTTTGAGAAATGCGAACATTTTGCATAATAGGCCAATAAAACTGTAAAATAGATTACTTTAGGTGCATACTTTAGATGAGTTCGAACGACGGTTCAGGATCGACCTACGGTCGACCCCTCTGCAGCATCCCGCTTCATTTTCGGGATTTGGTGAAGGAGAGAATTGCTGTCTGATCTCCTCCCGCCCTCGTAGCCAGCCACGCATAGCTGGTCAGGGACTTTGCACAGGAATCTGTCCAGCTGGTTCTTATAATGTTTCAGACCAACAAAGACCCTAGGATCCACTCATGGCTGCTCTACCTAACTGTGTTCGTAATCGTGTATTGTGTATGTCCTCCGTGGTGGCGGAGGGGACCTACAATTTTACGTGGGTTCCGAACCACAAGAACATAAGAAATTTATGTAAAAACTGCCGGTAAATTGGCAACGACCAATTTTTACGAAACTAAATAATTATCAATTTAAAACTAATTAATTATCGATTTAAAACTAAAGATAGAATCTCTGGATCCAGAGGATCAAGTCATAATAGACTACTATCCACAAATGTTACACTCTATATCTATTTATAACGGACATGCAAATATATCAGATCCAAAGAATCCAGTCAATTTCATTACGGTATCCATCAAGTCACGGTCCATATCGATTGCGGACCAAGTCAAAATTTACAACCATATACATTACAATATATACACTTCCGAGGAAAAGTGTAGGTGTGGCTGTAAAGACTGTACAGTAATGTAGAAATGTGTGTGCACCCATTATGGGTCTCCCATTTAAAGGTGTTTGTGGGGCAAGTGAAGATCATGAGTTTTTCAATACCTCACAGTACTATGGGGGGCACCGCTCGGCAGAGGAATCTTTTAAATGGGGTGTGTAAGGACAGAGAGTATCCCCTAACCCAAGACGCTGCCTCCCTATATCCCACAACACTTGTGTTGAGCTGTGGGATCTATCCCCACAAAGCCTTAATTTTACTACCTTAAACTATACCCTTTCTATCAACATGCGCGTCTAATCGATTTTTAAACATGTTTATAGACGTGCTACTAATTACTTCTACCGGCAAACTATTCCAGGTATTTACTATTCTATGCGTAAAAAAGTTTTTCGCAACTGCTGTCTCGAACCTTCTACTTATCAACTTACACCCGTTATTTCTAGTCCTATTATATTGAGATATTTCGAAAAAGCTATCTCTATCTACGTTATCAAACCCATTCATAATTTTGAAAACCTGGATTAGATCACCCCTTAACCTCCTAGTCTCGAGAGTAGTCAATTTTAACTCCTTAAGCCTATCCTCGTACGACTTTGACCTAAGCGACGGAATCATCTTAGTTGCTCGTCTTTGAACTCTTTCAATTTTGTCTATATCTTTGCGCATATACGGATTCCAAAATTGGACCGCGTACTCCAAATGGGGCCTAACTAATGATTTATAAAGAGGAACTATAATATCGTGCGATTTGTACTCAAAATTTCGAGCTATAAAACCTAACACTTTGTTCGCCTTATTGACCGCTGCTGTACTTTGTTTCGCTACTTTTAAATCACCAGTGACTATAACTCCTAAATCTTTTTCCTGCTCTACGCTTGTTAAATCTTTCCCTGACATACTATACGCAAAATTACCGTTACGCGAACCTATATGCAAAATTTTGCACTTATCCACGTTAAATCTCATTTGCCATGTGACTGACCAATCGACGATTTTATTCAGATCTTCCTGAATTTTACCTCTATCTTCGTCATTAATCGCCCTACCACCCAGCTTCGTGTCATCCGCAAACTTTGAAACTGTACTGACTAGGCCGACATCTAAATCGTTAATATATATAAAAAAGCAAGGGGCCAATACAGAACCCTGAGGAACGCCACTCGCTACATTAGCCCAACACGACTCCGCTCCATCAACGACCACCCTCTGTTTCCTGCCTCCAACCACTCTTCTAGCCAATTTATTACTACACCCCTGATTCCATGAGCCTTAGTTTTTTCAATGAGTCTTTTGTGCGGCACGGTGTCAAACGCTTTTTGAAAATCTAAATACACTACATCAACCGCCCGATGTCTATCGTAAACGTCAACCACGCTTTGGAAAAATTCTAAAAGATTAGTTAAGCAAGATTTGTTTCGCCTAAAACCGTGCTGCGTATTTCTAACCAGATTATGCACTTCTAAGTGTTCGACTATACGATCCTAATTATTGATTCCAGTAGCTTACCTACAACAGACGTTAAACTGATTGGCCTATAATTTCCCGCCGCACCTTTATCGCCTTTCTTAAAGATAGGTGTTACGTTTGCTAACTTGAAATTATCTGGTACGCCTAAGAAATAGACGCATTAAAAATCTTTGTTAGCGGCATTCTTTTAGTTGTATGGGATATATGGAATCCGGACCTGGTGATTTACGCGTTTTCATTTTATCAATATAGCGCATTACTTCCCCTTCACTAACGACAATATTATCCAAAATATTACCATTATCAAAAGGTATTATGTCTATGACCGTAGGGATATTCGTTACATCTTCTATAGTAAAAACTGACGTAAAAAATTCGTTTAGCAAGGTAGCCATTTCCTTGTTTTCAGAGACTAGATCTCCATTTACATTTTTGAATGGACCTAAGACACTTTTTACTGGATTTCTATTATTGACGTATTGAAAGAATCGCTTGGGGTTTTCTTTACCGTCACGAGCTATGGAGATTTCAAATTCGCGCTTGGACTTTTTTATTACACTTTTCGCTTCACGCCTCAGATATATGTACAGGGTGGGCCGTAAGTTTCCATACATAGGAAAAATTAAACGTTTGTTTTTATGTTTCAGATACCCTAAGAATATGCGTTTGACGAAAGAGCAACGAATTGAAATCATACTGATGGCTGGGTCGGGAAGCAGTCGCATGGTTGCAATGAACTTTAACAGACAACATGGAACGAACATCACACACGACACTGTGGCAAAACTTATTAACAAGTTTCAGAAAACTGGAAATGTTGCAGATCAACCGCGAAGTGGTCCAAGACGTACAGCCACCGATGAAGACACAATAGCTACGATACTTACAGCGCTTACACGGAGTCCCAGAAAAAGTACACGACGGTTGTCTGCAGAAAGTGGTGTCAGCAGATCGAGTATCAGGCGCATTTTGAAAGCAAACAAATGGCATCCATACAAATTGCATATGGCACAGCATTTGAGTGAAGACGACCCGGATAGACGGATGGAATTCTGTGAATGGGCATTAACCAAAGTGAACGAGGATGCAAACTTTTCAACTAAGATCTTGTTTACTGATGAAGCAAATTTTTACGTCAATGGAGAGGTTAATCGGCAAAACATACGTTACTGGAGTAATGCTAACCCTAACTGGCTGAGTCCGACGAAGATGCAAGATGCCGGTAAAGTGATGGTGTGGGCCGGGATATGGGGTGACAGAATTATTGGACCAATTTTTGTCAGTGGAAATCTTAATGCCGAAAGGTATCTTAACATGTTGCAAGAAGAGATTTTCCCATCCCTGCTAAACGAGGAAGGTAACTTCCCAGTTTACTTCCAGCAAGATGGAGCTCCACCTCATTATGGTCTTCACGTGCGTCGGTATTTGGATCAGCAGTTTCCGGATGCTTGGATTGGTCGGCGTGGTCCTGTGGAGTGGCCTCCCAGATCCCCAGATCTCACCCCCCTTGATTTCTATCTTTGGGGGCACTTGAAGGCCATGGTGTATCAGGAAAAGATACAAGACATAAATCATCTAAAGGAACGTATCACCAACGCCATTACAAGCATAACGTCAACTGTGCTAATGCGTGTTCATCAACAGTGGGGAACACGTATTGAAATGTGTTTTCAAAACAATGGCAACCATGTAGAGCATATTATATAAATAAAAATGGTTGTCCATAAAAAAATGTTTATTTTTCCTATGTATGGAAACTTACGGCCCACCCTGTAGTTGTTTCGTAACAACAAATTGTCTTTATCGCACTTATGTTGCCTATAAGCCCTATCTCTACTCTTTATAATGTCTCGTACTCTAGAAGTAAACCACAAGGGCTTGTTGTTTACTTTCGCACGCTTAATTTTGTACGGTACACATTCCTCATTTATAGTCCTAAATACCGTTACGAACGATTCCCACATTAGTTTTGCGTTGGAGTTCCCCATTACGTTTTCCCAATTGACGTGTGAAAATTTATTTCGAAATTTACTAAAGTCTGCGTGCTGGAAGTTAGGAATTTTAGTCGAGTTAGTTGGTTTCGAGTGACTTACTGAGAGGACAAACTCTACCATATTGTGATCGCTATTGCTCAACGGTTCTATTACTTGAAGATCAGTAATTAGCCTATCATCCGTAGTTATTACTAAATCTAAAATACTGTCCAACCTCGTAGGTTCCCCAACCTTTTGAATAAGAAAGCTATCCTCGAGAAAATTAACTAAACGATTACCTTCCGCGTCTCCCTGCATTGTATCGTAATTCACGTTGGCGCAATTAAAGTCACCCATAACTAAAGCCTGCTCACTACCGATTATTCTCTTTAGTTCACGATATAACGCTTCGTCCGTATCAGCTGTTTGATTTGGGGGCCTATATATAACCGCAACAAGAAGTTTGAAATCGTTCAATTTAAGTTCTGCTATAGTCGAATCTATTGGTTCTGGAATTGAGTGCTTTACTTCTATAACGTTCGCAATATTATCTTTGATATACAACATAACACCGCCTCCTCGCCTACCTATTCTGTTTTTAACAAAAAGTCTATAACCTTTAATTTGATACTCCCCTACAAAGTCACGTGTTTCAGTGCTAAGCCACGATTCATTTATCGCAATTAAATCAGTCTTTACAAGCAATTAACGAAAAAAATTCGTTTATTTTATTTCGTAGGCTACGAGCATTTAAGGATAGAACCTTCAAATTGTTTGTAATTGCGACACCTTCGCGAGCGCGGGGGAAATTTGTGGAATTTATGCTGGGACCGTTCGGGTTACGGCAGCCTGAAAAGAAGAGACAGTATTATGAAATAGTCTTCCTAAACGCGCAGCTCCAACTTCATTAAGATGAAGTCCATCTTCGAGGAACAAGTCCCTCCTGCCGTAGAAACTGTTCCAAAAATTTGCAAAATGCACACCTTCCTGTTGGCAAAGAGACTTTAGGTTATTGTTAATATAGGTCGCCTTGCTGTAGAAATCGCTTCGTTGGATAATTCGAGGAAGTATACCTGTTAAAACAATCTTATTAGTTTTCTCCTTTAATCGCTCTAATAAGTCCCTGTACCTAGCCAGCAGTTCTTCCGATCTAGAATTTAAAATGTTATTAGTACCGACATGAATAACATACGTAGTGTCCTCGGAGGTACCGTCTGTAAAATGGTCAACACTATTAGTTATATCCTCCACCCTTGCACCAGGGTAGCAGTAACGGCGCCTACGACGAGGGTTTCTCCCACAGAATTCCTCGAGCTGCCCTCGAACAATGGAATCACCAACGAGTCGTATTTCCGGTTCATCAGCATCTTCGAAACCCAAAACAGAAAACTTATTGCTTGTTATTACTGGTAGACAGGTCTTTGCTTTTCTCAATGGGGCTCCAGTTCGCACTCGAACGAAGGGTTGGGAACTAGGGGAAGAGAGAGGGCTATTTATATTAATAGTAGAAACTGAGGCAGGAGGGGTCGTAACTGGAGTCTCAAGGGATTCTAATTTTGCCGTCAGGAGCATCACGCTTTCTTCAAGTCTCACCCTGGCCTCCCTCTCACGTTCTAACTCGTTCCTCAGCACTTCCATGCTTGAGCACCACCTGCAAACTAACTGATCATTATTATTAGCCATTGTAAACGCGTAAGCAGCAAATTTCCCTTCACAGCGACTGCAAGTACTTGACGGGGGTGCCATGCTTTTAATTAGTTGAACAACAAAAAAACAAAAAACGAGCGTTTGGAAATTAATAAATTACAACGTAGGTCTACCGCGTGCTTATTGTGCCGTCACCTGCGAAAACCCGCAAAATTGTTCTTGAAACGCAGAAACAGATTCTTGTAACACAATTTTATGCTAAATGAATTATAATTAAGCTACCGACGAAAGAAATGCTAAAGAAAAAGTATTAAATGAAACTTATCTGGTCGCTGTTTACTGACTTAATCCTTTTTTTTCCCACGGTAGGTGACCCTTTTGGAGGTCAGGTAGTGTGTGAAGGAAAAATGAACCTTAAGAAACCACAATTCTGATAGATTTGAAAAACAACAAAGGCAAACCAAGGGAATTTCAACCTTATGACTGCACGTTTTCTGATTGATTTGAAAACCAAACAAGGCAAGCCACGTTCAGTAGCCTTGGTTTGATCAAATAATATAGTACTGAATAACGTCAATAAATGAAATATATTCGTTAATGAATGATTAGTAGCACGAAGTAATTTAGTTAAGAATGCACGGAACACTTTTTTTTAAAACACTTCAACGAAAACCGCTTATTCAATTGATAACACTCGACACTCGATAAAACACGTCTGTTCACAAGGAAAGTTATTCAAGTCGGTGTGCTAGAGATTCTTCACTTCTTTTGGTAGGACATTGAAAAGCTTTGGGCCTCTTATTCTGAGGGTATTTTCCATCCTCGTTTTCATGGCCCTTTGTCCCACCGCAGCTGGAACCGTACAAAATCTGCCTCCTCTTCTCATTTCAGTTTGTTTCTATTTCATTTCTAAGGTTAGGGACAGAGCCCTCAAGTATTTTCCATATGTATATTATTGTGTACCGCTCGCGCCTTCTTTCGAGAGAGTAGAGTTTCAGTGATTGTAGTCGAGACCAGTAGTCTTCACCTTCCGTTTCCTCTATCTTAGATATAAAACTCCTTTGTATAGCTTCAATGTTCGCAATGTCTCATTTTCTGTATGGGCTTGTGAGTACTGAGCAATACTTAATTATTGGTAGGACTAAACTCTTCCATAATTTGAGCATGATGTTTGGTTTTCTGCTGCGGAAGCTCCTTCAGATGATTCTAGATGGACATGATATTTATTATGCAAAATACAGTACGTTACATGATATGGATCACCTGAAGATCATGGCCCCCAGCCTTCGTTAGTTAACCTTATAAGGCTAACTAACGAAAGTATCACGACCTAACCTAACCAATCGTTAGGTTAACTGTACGCCCTTGACGATTGGTTAGGTTAGGTCGTGATATTTTCGTTAGTTAGCCTTATAAAGCTAACTAAAGAAGGCTGGGGTCCCTATTCTTCAATAGCTCCAAAAAATTATATATTTTTGAAATCGGCGTAAGAATGTACACATGATGGTAATAATTAATTTTAATTCTAGTGGTCGGCACCAAACGGAAAAGATCCAATTTTATTAACCTTCAACTCTCATGATGTGGTATGGCATATTTTAATGAGGTAAAAAGTTATGAAGCTTACATTCGTGATGTAATTCGTATGAAAATGTATTGTACTCTAAACTCAATTTAAGAAATATCGGATATTGGTTACGTATTTTGTATGGAGGACGCATCTATAAAATAACATATGCAAATAGTATAGTCGTGCTTCGTTTACCAATCTGGGCAGAAGTAATATGTAATATTTGGGTTGTTGGTATGGTTCACATTTAAGTTATTCTGAAATTGTCTCTTTTTAAAGGGAAAATTATCTACATTATTTATCTCTTTCCAGAGTTGGAATGGTTCATTACATCACTGAGCCTTCTTGGAAAAAGTGGTAGCGCTGGAGCGTTTGGAGCAATTTTCGTTTATACGGCTGAGCTGTATCCAACCGAATACAGGAATGTGGGCGTGGGCACATGTTCTATGTGTAGCCGCATTGGCGGAATCTTTGGTCCTATCGTGTCAAGCTTGGTAAGAAAATTTCATTTTGCTTATACACATTCACTGCCGAATATATTTAAAAAGTCAAAACTAACATTGTTCTTGACGTACAGTCCCCTGCAATAGTTCCGCTCCACCCTCTCCGAGATGTGACAACAAGGCAGTCCCTCTTAAAAACCAGTCCCCCACCCTCACTCCCTCCCTCTCCTCATCTCCCTCTCAGGTGTTGTCACAGTAATACTTTTATTTTTTGAAAACCAATGACATAATAAATATATTGTTCACTGTAGTTTTGGTGGTAATGCTAGGACGACTATGTATTTTATTCATGTATCATTCCTAAATTTAGAGAACAGAGTAGTGAGGTTATTTCACAAACGTGGGATGTTTTAAAAACGTTCAATCATGGCTTTTGATGTGGCCATGTTATAATTTTCTGTTTAAAGTCCATGCATCATCAACAAATGATTATCCAGGAAAAGGTCTATCCATGGAGAGATAATGATAACATAGTTCAATTTTTTATTACAAAAATAAACATGAATCAAGTAAATTTAAGGGTTTTCTTAAGAACATACAAAACAATGTTCAAATTATGAGGAACTGACAATTGTTCAAGTAAATAAATATATATTTAATACACAATTACTCAAAACTTGGTCCATCCTCCATTCTTATGAATGACCTCTCGTAGCCTATTTGGAACAGATGCCACGTAATTGTAGATGACTTGTGGGTTCTTGCAGTAAAGTTTCCACTCTGCCATGGTGTGTTCCAGCAGGTGCCGAGATGTCCGCTCCTACCCAGGTTCCCAAGCGTTAACCACATTTGCCCACATTTTTAGTGGGGTTTAGGTCACACCCCTTGGTGGGCGAGTTCAGCAGCTCGACATCTCGTTGTTCCTGAAACCACCGTCTGATGATCCTGGCAGTATGACCAGGGCAGTTATCCTGTAATATATATGTTAACCCTCCGTCTATGGCGTTGGGTAATTCGAGGTTGACGGGGGTTCTGGTCAGGTGGCAACAACGGATTTTCTCACTCTGTGGTAGCTGGTACCGTGTAGGGAATCGCAGTAGTTTCTTTTATACTACTACAATTTTTTCTCGTAGTGGATTGGAGAATTCTGTGGAAACTTATTAAATTATCTGACGGTTCCCCGATTCTTCTTGTAGCGTATCGGGAAATTATTTATTCTATTTTAAAACTAAGTTCTGTGGAGAAAGCAGGGCTCAAAGGAGAAGACAAAGAAATCCTTTTACTGAATTTTACTGCTTCTGAAATATCACAGGTAATAAATACTTCAGCCTCTAGGTCATATCAAAATAATCTTCTTTGTTGGCAGCATTTTCCCACGCCTAAGTGGGGTCGCTGTTCCTAATCCGCCTTCGCCACTCATTTCTGTCCAACGCCACATCCGCTGCCAGATTTCGCTCCCACATATCACCCTCCACACAGTCTCTCCATCTCATCCTCGGCCTTCCCCTTCTTCTTCTAGGTGGTTATCAGAATAATTCACTGGGGAACAAATTTTAACTTTTTTTTTGTTTCTTGGACGTGAACAGGTCGGTCTTATAGGATTTTTTCCGCTGATTCCGAATATAGCCGTAGAATTTCTCTATCACCCAAGGTTACTGAGAAATTTGTATTTTAATATTTATTCAAAAAGTGTATCGAAGTTAGTAAAAATACTTCATAAAAATTATATTAGTGGCAGATTGGCATTTAAAATATTCTTCTTAAAACTTCTTTGTCACTGATTTTCTCTTGTAGTTTTCATTAGGAGCTTCTCGCATCAATGTCCAGCAGTAATCAGCTAACATTGCCGGATCCCACCTCCCTTGGTAGCGTTTCTCCATAGTAGCTATATCTTGGTGGAACCTTTCTCCATGCTCATCGCTTACGTCGCCGAGGTTTTCAGGGAAGAAATCTAAATGGGAGTGCAAGAAATGGATTTTTAGTGACATATTACAATATTACATCCCAATAACCTATATGCTTCAATCATGTCCTGCACTATTTTTTCATAGTTAGAGGCTTTGATGTTCCCTAGAAAATTTGTGACAACATTCTTCATGGCCTCCCATGCCACTTTTTCTTTTCCTCTCAAGGCATCATCAAACTTTTGATCTTTCATGAGCTCTCTGATTTGGGGACCAACAAAGATCCCTTCTTTTATCTTTGCATCGCTAAGTCGTGAAAACGTTTTCTTCAAATATTTGAATGCCTCATCTTCCTTGCTCATTGCTTTGACAAAATTTTTCATGATGCCAAGTTTGATGTGAAGTGGCGGTAAGTATATTTTCTTGGGGTCAACTAAGGGTTCATGAGACACATTCTTCAGTCCTGGGATACATTTTTGACGAAGTGGCCAATCCTTTACAAAATAATGCGAATCTCTGGCTCTGCTGTCCCATTCACAAAGGAAGCAGCAGAACTTCGTATAACCGAGCTGCATTCCCAGAAGAAGCGCGACGACTTTTAAATCCCCACATATATACCAACGAAACTGGTCATAATTAATCTGCTGAAGGATGACTCATATTTTCGTAAGATTCCTTCATGCGGACAGCGTGCCCTACAGGAATGGAAGGGTATTTATTTCCATTGTGAAGTAGTACAATCTTGAGGCTTAGCTTCGAAGAGTCAATAAATAAACGCCAATCTTCAGATTTGTGCTCATGACCGAGAGCTAACAGCAGTCCATTTACATTATTACAGTAGCATAAACCACCTGACGAGGAGAAATACTGCATCAGATCTTTTTGGCGAGTGCGGAACGCCGATATGCTTGTATCTTTTGCCGGCAAATTCCATTCACGTAACCTGGAGCCCAATAATTCCGCTTTCTTTTTCGGAAGGTCCAAATCTCTCACGAGATCATTCAGCATAATCTGCGTTATCATACGTGGTTTATTTGATTCAGGTTTCTGAAAGTCTGTATCTTTAGTGTCATCAATTTCCATTGGTTCAACTTCAGACTCTTCATCCAGTGTCCATGACTTTGGGGGAGTTGGAATTGGGTTATCATCGTCATGTAGTACTGGTCTCATGGCAGATGCAAATTTGGGTATTGAATTTTATGTTTATTTTTGGCAGAGAATCCTGAAACGTTAGTCATACAAAAATAGCAATCCGTTAGGTAATCCTTGGGCTCTCTCCAAATCATTGGTATGGCAAATGGCATAGATTTGCGGGTACCTTTAATCCAACCCCTAAGAGTGACGGCACAGGAAATGCATGAGATATGAGGTGCCCAGGATTTGTCTTGGTCGCCTACCTTACATCCAAAATAAAGTTCGTAAGCCTTCTTCACAAGTGGGGTCATCGTCTTCTTCTGTGCCATTATGGTCAGTTCTCCACATACGTAGCAAAATGTATCTCTGGGATTAATAGTTTCGATTCATGCTGGCGGAAAATTATTGAAATCACGGAAAACTTTTTGGAATGAAACACCAATTTTTTCTACTATGAAAAATTTTAAAATTTGAGCAAAACTTGAAAAAAAATTTCTTTTTATTAAAAATCTGTTTGTTTAAATAGCTATATTTTTTTAATGCAAAAAATACTATTAAATATAGTTAACCTGGAAAAAAAAGAAAGTAAAATTAAATTAGTACACTTAATTTTAACTAATATTTTGGGAAAACTCTGAGTAAATGGAAATATTATTTTCTCGAAAACTGTGGGTGACAGAAAAATTCTGAAACCATATTTGGAATCAGCATCAAAAGCTCTATAAGAAACACCAAATAGTTTTCGAGAAACAAAAATGTTGTTTCCTAGTGATATAATCAGAATGATAATTCGAAAAAATTACAAGAGCTTATATATTAATAATTTGGTGACATCATTATTATTTATTGTTGACCTGTTTTGTTTTTTATTAACAATAGGGTGTTTTTTTTTTTAATATTTGAAGATAAAGGTAAATTTTGGCTGTAACAGCATACTGGCAGATAAGCAAGATATTTGAAAATGAAGTCATTTTTCTTTTGAATAGCATATTGACAGAAAGTGAAATATGCATTTTATTATGGATTAAAATTAAACATGCATATGAGCCAAAATTAAATGCTTAAAATTGAAAATTAAGTGTTAATTTAGAGTTTTGATAAGTTATGATTTCATCTTTTACAACTAAGAGAGAATGTATAAAAAAATTAACATTGCAGAATTTAACACGATTACATGATTAAGCTTAATCTAAAAAATTATTAGGTAATTTAAAAAATAAATAATTCATCAATTCCTTAGAAAAAATAAAATAGAAGGAAAATCAAAATTTTTTCGAAACTTACATTTTATATACAGTTAGTGTCACACGAGTTTGGACTTTATATGCAAAAATGAATGTTAGAATTATTCGTTTTTACATATATAGTGGATTTAATTTTCCTAGAAGAGTTCCTTGTTCCATGCACGGTCTGTGTGTATCATGAAAAACCTCAGGGAACCATTCTGAGTTCTTTCCCATCATGAAGCGGACATGTTATGTTCCTTGAAAAGTGGACGCTCAGTTCTGCCAGTTGAGGTTTAAGTTTTGGTTTTTGGCTAAAATATAATAGTACCCTTTTTCTTTGATGTATTCAGTCTGACGTAAAGGCAGCGATGAGAAATTTTCATTTTTTGTTTTGGGAAAAATATTCAATTTTTTGTAGTAAAATCTGTTAATTTAGTTTATTATCTCGCAACTCTGACCACATGTGATGTTTGTCTTATTACGTCGTATGTATTTTGCTATTCTTATAGTATGTGATGTTAATATTTTTTAATATTTTGTATAATATTTAATTAATTATATACAATATTATACATATTACAGTATATACAATATACATTAACTATAATATTTTTTAAGATTGCATGGAAATTATGCATGATACGCCAAAATGAATAACATTTTTGGAATTAGCATCAGCGTCGACTTCATATAGACCAGCTTTGTTTGTTGCTGAGACAGAATAAAAGTAAAAATTTGTTGTTCAATGTAAGAGAAAACCAAATTTCTTATAAATAGCAATAACACATTATCCGTTTAATTGAAAAGTATGTGAAAATAAAAAAAATTCTCATTGACAAAGCAGGTTTGTTAACAACACTTACATTGTCTTCAACGTTTCAACTCGAGCTAAAGTCATCTTTGGGAGAGGAATCGTGAAATGGGAGGAGCGTATAATTGCAGGGTAGATATAAGAGGCAAATCACGGGATACATAGTCAGTTATTAAGCAAGGAAGTGAGGAAGATTGTCCGATACTTGCAAAGGATTATTTGTCTCTTTTTTTAAGATGGAGTCAATAAATGATATGCTGGCTGAGCTATGAATTATTATTTCCTTCATATTTATATAAAACTTTTATTTCAGTTCTGATATACTTTCTCCCTCTTCTACAAATCTGAGGGGGTGTTGCAAATGTCGTGTTTTTTCTAGATTTTTTGTAAATAAAAGCTATATTTTTCCAAAGAAAACGTAAATTTAGCATGCTTTTTTCTAAAAAGAACTGGGAAATCGGTTTTCTTAGTTCCAACCTCGTATTCCTATTTTTATTACATATCATCGTTGCCTCGAGAGTTAAATCTTGTATCGCAAGGCTCTCTTCGGTGTGGTGTCGCATTTGATTGCTGATGTCGTTCGCAACGTCAAACGTCATTTCTTTAGTCGATGGTCTGTTCAATCCCATTAACCTTCAGTAGATAAGCAAATTTCTGTCAACACTGCTCAGAGGTGGTCTGCCAAAAGTCCTGAAACCTGAAAAAAAAAACCACAATTTTTGCAACACCCCTTACGAAAAGTTAGAAAAATGTAATTTATTTAACTTTTCCAGGCACCCTGTCTGGACCCTAGAAAGCTCAAGTGATTCAAGCAAAATTTGAAGAGAAATAGCCTCTCTTTGTTACCACAAACATCGTGGACACATTTACTTGAATCACTTTATGAGTTTTTCAGTGTGAATGTAGATGGATCACTGGCTTTGCACTGTCCATATTCTTGTCAGTAATCTTTTAAAAAGAGATGCTCCGATTTTTTTTTCTACATCTCTATTTTTTCCCTTTTCTTTTTCTACAATTCTATGACACGAATATGTTGTAATGCTTTTTTCCTTATTTCTTGGTTTCTCCAAGTCGATTTCGTCAATATTACTTTTTCAACACATATCTAATCTGTGTTATCCATGTTTGATTTTGTTTCATCCTCTTGCTTTATTTTCTTCTTTTCAGTCGACTATTTACCAGCCACTTCCTCTTCTCATCTTTGGAATGTTCTCCTTTTTTGCGGGATGTTTGGTCTTTCTTCTTCCTGAGACTTTCAGATCAGAATTGCCTCAGACAGTGGAGGAGAGCGAAGCCTTAGGAAAGTAAGTTTCATTTCAAGTCTAAGTTGAACATATGTTATAATGTTTCAGACCAACAAAAACCCTAGGATCCACTCATGGCTGGTCTACCTAACTGTGTTCGTAATTGTGTAATGTGTATGTCCTCCGTGGTGGCGGAGGGGACCTACAATTTTACGTGGGTTCCGAACCATAAGAACATAAGAAATTTATGTAAAAACTGCCTGTACATTGGCAACGACCAATTTTTACAAAACTAAATAATTATCAATTTAAAACTAATTAATTATCGATTTAAAACTAAAGATAGAATCTCTGGATCCCAGAGGATCAAGTCATAATAGACTACTATCCACAAATATGTTACACTCTATATCTATTTATAACCGACATGCAAATATGTCAGATCCAAAGAATCCAGTCAATTTCATTACGGTATCCATCAATACCAGTACCTTGCCAACCAAAAATAAGTCACGGTCCATATCGATTGCGGACCAAGTCAAAATTTACAACCATATACATTACAATATATATACTTAGGAGGAAAAGTGTAGGTGTGGCTGTAAAGACTGTACAGTAATGTAGAAATGTGTGAGCACCCATTTTGGGTCTCCCATTTTAAGGTGTTTGTGGGGCAAGTGAAGATCATTAGTTTTTCAATACCTCACAGTACTATGGGGGCACCGCTCGGCAGAGGAATCTCTTTAAATGGGGTGTGTAAGGACAGAGAGTATCCCCTAACCCAAGATGCTGCCTCCCTATATCCCACAACACTTGTGTTGAGCTGTGGGATCTATCACCACAAAGCCTTAATTTTACTACCTTAAACTATACCCAATATATCAACATATGCGTCTAATCGATTTTTAAACATGTTTATAGACGTGCTACTAATTACTTCTACCGGCAAACTATTCCAGCTATTTACCATTCTATGCGTAAAAAAGTTTTTGGCAACTGCTGTCTCGAACCTTCTACTTGTCAACTTACACCCGTTATTTCTAGTCCTATTATATTGAGATATTTCGAAAAAGCTACCTCTATTTACGTTATCGAACCCATTCATAATTTTGAAAACCTGGATTAGATCCCCCCTTAGCCTCCTAGTCTCGAGTGTAGTCAATTTTAACTCTCTAAGCCTATCCTCGTACGACTTTGACCTAAGCGACGGAATCATCTTAGTTGCTCGTCTTTGAACTCTTTCGATTTTGTCTATATCTTTGCGCATATGCGGATTCCAAAATTGGACCGCGTACTCCAAATGGGGTCTAACTAATGATTTATAAAGAGGAACTATAATATCGCGCGATTTGTACTCAAAATTTCGAGCTATAAAACCTAACACTTTGTTCGCCTTATTGACGCTGCTGTACTTGTTTCGCTACTTTTAAATCACCAGTGACTATAACTCCTAAATCTATTTCCTGCTCTACGCTTGTTAAATCTTTCCTGACATATTATACGCAAAATTACCGTTACGCGAACCTATATGCAAAAATTTTGCACTTATCAACGTTAAATCTCATTGCCATGTGACTGACCAATCAACGATTTTATTTAGATCTTCCTGGATTTTACCTCTATCTTCGTCATTAATCTCCCTACCACCCAGCTTCGCGTCATCCGCAAACTTTGAAACTGTACTGACTAGGCCGACATCTAAATCGTTAATATATGTAAGAAAAAAGCAAGGGCCCAATACAGAACCCTGAGGAACGCCACTCGCTACATTAGCCCAACACGACTCCGCTCCATCAACGACCATCCTCTGTTTCCTACCTCGCAACCACTCTTCTAGCCAATTTATTACTACACCCCTGATTCCATAAGCCTTAGTTTTTTCAATGAGTATTTTGTGCGGAACGGTGTCAAACGCTTTTTGAAAATCTAAATACACTAAATCAACCGCCCGATGACTGTCCTAAACGTCAACCACGCTTTGAAAAAATTCTAAAAGATTAATTGACCCTTTCACTCCCGAATTATGTTTAAGATTAAGACAATTTTATACCTTAACGTATACCTTAATTTTATACCTTTATACCTTTATACCTTTTAAGCAAAATTTTGCACTTATCAACGTTAAATCTCATTTGCCATGTGACTGACCAATCAACGATTTTATTTAGATCTTCCTGGATTTTACCTCTATCTTCGTCATTAATCTCCCTACCACCCAGCTTCGCGTCATCCGCAAACTTTGAAACTGTACTGACTAGGCCGACATCTAAATCGTTAATATATGTAAGAAAAAGCAAGGGGCCCAATACAGAACCCTGAGGAACGCCACTCGCTACATTAGCCCAACACGACTCCGCTCCATCAACGACCATCCTCTGTTTCCTACCTCGCAACCACTCTTCTAGCCAATTTATTACTACACCCCTGATTCCATAAGCCTTAGTTTTTTCAATGAGTATTTTGTGCGGAACGGTGTCAAACGCTTTTTGAAAATCTAAATACACTAAATCAACCGCCCGATGACTGTCCTAAACGTCAACCACGCTTTGAAAAAATTCTAAAAGATTAATTGACCCTTTCACTCCCGAATTATGTTTAAGATTAAGACAATTTTATACCTTAACGTATACCTTAATTTTATACCTTTATACCTTTATACCTTAGTCTCTACAAGGACTAAAATCTCGTAAAATTGCGTGGTCAAACGTACAACCATGGGCATGAAAGGGTTAAGCAAGATTTGTTTCGCCTAAAACCGTGTTGCGTATTTCTAACTAGTTTATGCAATTCTAAGTGTTCGACTATACGATCCCTAATTATTGATTCCAGTAGCTTACCTACAACAGACGTTAAACTGATTGGCCTATAATTTCCCGCCGCACCTTTATCGCCTTTCTTAAAGATAGGTGTTACGTTTGCTAACTTGAAATTATCTGGTACGCACCCCTCAGAAATAGACGCATTAAAAATCTTTGTTTGCGGCACAACAATGCTATCTTTTAATTCTTTTAGTTGTATGGGATATATGGAATCCGGCCCAGGTGATGTATGCGTTTTCATTTTATCAATATAGCGCATACCTCCCCTTCACTAACCACAATATTATCCAAAATATTACCATTATCAAAAGGTATTATGTCTATGACCGTAGTGATATTCGTTACATCTTCTATAGTAAAAACTGACGTAAAAAATTCGTTTAGCAAAGTAGCCATTTCCTTGTTTTCAGAAACTAGATCTCCGTTAACATTTTTCAACGGCCCGAAGACACTTTTTACTGTATTTCTATTGTTAACGTATTAAAAGAATCGCTTGGGGTTTCCTTTACCGTCACGAGCTATGGAGATTTCAAATTCGTGCTTGGATTTTTTATTACACTTTCCGCTTCACGCCTTAGAGATATGTAGTTGTTTCGTAACCACAAATTGTCTTTATCGCACTTATGTAGCCTATAAGCCCTATCTCTACTCTTTATAATGTCTCCTACTCTAGAAGTAAACCACAAGCGTTTGTTGTTTACTTTCGCACGCTTAATTTTGTACGGTACACATTCCTCATTTATAGTCCTAAATACGGTTTCGAACGATTCCCACATTAGTTTTGCGTTGGAGTTCCCCATTACGTTTTCCCAATTGACGTGTGACAATTTATTTCGAAATTTACAAAAGTCTGCGTGCTGGAAGTTAGGAATTTTAGTTGAGTTAGCTGGTTTCGAGTGACTTACTGAGAGGACAAACTCTACCATATTGTGATCGCTATTGCTCAACGGTTCTATTACTTGAAGATCATAATTAGCCTATCATCCGTAGTTATTACTAAATCTAAAATACTGTCCAACCTCGTAGGTTCCCCAACCTTTTGAATAAGAAAGCTATCCTCGAGAAAATTAACTAAACGATTACCTTCCGCGTCTCCCTGCATTGTATCGTAATTCACGTTGGCGCAATTAAAGTCACCCATAACTAAAGCCTGCTCACTACCTATTATTCTCTTTAGTTCACGATATAACGCTTCGTCCGTATCAGCTGTTTGATTAGGGGGCCTATATATAACCGCAACAAGAAGTTTGAAATCGTTCAATTTAAGTTCTGCTATAGTCGAATCTATCGGTTCTGGAATTGTGTGCTTTACTTCTATAACGTTCGCAATATTATCTTTGATATACAGCATAACACCGCCTCCTCGCCTACCTATTCTGTTTTTAACTCCTCTACAAAGTCACGAGTTTCAGTGCTAAGCCACGATTCATTTATCACAATTATATCATAGTCTTTACAAGCAATTAAAGAAAAAAATTCGTTTCTTTTATTTCGTAGGCTACGAGCATTTAAGGATAAAACCTTCAAATTGTTTGTAATTGCGACTCCGCGAGCGCAGGGGAAATTTGTGGAATTTACGCTGGGACCATTCGAGTTACGGCAGCCTGAAAAGAAGAGACAGTATTATGAAAGTCTTCCTAAACGCGCAGCTCCAACGTCATTGAGATGAAGTCCATCTCCGAGGAACAAGTCCCTCCTGCCGTAGAAACTGTTCCAAAAATTCGCAAAATGCACTCCTTCCTGTTGGCAAAGAGACTTTAGGTTATTGTTAATATAGGTCGCCTTGCTGTAGAAATCGTTACGTTGGATAATTCGAGGAAGTATACCTGTTAAAACAATCTTATTAGTTTTTCCTTTAGTCGCTCTAGTAAGTCCCTGTACCGAGCCAGCAGTTCTTCCGATCTAGAATTTAAAACATTATTAGTACCGACATGAATAACATACGTAGTGTCCTTGGAGGTACCGTCTGTAAAATGTTCAACACTATTAGTTATATCCTTCACCCTTGCACCAGGGTAGCAGTAACGGCGCCTACGACGAGGGTTTCTCCCACAGAATTCCTCGAGCTGCCCTCGAACAATGGAATCGCCAACGAGTCGTATTTCCGGTTCATCAGCATTATCGAAACCTAAAACAGAAAACTTAGTTTGTTATTACTGGTAGACATGTCTTGGGTTTTCTCAATGGAGCTCCATTACGCACTCGAACGAAGGGTTGGGAACTAGGGGAAGAGAGAGGGCTATTAATACTATTTATATTATTAGTAGAAACTGAGGCAGGAGGGGTCGTAACTGGAGTCTCAAGGAATTCTAATTTTGCCGTCAGGAGCATCACGCTTTCTTCAAGCCTTACTCTGGCCTCTTTCTCACGTTCTAACTCGTTCCTCAGCACTTCCATGCTTGAACACCACCTGCAAACTAACTGTTCATTATTATTAGCCATTGTAAACGCGTAAGCGGCAAATTTCCCTTCACAGCGACTGCAAGTACTTGACGGGAGTACCATGCTTTTAATTAGTTAAAAAAAAAAAAGAGCGATTGGAAATTAATAAATTACAACGTAGGTCTACCGCGTTCTTGAAACTCAGAAACAGGTTCTTGTAACAAATTTATACTAAATGAATATAGAATTAAGCTACCGACGAAAGATCTGTAAAAGAAGAGTATTTATAATACTTATCTGTCCGCAATTCGATCCGACTTTTTTCCTTTTTATCACACGGTGTGTGACCACACTCTTCCTGACCTCTCGAAGGAAGGAAAAATGAACCTTATGACTCCTCGTTTTCCGATAGATTTGAAAAACAAACAAGGCAAGCCACGTGCAGTAGCCTTGGTTTGATCAAATAATATAGTCCTGAATAACGTCAATAAATGAAATATATTCGTTAATGAATGCAGCCATAAAGTGCCCCAGGCTGTTTCTGAGAAATGAGAAAGTTCGCAAGGTTTTGTTTTGTGGAAGGTAATATTTAAGTTTTCATCGAGATAACTTTTAACCTGTTTTTTTAAAGTAACTTTATTTAAATTTATCAAGTGAACGCGAGGTATAGAGGAAAAAAATGTTCGTTCACTCAACTGAAACCATTTTACCTCCATGCAATTTGAAACAAAGTTCTATTTCTCCACCGTTTCTTCAGCAAACAAGTGACGCACAACTTTATTGCCTTAATTTAATTAGAAAAATATTAATGGCATATACGTATTCCTTTAGCTAACAGTTCACTCTTCCGGTTTCGTAAGAGTAATGGTTTTCTGCCACAATTTGCAACTCTTTTCAGTACCATCAGTTTAATAGTAACACACTTGTTAGATGCTATGCACGTTAAAATAGTAATTATTACAGTATATATATGTATATATGCATTCAGTTCAGATTTTGTTAGCAGCCAAAGCGCGACTGCGGGATTTTCTGCCGTTGACTATGTAGTTACAAAGAAAAATACAGGATATTGGTTGAAATGTCACCCTGCTTTAATTTTATTCTTTGTTAGTGGTTTCCTTTTGTTTGGAGCGAACATTTTGAAACCATTAAGAGAAAACTTGCGAAATACGAATCTAATCGAAATTACTTTTCTAACAAGTTGATGAGACACTTTTACTGTGACCTACAAGAAACCAATTAAGAATTTAGCTGCCTGTACGCAATCGAGCACTTGGGTGAAATACTTTTCTCTCCCATACTACAGAATAATGCGCAGGCCTTTCCCCTCATTCTCAGGAGAAACTTATACAGTATGTGAAATGAACAAGTTTCACAGTCACAGCCATGAGGAAAGTTAAGTTAAGATTCAAAAGATTGCGTTGAATATTAGAAGGCAGAAGACAGAAGTGATTGCGGAAATGTCTACAGATAAATAACCCGTCATATAGAAAGCGAGTGTAAATTTACCGCACATAGCTAGGCTTTTTCATAATTTCAAAGATTTACACGTAAGTATGCAAAGTGAAAGTAATAACAAATCTATTTTTTTCTAATTACAGAGATCAAGCTTTGTTCTATTTTACTTTCTGCGGCCGAACAAGTGAAAGTAGAAAAGACTCTGAGTCACTGTGAACCTGAGGTCCTTCCCCTCCCCTCCATTAAGAGGTTCTTTTCTGGAGAATTAAACTGTATTGTTTCTGCGTATGACAAAACTTTTTCTTTTCCGAAAGCACTCTTACTATCCAAAACATATCGGATGAACTTAAAATCATATACAGTATCTACCATACTTTTCTCACAGCATTTTCAATTATTACTATGTCAAAGTCAGACATTAACAGATGTGAAAGTGTTTTTATAAATACAGGACTAACCTCCCAATTTTTGGTTATGTTTCAAACTACAAGTTCGAAAGGATGAAATAGACACCAAATTAAATTTCATTTTCTCATGTACTGAGATGACTTTGGACGGAAACTTATGAAACTCAAAGTAGAGCTATCATATAGGAGAGACGTGGTTAAATACCATGACTCGAGACTTGTTGGGGGAACTTGATATAGCAGGTTTTAAATTTTTTACTAATGATAGGTTACATAGGATTGGTGGTGGCGTTTTGTTGTACGTTCGTAATTCCTTTAGGGCTATCGAGGTTAAGATAGATTTTCCGGCAGCAATTAATGCGATATGCGTGGAAGTTAAGGCACGTAGTATTATCTTTAATTTCGTTGTTGTTTATAGACCTCCCGTTCAACTCCTCGATACCGATACTAGATTTTACACACTTCTTAGTAACTTTATTAATAACACAGGCCTGCGATGGTTTTGTTGTCCGAAATATTTTATTACTTTTATAGTAATTTTTGCACGCTGATTTCGAAAATAATATTCATTTTTCGCCATCACGTACAGATTTTTCACAAAATGTCATATTACATATGTAAGTCATTTTCATTAAAATTGACTTAATTCAATTTTGATTAAAAACTACTGCCTATAAATGCTTCCAGATCAAAAGTGACGTCATAGCGTCTTCGAGAACATTCGAGAAATGCACCGCTAGTATATAAGTGATAGACAAGCTACGAGATGAGTCAGTCTGTCTAGTGCGTCCGAGGTTATAATTCTTTATTATTCAAAGGTGCGCGGTGACTATATTTCTCTTTTGAAATTTGTTTATTTGTCGCTATGGCAACCAGAGGGTGTGTAAATAGCAAAGCTGGGCACAAACCGTTAATCCGTTAATCGTTAATTAACGAAGTTAACTTTTTCGTTAACGATTTAACTTTTAAGTTAACTTTGAAAATCATTATCGGACTAATTAACTTCCGTTACATTTAACTTCCGTTAACTCAAGTCCGTTAACCCAAAAAATTCATAAATAAACGTTTAAAAGTTTCTATTATTTTCAGTGCTGAGCAGGTGCGCAATTAATCCGCCACTGTTAATAGTGATGAACGAATTTCCATTTCCGCAGTGCAAAATCAGGCGATATATTTGTTTCCGTCGCCACAATTTGTGTCTTACCAAATATGGTAGTATTTATGGCATTGGTTTGAGCAAAACATGGTCGACTGTAAAATCAGGCGGAAAGATTTGCCATTTGAGTTGAATGTTTCAACTTCTTTCAAGAAATATCACGAGCATTTTAAGGCACTTTCAATAATATATATGTAACAATTACAACAAATAACTACATTCGTTTCATTTGCAGTCTGTCTCTTGCGCAACATGTTTGTGCTAGTGAATATTTAAAAATAATCGTTGTCAAGTAAGTCATGTATATTTATAATATGTCTGTGAGTACCTTATTAGTAGTCTCCTTGATACATTTCAAGAACCATAAAACTGATCAGGTAAGATTTCAATTCTCATGTCACTTTGATGACATAAATTAAGTCAATTGATGTCTTACAATGCGAGCGTTTTCACCTTAACCCTTTATGTCCTGGCGGTACTTCTAGGTACCACATCTTTAAAATCTCCATAATTATTTTTCTACCTGGTTGATCCTGCCGGTACTTTCAAGTCCCAATGTGAATTAGTTTCTTTATGAGATAATAGATGGCGTTGAGAAGTAAATGTGAGCGTGTGGCGCCAGAGGCTGTTTACTCTTTAGTATCTCTTCCATCCCCTCCAGTGCTGCAGTGGAGCGTTTGTTCTCTATGGGCAAGGACATCCTGAGGGCCAAGAGATCATCCCTGTCTGATGAAAACTTTGATATGCTAATTTTCATGAAGGGCAACATGCATCTCATGGACAAAATGGAGAACGAGAAGAAGAGGGAAAATTAAATTATATATATATATATATATTGTGTTTTTCATTTTTTTTTTAATAATAAAAGTTAACGTTAACGGTTTATCGGTAACTTCCGTTACATGTTTAACGGATTAACGGTTAACGAAGTTAATTTTTTGGTTAACGGATTAGCGGTTAACGAAGTTAACTTTTTGGTTAACGGTGCCCACTACTGGTAAATAGCCCAAACATTTTCTGCTATATTTGTGGAAAATTTACTGTGAAAACACAAAGGCGAGATATTATAGACTTCGTCAAGAAAGCATACTATGCTGGATGGAAACGATGATATTGATTGTTTTCAAACCGAAACATCTGGTGAACCCCAATTGTTTACGCAAAGTGAACTTAATGATTTGGTAAGAGATTTGTGTCTCCCGAAGGATTCTTCAGAGATTTTGGGATTCAGACTTCGTGCAAAGAACTTGCTTTTTTCCAGGACGTCATTTTACTGCTACAGAAGTCGAGAAAAAGAATTCATCCAATGTTCTTAAGAAAATTCACTGCTATATTGCAACAATGTTTCGGAACTAATACTTAAGCTAGGCGCTGCAGTCTATGACCCAAATGAGTGGAGACTTTTCATTGATTCCTCCAAAAGAAGTCTAAAAGGCGTCCTCCTTCACAACGGTAACTTGTATGCATCCATTCCTGTGGCTCACTCGGTTCACTTGAAGGAAATTACGAAAATCTTGAGCTTCTAGCTAAGGTTAAACATAAAGAACACGGTTGGCTACTTTGTGGAGACTTAAAAGTGATTTGTATGTTGTTAGGTCAACAACGAGGTTATACGAAGTTTCCATGTTTTTGTGTGAATGGGATAGCCAAGCAAGAATTCAGCACTGGATAAAAAAGGAATGGTCACGCAGAGTCAACCTGACACCTGGTTCTAAAAACATTCAACGTGAAAGTTTGGTTGACACGAAGAAAGTCCTTTCACCTCCGCTTCACATAAAATTGGGCTTGATGAAGCAATTTGTTAAGGCCTTGGACGAAGGTGGAGATTGTTTTAAGTATCTGTGTGGTAAATTCCCAACTCTTTCGGAAGCAAAATTGAAAGAAGGAATTTTCGTTGGTCCCCAGATTAGAAAACTGAATTTGGATGAACACTTTGAAAGAACAATGAACAATCTTGAAGAAGAATCGTGGATTGCTTTTAAGGATGTTATCAGCAAATTTTTGGGGAACAAGGACCCAAATTACCAAAACATTGTGAACAATATGCTAAATAAGTTCAAAGAGTGGGGATGTAATATGAGTTTAAAATTACATTTCTTACATTCACACTTGGATTACTTCCTTGAGAATCTCGGAGCACTCGGCGAAGAACAAGGAGAACGGTTTCACCAAGACATCAAAGAAGTGGAGAAGAGATATCAGAGAAGGTGGGACATCAGCATGATGGCTGATTATTGCTGGATGTTGAAACGGGATACTCCTGTTTAACGTTAGAATTAGAGAATTAGTAGGTTTAGTAGTATTCGCAGCATACCTTTTATTAGTTTGTCTAGTAGGCTCATTAACTCTGCCAGGCCTAGAAAATTTAAAGCTATTTACGTGTTGGGCCTTACTACTGTGGCTGCCAAAAGTTCTAACGTCTTTCGCAGCTGTTTCTCTAGCCGCAGCTATTTCTAGTCTGACAAAGTTACGTCCTGTATAGCTAATAGGGCTCTCTGGGTAGACTCCTCTTTGAGACCCATTACAAACCTATCTCTTAGCATTTCGTCTAATCTGCCCCGAGGGGCGTACGCAGCATTTCTTAAGGGAGGGGGCACACACACACACACACACTATATATATATATATATTTGTGTGTGTGTGTGTGTGTGTGTGTGTGTGTGTGTGTGTGTGTGTCAGCTCAAAATTGATGATTGATTTCGAATCAAAATGAATTGCATCTTGGAAGGCTTCAGTTGTATTTTATTTTCAATTTATGGGCAAAGAATTAAATTTGCACAAATTAATCGTACGTATAAAGACATATATAAACGTTCCTAGGCCAGCCAAAATTGCTTTTGAGTTTTCAGTTAATAACATGTCCTGGTAAACAAAATAATTGAAATTCCATAGGACATCAAGATTTTTTGTGGTGAATGTTGCAAAGTGATCGATTTTTTAAACTTTCTTTTTCAAATATCTTTAATGAGTAATAATTTTTACAATGGGGGGGCCATATGCCCCCCCTTATGTACGCCCCTGTCTGTCCCCAAATTTACAAGTACAACCATAGGCTTTTATAACCGCAACAAACTCTGAAATGCTTTCGTTAGTAGTCTGATGCTGAGAATAAAATTTAAAACGTTCATAATAAGAACCACTCGTGGTTTGTAGTGATTGGTTAGGTCCTGTACCAATTCACTGTAGGTGCAAATTTCCGGTGCTTTAGGGCAACTAGGTCTTTGACTGAGCTGAAAGTTTTAGGGCCTATTATAGTTACGAAAGTAGGTACTTTCTTAGCATCTGGAATGGATGGAATGGAATCAACTTCGAAAAAAAACTTCACCCTCGTGGCATAAAATTCGAAGACCTGCGAGTCTTCGTAGGGATTTACATGGCCAATCACCGACATGCTACAAACAAAACCAATTTAGGCCAAATAACGTGAAGTAGGTTAGGTAGGGTTTAAATTTGATCAAGTTACTCCCCAGTGGGAGCTGAATAGGAAACTGTATTAGAGTTAGTGCTGAATAGGAATTAGTATCAGAGTTAGGCCGGAGGGACTTTAGCTATAGCATCGTAGCTTACCGACACAAGCCAACCAAATCAAACGACCCACACTAGGCTAGGCTACATCCAATTTTCCAACAAACAGAATCCCGTCATCAAATGTAAGTTAATAACATGAGGTGTTAAACCCCGTTAGGTATTAAGTTAACAAATTGACATAAAAGGTACTTACAGGTACTTTGACTTAGATCTTCTTTCGGAGCCTACCATTTGTGCCAGCGTCAACAAACCTCGACTCACCCAGTCCTACTTTACTAAATTAGAAGCTATAGACATTACCCCTAACTGACATAATAATTAGACAAATTAACCTAATCACCAATTAATCATTTTAGATTAGACACCAAATAGTATTGTTATTTTTATTTATTTTGATTGGGTTCAGAATCCCAGCTGAGCCTTGAACTGCCAAGCTCTGAGGGGCTACTTTAACTTATAGCCGAAGTTAAGCTAGACTAAAACAAACTTACGGACTTGGTCCTATTAGGTTCTACCTCAGGGTTGCTGACTCGATGTGGGCCTACCTTAGGCCTCAGTTGCATAAATTAAGATAAAAAACAAAAGGGGCACTATTTATGATCTTTCTAAACCTTGCAACAACAACACAACCTGCACCATTGCACGATGCAACAATCTTGTATCTAAACAACCAAACTGAATTGCAAGTAGAAAGGACGCGCCAGTACCCCAAAAAAATTATGCCACAAGAGTGCCCAAACAATGATGCCACAAGAGCCCAAAAATGCTAGCTCCAAATTAAGTGAATTTTTCACTAACTTTACAATTATGAGATGGATATATATACAGATACACCTTAACTTAATATATACAAGCAATGCTGCATCAATCAGCTTAGTCATCATATCGCCTTGGGACAACAATGGCTCTTCCTCTTCTAGGTTTCTAACAAGTGTAGAGGACCGACAAGAAATAGACTAACAAGTGACAAACAAATTCTTTCTTCCATGCCATCATCAAACATTCTTAGAAGACACACGTGGTCAAGGAATCAGAAACAATGAAAACGTCTGTTTCTTTCCAAAAAGCCCGCGAAAGTAAGCCCTCATCAACTAAAGGACGCGTAGGAGGCGTTTCAAGAAATGCCCCGAAAATTCCGCGTCACAGAGGTTATATAAGCGAGATTCCACTGATGCTCATCCTCACTCCTCACTCGCGCTCACCACTTCTCGTTTGCATTTTTCGTCACGTGTCACGTCTCCGTCAGTATAACTCGTCACCTCAACCGCCCTCCGGCTTCCCGCCGGAGGAGCGGCCTGCTGTTCTTTCAAAGCTTCCGATCTATCATCAAGTAAGACCTTCCGCCGTCAGCCTGCAGAAGCACTCCTTCGAAACCAGCGCCGTTCGATCTCAGCCGGGCACCGTCTTTGAAGCAATTCTCATGAAGCCTACATCAGTGTTCCCAGAACCGTCCGTTCCCTCAAGCATAATTCTCAACAAGAGGCTCGCTATCGGCTCCACGAGTTTCCTCAAGCAAACACTCAACAAGAGGCTTGCTACCGGTTCCACGATCATCTCGGCGTACGTAACACCGGACGGTCAACTTCCGCAGGTTTCCAATCTACAAGGTCGACCTTCAAGCATACCCTTCGTCTCGAGAGGTATTTTCAACACAGTCGGTAAGCTCTCTGTGCCTCGTTCTTAAGCAATGCTCGCTAAGCCTACAGAGCGTAATCGCAGCAGCGTGATTAAGCTATACCTAAAGTGCTTTCAATATCGTTCAAACTAACTCTCGTTGAAACGCGGTAGGCCTATTTCCTAATCCAAGTGTCACTCCAATAACATAATCGTGTACTGTATCATCCTGCTATTGTGTTCTTTCATATATTCATCATCAATATTTTGCATCCACTTATTTATGTGATTTATTTAAGCATTCCATTGTTGACGGCCGAATCCACTTACCGTGTACTAAACTCACGTGCATTCTTAATATCATTACTAGGCCCATTCAATGTTCCATTTATGCGTAACTCTAGCCTGCATCACCTAGTCAGTGTATCATACGTACGTGCTTGATTTCTATTAGTATTATGCTGCAAGCATTTATTCCATGTTCATTCATGCATAACCTTTAGCCTACATAATCAGTGTGTTACGTATTCTGTTCCGTGTACCAAAACGCACGTGCTTAATTTCTATTATCACTAGGTTTCATATTTTATGTTGTGTTCCATTTTGCATGCCATTAGCCTAACATAAATGAATGCATTACTTGACAATTAAGCTCTTAACCATTTATCTTATTGGCTAAGCTCCATGTCATCTTAGCATAATATAAAGGCTGTTAAATAATCGTTATTCACTATAATTACTGTCAATCATTTGTTATTCACTGTGAACAAATAACTGATTTATTTTCTTAATTAAATACAAAACAATAAGGTGTTTTTTATAACCTTAACAATATTTGCTTGGGTGTAATCCAAGCTGGTGACCTCGAAGCAATTCGTATCACTCAGAAATATTATAGTAGGCCTACTCCATTAGCCACCTTCAACCGGTGATACTGTAGGACATCATAAATTGTTAACCCAGCCTGTCATTATAACAATCAATCAGTGCATCAATTAATCACTAGCATTAATTTAATCAGCATCACCTCATTTGGCTAACAATAGTTCCACTATACAAGTATTTAGAATCAACGACTGCTGCAGATAGAAAAATACATGCTGCTCAGGTCATCCTATGAAACGAACAGACCGCGTCTTTGTGTTTATCTTTTGTGTTGCCATTTAGTTTCCTTTTAGTGACTTTTCTATTCAGTGACTTTTAGAAGACTATCTATCTATATATATAGGGTGTTTGAAGTCGACCCTATAAGACCTTAGCGACGAACTATATATGTTGTTTTCGTTTAATACTATACAAGATAGGTTCTACATGTTCATGTCACTACATTTTTTAGTTACGGAATTACTATGACAAACTTCAGATATCAAATACAAACTACAAATTCTGCCAATTTCCATATTTCTAGGGTCGACCTGAAACACTATATATATATATATATATTATATATATATAATATAATATATATATATATATATATATTGTTTCAGGTCGACCTAGAAATATGGAAATTGGCAGAATTTGTAGTTTGTATTTGATATCTGAAGTTTGTCATAGTAATCCGTAACTAAAAAAATGTAGTGACATGAACATGTAGAACCTATCTTGTATAGTATTAAACGAAAACAACATATATAGTTCGTCGCTAAGGTCTTATAGGGTCGACTTCAAACACCCTATATATATAGATAGATAGTCTTCTAAAAGTCACTGAATAGAAAAGTCACTCACTAATGTAGTGTTCCTGAGGATGTCATTAAACGAAAGCGCTTGAGCACCATTCTGTGTTTCCTTTTTCCTTCGTGGTTATTTTCATATATATATATATATGATGAATAAAACCACGAAGGAAAAAAGAAAGAAACATCATAAATACTTTCACGTGTCACTTTCGTGAAATAATTTTTCATATATTATATAATATATATATATATATTATATAATATATATATATATATGAAAAATTATTTCACGAAAGTGACACGTGAAAAGTATTTATGATGTTTCTTTTTTCCTTCGTGGTTTTATTCATATATATATATATAATGAAAATAACCACGAAGGAAAAAGGAAACACAGAATGGTGCTCAAGCGCTTTCGTTTAATGACATCCTCAGGAACACTACATTAGTGAGAAATAAATCCTGTCACTCTCTTGTAACGATCGAGGGCAGAAGCTAGCTCTGGAGTGATCACATTCTTCCGAACTTGGTTTGTCAGTGAGGGAGTATGTGAAGGACTAGCACCACCCACTGCACTCCTGCTCCCTCTGCAGTACCGAACTGGTCATCACTGGTGCTTGAGGATTCCACTCAACAGTTTTCTCCATTCTACGTCCCTCTGCTTGGACGTTTCCTGAGTTTTTGCTTCTTGACCTCTTTCCTCCTTGTCTTTTCATCCACAGATGTCATGCAGCTTCGTCAACCATGTCTTTGCGCAATGAGGAATTCTTTATCTTCCTCTATACTCATGATCTGGCGATCATCTTTATGGGCAACATCAAATAGCTCCCGGACCAACTGTGTGAACTCCTCCTCTGGAAAAGGTGGAAGAACATCCATCTGCATTGCAGAAATATATATTAAAGGTCAACACTTCCCACATGTAGCCACATGAACTATTGCAAAGGAGAAGGGAAAAGCGCATTTCAAGCAAAAATAGTAAAAATCTCAAGGTTCATTGACACATCTCTTAATACAATTCGATTTTAATGAAATAGTTCAAGAAATAGTTTTTCACCAACAACAAAAAAATGAGGGGTAAGAAGTTAAGATTTTATATTTTCTTATTTTACCCTATCCATAGGAACCACCCTAATATACAGGGTGTTATAAAATTTCATAAATTTTCATAAATTAGTATACATTTTCAGGACGTGAAAGTGAACAAAAAAGTTCCTGTGAACATAAATCCGCAATCACTTCGTTTCCGAGATATATTGCTTTTTTGCCGAGGACAATCCAATTAAAATTAGTCATTAAAGTTTATCAAAGTCGTAATTGTCTGGTTGTTTTGATAGTATTTTGTTAGTTGTCATTTTAGAAACCAAAATTATTTCTTTCATTTCATGTGTCACTCTCATATATTGTTACAGAGCGTTATGGCGCAGTATTCTTTTGAAGTACTTGCTTATATGTATCGCGTGTTAGGAGAGATGCTCGGCAATGCAGATACTGCCCAACGCAGGTATACTGAAAGCTATCCTAAAAGGCGATTATTATAGAGGCCTCCATTTCTTTCAATTGACCGTCCACAACGTGAGCAAGGCATTCTAATTTCATTTTAATTGGATCGTCCTCGGCAAAAAAGCAACGTATCTCGGAAACGAAGCGATTGCGAATTTATGTCTATAGGAACTTTTTTGTTCACTTTCACGTCCTGAATATGTATACTAATTTGTTACAATGTTTCAGACCAACAAAGACCCTAGGATCCACTCATGGCTGGTCTACCTGTGTTCGTAATTGTGTATTCTGCATGTCCTCCGTGGTGGTGGAGAGGACCTACAATTTTACGTGGGTTCCGAACCACAAAGCCTTAATTTTACTACCTTAAACTATACCCAATCTATCAACATATGCGTCTAATCGATTTTTAAACATGTTTATAGACATACTACTAATTACTTCTACCGGCAAACTATTCCACCTATTTACTATTCTATGCGTAAAAATGTTTTTGGCAACTGCTGACTCGAACCTTCTACTCATCAACTTACACCCGTTATTTCTAATCCTATTATATTGAGATATTTCGAAAAAGCTATCTCTATCTACGTTATCGAACCCATTCATAATTTTGAAAACCTGGATTAGATCACCCCTTAGCCTCCTAGTCTTGAGTGTAGTCAGTTTTAACTCCTTAAGCCTATCCTCGTACGACTTCGACCTAAGCGACGGAATCATCTTAGTTGCTCGTCTTTGAATTCTTTCAATTTTGTCTATATCTTTTCGCAGGATGTGAGAAGGTGTACGTTTTTCAGTCCATGTCTAGATAAAGCAGTGGTCGGTGTGTTTCTAGCCGTGGTATTGGTGTTATACATTTGTACGAATATATTACTTATTACTTATTATAAGTACCACTATATAGTCAATTTTTTAACGTGAGTAATTAGATCTGGTAACTTTTATATTTTATTATCGTAATACGGTAATAAAATAAAATAATAATAAAATAAAATAATAATAAGGATCCGAAATTTAGAGGACCTCTTAACCATTGCCAGTCCACCCCTGTTGTTGTTATAATTCAAAATTTATCTATTTCAGCCCCAAAAATGAAGCGACAACATGTTTTGTCTGATTTTTTTTTTTTTTTTTTTTTACAAAGAAACCGAGATCTAAAAGTTCAAATGAAGATCCAAGCGAACATCTAATACCAACAGGCAATGAAACTTCCACTTCCAATACTGTGTAAACCAGAGATGAATTTCCTGCAACTACTCTTCCTGATTGCTGGAGAACGAAACAGGTCGAAGAATTTCAGAAAAAATATGATGGTTTGTTTGTTCACAACAAGAAACTGGGTTGTAATTACTCCGCAAAAATTGATTCAATAAACATGAAGGGGATTCATGTATCGATGGAATGGGGAAACTGCAGTATTGAAGCATCAGGAAAAGATAAAATTGTCCAGCAAGCATCTCTCAGAAAGAAAATGAATGAACACTTTTCATCGAAGGCACACCAAATATGCATAAAACAATTGAAAGATCGTGCGGATGATGTAATTACCAAATGCGTGGATAAAATGAACCAAAAACATATCAGCTCTACATGTAGTCTTTAATACCATTTACAGTATGGCAAAAAGAACTGGGCCATTTGCTGACATTGAACATGAGATTGAACTACAAGTAAAAAATGGGTTGGACATGGGAGTGGGACTTCATTCTCGGAAAACTGCCGTTAAAATAGTTGATCACATTGCAAGAGAAATTAAAAAGGAAATATTTACTAAAATAATCAAAAAAGATTTAAAGCTTTGTATCATCACTGACGAAGCTTCAACTATATCTAGCAAATCAGTGCTCATAATAAATGCAAAAAACTTAACTTTTCTACGTGAAGGTCAAAATATTATAATAAAAACCCCATTCTAATAGACAGAGTTTATTATAGACATATAAACTCTGTCTATTAGAGTGGGGTTTTTATTATTATACAGTGCTCATAATTTTTTTAAAAGTAGAAGATTCTGATGATATTTCGCCAACAATTTTCTTCGATTTGGTTGAGCTGGAAGCACAGGATGCTGAAACAATATACACAAATTTGTTAACAAGTTTACACGCAGTTGGATTTGATATTGGATATTTGAAAAATAATTTGGTCGCATTTTGTTCTGATGGTGCAAGTGTGATGCTTGGTCGCAAATCAGGGGTGAGCGCCAGACTTATACAAGATTTTCCTGACATCGTCACCTGGCATTGTTTGAATCACCGCCTGCAACTTGTTTTAGATGATTCTATCGCTGAAATAAAACAGGTGAATAATTTCAAAATGTTCATAGATAAAATCTACACGATTTTTCACCAATCAAACAAAAATTAAACGTAACTTTTCAACATTTCGGAAGCACTTGGACTAGAAATTATAAAGATTGGTAGAGTTTTGGGGCCAAGATGGGCTGCTTGCAGCTTAAGATCAACAAGTGCTGTATGGCGTGCTTATATACAAATATTTTTCTTCAAACGTAAAATATTCAGGAATGGCTACCCGTCTTCGCAACAAATTATTCTTAGACGATTTATACTACAAGAAATATCACTACTTTCCAACGCCCTTCAAACCAGAAATCTAAACATCACCAGCCAGAGCTGAAAAACTAATAAAAAGATCAATTTTAGCTTTTGAAATGCTTAAAGAAAATCAAGGAACCTTCGAAAAGAAAATTAATGAAACCAAAAAATCCGACGCCTTTAAAAATATTGATTTTGTAGAAAATCAAATCTGTAGAAACGTTCCTCGTGAGAAACTACTGGATGAAATCATCAAACATATGAAAACCAGGTTGATGGACTGTGATCATTTAAAAACAAGAAATAATGCACAAAATAGTGATAATAGAATTCATGAACTAGTGAACATACTTGAGCCAGATTCTTGGAATATTGATGAAGTTGTTGCTATTCCTTGGAAAGCCGCCGAAGAGAAATTGTGTGAATTCAATGAAATCTTTAATTATGAAATCAACATCAATGATTTCCGCGACTATTTGGAAAATGTTTTAAAAAATCGCCATAATCATGAGATTCCAACCACTATACAAAAGGCTAAAAATATCCTCAATACTGTTGCCGTTAGTTCTGCGGAGGCAGAAAGAGGGTTTTCAACTATGAATATTATATATTCAGATAAAAGAAGCCGTCTTACAGTTCAAAATGTAGCAAATTTGATGGCAATTAATTTGATTGGCCTTCCATTCGATTCCTGTGACCCCACTCCATCAATTCAAATGTGGCTGAGAAATAACCACACAGCCGATGACAATAGGATTAAAAAAGGAAGAAATAAAGACTACATTGATAAATAATCAAGTGGCGATTTGGAAATATTTAAAAGGAAATTAAATAATTTCAAAAACATTTTTTTAGTTTTCATTTCTGACACGGAAGGGAGGGAGGGGGGAAGAGGGGAAGGGAAAGGGAGGGGAGGGCGAACCGGTTCTTAAAATTTTTGAATCCCACCACTGGGTCTAACTAATGATTTATAAAGAGGAACAATATCGCGCGATTTATACTCAAGATAACATAACAATTTGATAACACCCTGTATATACCGCATTCACTGAACTGCCAAAGTGAACAGTTAAGTTGAAGATGCAATGAACCATTCATAATTGCTGTATAGGTAAAAATTAGATTATTGAAAGCTTGTTTTTATGCTGTTAAATTAATTAATAATGTAAGCTAGTACGCGGCAAAAATTACGAATTTTTAGAACACCAAAACCACTCTCGAGTTCGAGCCACACTGGTGCACTTGAACTTAATTAAAATGATATGTTCACTATCAGAAGGTAAGACCTTTAATTAATATATACTTGAAAGCCAAAGTCGCTCGTTAATTAGGAAACTAATTATAAAACTTTAACAATATGTAAAAATAGCTATTTTGTCCACTCGCTTTGTTGGTCTGGTATTTCAAAAAATTTAATGTCAAAAAGGTGTACCTCTTCGATCAGGGTTTCTCAACCGGTAGGCCGCCGGGTCACCACGTGGAAAGAATTTCTCACTGCTTTGAGAGAAAAATTGTGATACGGTATTGATAGAAAAAACAAATTTTTTTAATCTACTTCAATATGTTTTTCTTTTTTGTCGTTTTCAGTGTTTAGAAATTAGAATGTATTATCAACCAACAGATATATTGAAAACGCATTTAAATTGAGCTAAGCTAAAAATGTCACATTATTATTTGTGGTGGACCCTGACCATTTTGAAACATACCTAGGTGGTAGGTGGGCCTTGAGCTATAAAATGTTGATAACCCCTGCTTTAGATAATGTAATAAACTAGATTTCGTACCACAAGAAGATATTTATGCTCTTGAGTATTTCTTCTTTACTTAAAACTTAACGCTTTCTGGCAGTTTTACTGATCAGAAATACCCACTAGTTAATTTTTAGAAAATCTTTCTTGTAAGTAGTTAGTGTGTTATAAGCAATTAATTTCGTGTAAATACATTTAAAAGTATATTTAATGTAGCTGAAACCTTAAATTTAACAATTAAATTAAAAGAATGTAATAAAATTCTCGCGCATTTGTGTGTGTATGTGCCAAATATTTCGTGTCACGATGTTGACATCAGTTGTCCCTGTGAGTGCACTCTATAAAATCAACGTCGTTATTGTGCTAACCAAAATAACTTGTACCGTAATAACATTTCCTGCATATAGAGGCGATTGCTCCAGTGCTCCATGCCGTGTAGGGTTGCCAGAAGTCCCGTATTTTACGCGACAGTCCCGCATTTGATCAAAAAATCCCTCGTCAAAATCCCGCGTTCAAAATGCCCCGCAAAAAATATTTTTTAAGCAAATTTTTTAGGGATGAATTGATTTAGAATTTCAATATTAGGTATAATAATTTCAATTTATTCACGATGTTTAATTGTTAAATATTACTGTAATAAAACTTTTCTAATTTTGTTTGTTGTAACCGTTGAAGAAATCGTTTCAATTTGAAAAAAAAAATTTGTCCCGCATGGGCATTTGAAAAATCTGGCAACCCTATCATTAACCATGCGTTTACACATTGAAAACCTATTTCCCCATAAGGTGGGCACGATGCTCGAACTTGATACCGAGAAAACACAAACCAAGTTAGATATACAAATCAGGATTATCAGCTGAATAAGGTACCACCAAAGGTGGGCACCCGGGCCTCAAAAAGGACCGACGGTCCCGGTCCCGGTCCTTGCCTCAAACTGGACCGACGGTCCCGGTCACGGTCCTTTCTGAAGATAGGACCTAGGAACGACTCGGTCCTTATATGTAATATAAGTGAAAAATTTGATTAAAATGAAAAATGAAATTAAAGACCGGAAATCTTTAATTTTATTAACGTAAATTATAATTAATACAATACATAAATGATGAAAAAAAGTTAAGTTAAATGCTTGAGTTTCCCTTCAAGAAGACGCATTTCAAGACTAGCATCTTCTTTAGAACTTCAAATAATCACTAAACACACTAAAAAAGACAGTCCGGACCGGACCGTCGCTCCTCATTTCGGTCATCACTGAGAAAAGGACCTGCTCACGGTCCTTAAAAAGGACCGAGTTCCTGGAATTCGGTCCTGCCCACCTTTGGGTACCACCCTACTCTCAATACCCAATGTTTCATGAAGGTTGTACTAGTAAAGAACTGCTAGCGGTACGTCAGGTGAGACCAATGTCTCTGTACCCCTTATGCGCTCACCGTTGATTACATTCATCTTTTACAAGATATTCCTTTACTTTCGCACCTACGCCAGAAACACTTTCCTCTACTCTTATTCCATACCCTTCACAAACATTTTCGTTTATCCTTTGTTAATCTTCATGCTTAGCAAATATTCAACTGCGATGGCGAAAGTAAACTATTAAGCTAAACGAGCACCTCGCATCCATACGACAGTGGGCACAAAACTTCAATAGGATTATATAGAGAATGTACAGACCTTATTCTAAGTCACTTTTCATAGGTTTTATGTTCAAGCAATAAACATCTTAAGATCGCAGTATGCTCTTGTCAGGAAAAGGGAAATGAAGTCAAGAAGCTATGTTGGTAGCTTCAAATTTCACTTCGATTTAAGGTTGGTATTACTAAACTATGCCCATTGGTGCCTTTAACCTATACACATTTCCTTAAGTTCATGACAATCCGAGAACATATTTAATTTTTGGGAAATTTAATTTTTAATGAGTTTCCACGCGAGTATACTCCGCTATATTTGTTTCAATCCGTTAATAAAACGGCCTTTACGATACAGCACATAAATGGAGTTACAAATCAAATTAAAAATTTCACATTTTAAACTTTTTTTTTTCCGGAATTACTTAAACAGAACAGTATTAACGTAGACCAAGAGTCGGCACCCTTTTTAAGGTGGGGAATTACTTCCTAAAATGAGTTTATTGGCGAGCTGAAAACTCATTACACATTTAAAACCAAACTAAATTGATACACGACATTTTCTCCCGAGCATGCCTCACCCATTTAAATATCAAGCGACGAACAAGAACACCTTTTAACATCGCTAGAAATAAAAAATTGTGTTGCGAGACTATTCTCAAAAGTAACAAGAGTAGATGATCAGTGCGTCTCAAAAGCAGTAGAAAAGACTATAGGTGCACTGAAGATCAGCTGCAGTTTCAGTAGCTGTGTATAAGCAGCTAGCTCTCATACACCCGACGAGAGCTATTTCAAGTACTTTTTCGAGCGACTTATTTAGATTTAACCCCTACAAAAACGTTCGGCGTCAAAGGGTTAAATGACTGGACATTGATTTTGTGAAATAGAAGAGTCGACACATTGCCATTAAAACCGAAGTCTAACTCGATACAGGTTCTGTGATTCGATTAGTTGCGAAATAATCTCTAAACGTACAAGTCTCGAGTTCATCTCCCATCGATTCCGCGGGCGAAGTTGTGTTGCCCACTTAACTAAAGGGGTTCCAAAAAACCTTAGCACGCCCATTTGCAGCTTACATGTTTACTTATATCAAAATAGTTTTTAGTGATTATAAAAATATATAAAATTCTTTATTTATTGCAGGTATTAAAATTACTCTAGCTGATAGTGTGATATAATGGCTTCTCAATTAATTGGTGATTCGGAGAGGCAACGTGTGATAGATCGCATACGAGCAATAACATTTCGGGAAGCTCGTGATGCTGGAGCCACCTTTATAACACGTTCATGGGTTGCGAAAAAGTTGCGAAAAAAATGAGGACTTCAAAAGAAATTAGAATAAAACTTTGGATGAATGTGAAATGGATACAACCAAATTTGCCACTCTCTCAGGAAACAAAGGACATCATTGAAAGCGGTACGCGTAAGCGGAAAAACAGCTGTGCTAAATTTTCTAGAGAGATCGAAGTGTTGAGAGGAAAGATCGTTAGTGGCGAGATCATTCGACTGTACCGTCATAGGCACGGTTTAAAGCCTTGGCATGAACTTCCAAAGCCAAGAAAAACTCAGCTCAACATCGATGACAATGTGGTTTGCCCATTATCTTTAGATTGGGATGTGGATGTTTTTGTTTACGTAACACGTCGGCCTAACTACCAAAATGTCGATCGTAACGTCGGCCTAACACCAAATGATCGAGTGTGGGCCACACCACCAGATGAAATCGATGACAATGAACATTATCGCGAATTATTAAAAAGTTCAGACTGTGTTGGTGTGTTTGTTTTGTTCACTGCAAAGAAGCTCATGTGGGTGCTGAAGCCAAATGGTCAGAGTTGGGATGGACAGTATTTTCGTGATATTATTCTATCCCAGCATGTCATTCCTTTTCTAAGAAACCCAAACAATGTTATGGATGTCGATCAGGTCACACTTCTGCACGATAAGGCCCCCTGCTTTAAGGCATTAGCCACTCAACAGTTGTTGCGGAACCATGAGATCGATTTCTTTGGAAATGAAGAATGGCCAGGAAATAATCATGACCTGAACGTCTGCGAACACATTGGATCAGCTATAAAGGACAAGGTTGAATGCGTCTCGTTTCAAAAACCTGCAGCAAATCGATTTTCGAAGGATACAATGAAGCAACACATTGACTCTGTTTTAGCAAATTTGCCTAACGATCGAGATCTATTCACGTCACTTTTGGCAAGCTACCCAAAGCGAATTCATGCTGTCTCGGAAGCCAATGGCGGGAACACCAAGTTTTAATTGTTTCTCATTAAATGCAGGATTAAATTCTCTTTTGTAAGGCATGTTTAGTTATACTGTACCTCTAATGGTTTAGGCCATGGGTGAGGGGCGGTAAGGTTTATTGAGCCCCGTACTTACTCGGCAAAAGTGAATCATGGGGATTTCGAACGTTACACAATTTATTCTGGTTTGCTCTATTTTCGTCCAAATGTCCGGGTATGAAGTTAATTTTATATCCACCATTTGTGTACGGTTATATCGAAATAACCTTATGTCAATTCTCAATTGGATACAGTTTATAAACATGGCTCCTAACATTTTTTTGAGGATGAAATAAAAGACACTCAATTAGTTTCCTCTGTTTCCACACCTCATTTTACAGCTTTGATTTAAAGAAACAGAAATGTTCAATGTGACGCAACAACATTGACAAATTAGCATTTTCAAGTAAAATTTACCAGCTTTAAAGTTGGTCCGTAAAGTTGGTCCGGACTCGATACGAAGTAACTGATAAATAAAAAATATCTTTCTGAGTGAAAATAAATACCAACTTCCATACAATATGTACAAATTTAAAATAAAAATACTATTAAAATATTAAAATTAAAGAAAAACTGAATGAAGTCAGCAATCAAAATAGTTAAATTCCACTTTAGTTAAAACGAAAACTTAAATCTTATTAAATTGTTCCATTGTTAAGTAGCTATTTAAATTTCTATTTTAGAAAGAAGCAATTTTCTCAATAAATTCTTGTTTACATTCCAATTCAATCGAGTTAAGAAATTTTATCTCGTCTTTAAGCCATTTTATCGGAACGTTTCACCAACAATACAAAAATATTCAAGAAATTTCAATTTTTATGAAGTTTTGGGGAGTTACCCTCGTTTGTTCTGACCTGACCTCACCTGCCCTAAGTACTATGTACAATAATGTATGGATATAAATGCAATCTACATGGATTGAAAATCATTACGACTGGCCTTTAATCTAATACACGTAATTTATCTTGCTATACGTAACTATTATGAGAATACTATTGTTTGAAGTAAAATAAAATTAAAGTAACATTGCTTAATAGGCATGTTGCATTGTGCTCGCCTACATAAAATCAAATTAAATAGTTAAAATATAGTAAATTAGTTTTCATAACTAATATTCACAGGCATCATTGTGTAAAATAACAATTTGCTTTTATTTCACAATATCACAGAGCAGAACCACTTTAACACCATAGCAAAGTTCAGTATTTAAAATTATCAAAAAGGTATACCCACCATTAAAACTACTAATTTACCATCCCAAATTTAGTATTTTCAAGTTACCAAAAGACTATGGAGTTAGTTACACTTAAACACTTAGGAATGAACATACAAATACTAAGATAGTTCTCTGATGATCAGAAAACTACTAGTACAAATGGGAAATTAAAATAAATAATAGCATTAAAAATATTCGTTACTCGCAACTGTACACAAATTCTTCTACGATGTGAACTGTAAATTCTCATCACTCACAAATTGCAAAGACAAAGTTTCTTCAAATTTGCAATTTAAATGGTTTCGTCCTCAAAAACTGATTGACACCATAATTTTCAAAACAAAAATAATTTTTTTTTTATAATTACAATGACTAGAATTTACGATCTCCGTTAAATGAGACCGAATCTGCCGCTCAAAAGAACGCTAAAGTAAATCCAAAACAGGAACTGAAAACTACCTACTTACCCTTCGAATAGAAAACAACCTAACTCCATAGTCTACCTAAATACACATTTAACCACTAGAGAGTTGAAATGAACTTTTCAGCTGCAGAATTGGCCTCATAGCCGGATAACAAATAATTGGCACCTTCTGGATTACAGAATTGAATCAAATCGAATAAAAAAATGAACGCAAGGTATTCTAATGAACAACTTTTGTATAATTATAATTCATAATAATAATTACAAGTCAAAACTATTACATCGAATTTCAGTCCTAATTTTATTAACTCCTAAAAGTCGTAATGCTAAAATTTTTAACTCCAACGTAAAAACACAACCTTTGATCCATTAATAAATGACTAGTTTTATCGTTATTAATTAAGTACAACTTTATAAAGTACGTTGAAAAACCTGCTACAAATGATAACGTACTGTTCAAAATCACTATGGCAGACCTACCATAACTCTCAAACCATTTCCTCAGCCTAAAGCCTTTGTATAGGAAAAGCTCTTCCTTTAGTCCCGAATTTAACATGCAGAATACATACGCGTGTATTCAGTGTACAAAAATTATACAAATTAAGCAATAATTGCTACCGACAAAAAGAAATGGCTATTATACAGAAATTGCTATTATATAAATACCAAAGAAGAGTTTAGAACTTATTTACAAAAAGGAAAAAGAGAAAGTTTCCATTCTCTTATAGGAGACCCCCTTTGCGGCCGAGTGACGTCCAACCCACGGTTCCTATCTTCTCGTCCTTCTTACCCACGGGTATAGTTCCCAGTGTGGAGGGTCTGGGGCGACTGCCAACGCTACCAACAGTACCTAAATCTGATCGTTGACCCGGCTTCAACTGTGTCAATCGAGAGTCCAGGTGGCCTGCCCCGGGATGACCAGGGATACCCATAGGTGCTCCTGGGGGTACCTGAGGTCGGCGCTCTCCGGGAGAGGGTATTTGTGGTGGTGAGGTGACGCTTCCGTGGGTGCTGACTGTGGAAATACCCCCTGTCCAAGTGGCGCCCGAAGTACACGTCTTGGCACTACTCCTGATGAGGTTGGAGAGATGAAGAAGCGGAGGAGTTGACTGGGGCCGTGACATCACCACTCCGCCAACCGACCGGGGACGCTCAGAAAGCCCCACCAGTCTATCTACCCCGAGAGCCTGAACGCGTTCCACCAAATTTATTTTGGGTCCCCCTGGAGGTGAGGAGGAGGTGGAGGGGTCATCGCGCCAATGAAAGGTACGCCGAAGGAAGCTGGCCCCTGCGTGGAAGTGCTTCGTCAAGTCATCTAATCCTGAAGGCGAAGAGGAAGATTAAAGATTGAAACGATATTTTAACTGCGGGGAACGTCAACGGAAGCCACACTAATTCACCTTACCTGGTAATTTGTAGGAGTATGGTTCGGGGGACCCTGGACGCGACCCATCGGGGCTGTTCGCAGGGGTAGCTGTGGTGGCCATCGTGGTGTCCGTGGCAGCGCCGGCGAAGCCCCTTTCTCGCAGGTGCTTGGCGATACCAACGTTGGTGGAAAAAGTAGCGGTGGACCCCCTTCTGGAGGGAGCTTGGGAAGGGCCATGGGAAGGGGTTGGGGGCAGACTTGTGGCGACGGAGGAGGAAGGAAGGGCGGAAATTTGGATTGGACGAAGGCTGTAATGAAGAAAGTAGTTACGAGAGTGAATTGGGAATACATCAATTAATTGGTTGATAAGTGATACGCATCGGGATTTCCCTCGTGTGTTTAAGCATGCCAAACAATACCCACCTTGGGTAAATTTCCCCTTTTGAAACAAATTACAATAATTTCTCTTCCACCACACTCAATAGAAACCGCCCTAACACCGTTTCCACGCTCCATCGGAACAAGGATGCAGGGAGAATACGGTACAGTAGTTAAAACAGTTTCTTTCACATTTTAAAGAATAATCATTTTTTTGCGAGACTAAATTTACGCCTTAACCACAAACTCAATTTGGCTTTTTGTGATACTAAAAACATTTGAGACACGATTGACTGCGATACAAATTCAGAATGTTCTACAGATCTACAGAAGCTAAGGCTAACAAAGACACTAAGATCCACTCTAAGGTTAGCCCAAGAGAAAAGAAAGAGGAGGGGGTTAAAGAGAGGAAAATAAGGGGTTAAGTAAGTAGCAAAACCTATCATTCTTGGGTTAAAAGTCATTCAGAAAAAGAGAAAGAAAGACTCCCCATCATCATCATTATTATTCGCCGACCACTGCCGACAAGTCGGAAAAATAGTTGAAGAGAACAGGAAGGGGTGAAAGATGAAAAGAAGTAAAATAAGAACGCTTACAAACCATGCAAACACAGTCTTAACTCACTGTCATACCATGCAAACTACAGACATGCAAGTAAGAAGAAAAGGGGAAAAAAAAAAAAAAAAAGTAGGTAAAGTAAAACAAAAAGTGGGTTAGTTTACGCTACGAACTACATCTACATTCGTGTTTAATTTTTTTTTTTTTTTTAATAATTTTATTGCTGGCACACGCTGGCGTGTCACAAGCTGGCATTATCGTCAACAGACTCATCCCCGATGACCACCCCCAGGAGCTCACGTTGCTAACTTTTTTTTTATTTTAAACAACGTTAATATTTTTAAAATGCCTATTTAAACGGTTCTTAAACACATTAACGCTGGTAGAGTTCACGACGGGCGCGGGAAGATTATTCCATTTATCAATTACTTTAAACGTAAAGGCGTTTTTAGCGATATTAGTAATGAAACGTCTGCCACGCAACTTAAATCCGTTATTACGAGTATTACTATTATCGAAAGTGAACAATTTGTCAAAATTTATGTTATCGAATATCGATGTTGTTAACGATTTTGAAAACTTCAATAAGCTCCCCCCTTAATCTCCTAGTTTCGAGTGAATGAAAGTCTAACTCTTTAATCCTATCTTTATAAGGCTTGTTGCGCAATGACGGAATTAGTTTCGTGACACGACGCTGAACCCTTTCTAACCTATCAATATCCTCACGCAAATACGGGCGCCAAAACTGAACGGCATATTCTAAATGAGGCCTGACTAGGGACTTATAAAGGGGGCAATATAATATTCTTCGATTTAAATTCGAAATTACGCGCTATGAAGCCTAACATCCTATTAGCTTTTGCGCAAGACTCCAGGCACTGATTCCTAACTTTTAAATCCTTAGATACGCGTACGCCTAAATCTACTTCCTCGTCAACGCTCGCTAACTCTTTATCATCCATCGTGTACGTGTAATTATTGTTACGAGAACCTATATGCAAAACTTTACATTTATCTACGTTAAATTGCATCTGCCACTTATCCGTCCACTCCATAATTCTATTTACATCGTCTTGGAGCCTATTTCTATCGTCCTCGTTAACAACCTTACCGCCTATTTTAGTATCGTCCGCGAATTTTGACACGTTACTAGACAATCCTACATCTATGTCGTTAATGTAAATTATGAATAGCAATGGGCCTAACACTGAACCCTGTAGGACACCGCTACCTACATCCAACCACGCCGATTCACTACCATTAACAACGACCCTCTGTCTCCTAGCACGAAGCCATTCCTCTAACCAGTTAGCTACCTGACCGCGTATACCGTGCGCTTTAACCTTCGCAATTAATCTTCTATGCGGAACTGTATCGAACGCCTTTTTAAAATCTAAATAAATAACGTCAGCCGCTCTATGCCTATCGTATTCGCGCACTATTTCGTTATAAAATTCTAACAGATTAGTTAAACAAGATCTATGGCGTCGAAACCCATGCTGACTACTATTAATCAAATCGCGACTTTCTAAGAGATCGATGATACGATCCCTCACTACGGATTCCAAAAGTTTACCGACAATTGACGTTAAGCTAATGGGCCTATAATTGCTAGCTACTGTGCGGTCGCCTTTATTAAAAATGGGCGTGACGTTAGCTAATTTGAAGTCTTCAGGAATAATCCCCGTTTCGAGTGACTGATTAAAAATCTTCGTTAAGGGACCTACGATAACGTCTTTCAAATCTTTCAAATGTCTGGATAAAACGCGTCAGGGCCTGGAGCCTTGTTAACTTTTAGCCTATCGATATAATGCGCAATCTCACCCTCGTAAACAGTTATTTCATCCAAAATAGTCTCGCTGCTAAATGGAACGATATCGTCCACGTCGGGGACATTATTTACGTCTTCTACGGTAAAAACTGTCGCAAAAAAGTTATTGAAAATACCCGCGTGACATGATAGTGTATTACCTCGACGTGAGATTAGTGACTTCATCGGGTGGAGAACGGTGGAGTTGGTGTAAGTGAAAACGCCCGACGTGGACATAAACTGCTTGCCAGGAAAGTTTTGCTTCTCCTCCAGTTCTTCCTCTTCCCGCTCTCTCTCCTTTTCTTCTTTTTCTTCTTCTTCCTCGTCTTCCTCCAAATCCGACATGGAATACACCTCCAAATTGAGATCAGCATTTGTCGCACCCTGAGTTAACGCAAGAAATTAAAAATGAAATCTGCTCTATTGATTCATCAAGTATAATATACCAAACTATCACGCATGGAAAGTAAATGCGCAGCGAAAATAAAAAGCAAAATTTTCAGTAATTTCGGAATTATTTGTCGAAGAAAAATTACGTATGAAAATTAGAATGATTTCGATTTCCATTGTGTGCCAATTATTTCCTATTATAAAACTAGCTAAAACATTTTACCTTCATGGCGATGCCCTCTCTCTCTTCCAATAGACCCCCCAAATGGGGAGTCGCGAGGCGAGACCACTGATGGAGAGTGAAGGATCCCTCAATTGGCTTTACAATTTGAAGTTTCTGCGGTAGTTTCCAATCCTGGCTGGAATATCCACTCAGCCCCGATTTTCCGCTTCCTAAAATATTTTCACGAAAATAAAAAGTATTCAGTTAAAATTTAAAAACTTTCCAAACACTGAAGCTCCTTGAGCTTCAAAAGTTTTAGATCTATTCGTTGGACTACAACAACTGTGCCCTACAAAGAAAGTTCTTTATACAGAGATATTAATGAAGTGTAGAGAATGAATGAATTCACCAAAATTCTATTACGCGATTTTATTCGGTTACTGAGAGATACGAGCGATTTTAGGGCACCAAACGACCTTTCAAATGAAGAGATCAGAAAAGGCTTTATAAAGGCGAGAGAATATAGTCGATGGTCAAATACTGCAAAGAATTCACAGAGTTTGAACACCGTGATGGCTCGATGAGTTAAAGCAGTGGCTTTTCATATTTTACAACGCGGGTTCGGCCCCAGTTAGTTCCCCAGTTTCTCAATAGTTTTTTTCTCTCTTTTAAAGTAGCCATGTTTGTTAAAAATTCAACAGTTGCAGAATGGTTCAAAATGTTTCATTACTTCTGTCTCCTTTACTTCCCGTTTTCAATTCTAAAAACTGAATAATCGTACTTCATTTCTCAAAAATTAGTTAATACTTGTACAATCAAATATGCACATTGAAAATTAGCATCCCATTACAAAAACTGATTAGACTGTTCTTTCTCCGGCATGGAGTTTCGAGCATAGTGTCCTCCCAATGGCTAATAAGATGCTAATAATAAATTACCACATATTTTATGGTAAACAGACACCTTCTACAAACTTACCCGTGGACATAATTGAGTCGGGCGTTCGACACCCATATGGAAGGTAATTAAGGGAGTTTCTATCGTGTGGACCTAATCGCCTCAGACACGAATCCAAATCGGGGGTACCGGGCCATCCAGGAACCCCAGATCTGCTGGCACTGAAAATTTTCCAAAATATAGGCCTATTAATTATACTATACATTAATGTTTTTAATTATTATTTTCAGTAATTATGCAGTAAATACCATGACCTACGTTTCTAGCATAAAATATATTTTTCTAGTATTCTTAACCTAAACCTAACCCGCATTTCTTGCTAGAAACCCGCAAGGGGGTTCTAAGCTCGTGCTCTTGAGTGCTCTTTGTGCTTGTTTGTACGTGCTTGTTCCTGGAGGTTTCACGTGCGCCCTCCCGGCCCTAGCACCCAAGGATGATGGGGCTCGACCCTGCAGTCCTTGGTCTTTTTCCACTTCGACTGTCCCCTCCACCCTTTCTTTTTCCTCTGTCTTTCCTCTCACTTTTTCTTTGTTTTTCCGCTGAGATATGCCCTTTTAAATAGAGGCGAATCGGTTCTTCCCGAACTTAAAAAAAAAAAATTTCTTGCTAGAAATGCGGGTTATTAACCTTATTTACTATCGTTACTCACGGATAATTGTCTTCTGAATCAGTGGGAAAGCTAGCGTCCGACTCCGCTCCCGAATCCAAGGAAGGGAGGCCTGAACTAACCCCCATTGACATTCCACTCCCCGCAAAATAAGGGGAGAAGCGACCCCCACTGTGGAATGAGGTGCTTAAGTGGGAGTGGGCTTGGTTAGTCTGTTTGGTAGGTGTGGAATAGACGGAGCTCCCGGTGTTGTAACCTAGTGGAGGTAGAGAGCTACCCAGTTTGCCCGAAAGGCGAACCGTATCGAATACTCGACTCAAACTCTTAGCTCTGAAAAAAAATTGGCCCAATTTAGAAAATTTTGCTAAACAACATTTAGGAGCGTCAATACGGTTAGTCTTTAAAAGTAATACACTGTTCTATTTATCAGAAAACTTGTACGCGTTAGTTACTATTTAAACCTTGCCGGGAATAATTTTCATTTGAAGTCATTCAAATGATTATTCGCTCACCCATCTACTTTTTCCGGGGCCTCTTCTCCTGAGCTTAGAGAGTAGAGCTCGCTGGCAATGGAGTCACTACCAGAGTGCAAAGAAGAAAAAAGACTTCCTCCCCCCATATGGGACCCACGACTTCCAGGGAAATTCTGAAGAAAAATAAATCACTTACCACAAGTTATTAAACATTTTTAAAAACGAAGATGTAATAGTGAAACCGAAATGTATTTTAGCTCCTAAAATAGTTATTTCAAAATTTTTGTAATTTTCAACTAAGGAATACTCTGTGTATATATAATTAATAAACCAGATGGTTCACTCCATCTTTTCAACGACTCGAATTCTACCTACCTTCTTCTGAACCCTTCGAAGCTGCTCCTGCGTGTCGTGGAGTAGGTCTAAGACCTCGGCGTACTTTTCCTTTAGCTCCGCCAACTCCGTCGTCAGCTCCTGTTGACATTCCCTGGCAACGCCTACTAAACTCCCTAACTCCTCGTTTTCCCTCGTCAGGCGCTTGGTCGTTGCTTGCAGGTCAACCACCTGAACGAAACAATCTTTCACTTACATCCTAAACCCCCCGTTTCCGAACTGAATGCCATCTGCCCGAACATTACGAATAGGTAATAAAGTTTGAAGATAAGTTTGTGACAAAACATTAGCTAAAAATTTAATTGTTCGGGTAAACGTCTTCGATTTAACGGAAAAAAAAAGAGTCTGGTCTAAACGAGTGAAGTACAAAAACAAACAATTGGGAATACTACTTTGTATTTAATGAGGAGAGACTAGTACAATCTATAATAACGATCAATTCGGGTACATCAGTATCTACGTTTAAAAACGATAAGTAATATCCTATTTAACTTAGTAAATTTCAAGCTAGAAACGTTACGTTTCACATCGTCGTTTGACAATAAAGCTTAATATAAACCGCGAGAAAATGAATGTTTTGAATTAATCACCTGCGCTAGGAGCTGCGTCATTTCCTCCTGCTGTCGAAGGTTGTCTTCAATCTTCTTGGAGAGTTCTTCACTCAACTGATTCACCTGCATGTTCGCTTCGTCTAAAATAAACAATGCAAGTTAGTTTCAGTCCTTCGAACTATGAAAGTCTCTCTTTCCAAATACTTATGAAATAAACTCATTCGGCGAAGAATTTGTGACGAGTGACGAACGCCTTTATCTTATAGTACTTTCAGCAAATTCAGGAGCAACATTATCGTGCAAAAACGCAATGATAAAAAGTAAATTCTTTGAAATAATGCGTAAAGTGCAGTACTCACTCAACTGTTTGATGACATCATGCACCAACTCTTTCTCCTTTTCCTCGCAATTTTGAGTGTCACTGGCGAGTTGAGTTGCTTCGTCACGCAAATTTACATTCTCGTTTTCCAGGCTCTGAACTTTTTTCTGCAGGAGATCCACGTTGATGTGACGTAAACCCGTTGGTGTCGCTAAAAATACAAAAAAAATATAAATTAAACAAACCAAATTCAGGAAGGCGGGGTTTTCCCCCCAAACTGCGATACCCTTCAAGCTCAACTTCTGTACTTGCAACCTAAAATTTTTGTATCGATAGAGTTTAATAAACGCTTAGATAGACGGAGGGTCCACACTGGTTCACATATTTCACTGTTCTGTTACAACCAACTATACAATCCGGTGACAAAACAACCTTTACACAGTTTTGATAACTCGTTTTATTTTTGTTTGGCGTGCAAGTCATCACCCAGGGTGGAAAGAACCATGGTTACTTTAAAAAAACTAAAAACCATTGGTTAAAAAAAAAAAAAAAGGGTTTATTTGGTTTTAATGTTTTTTTCGGTTCGTTAGTGTTTGATTGTAATAAAATGACTTTATCTTTCATATTTTATTTAAACATTATACTAACTTTTACAAGAAAGAAACTACCTATGTTTACACTCAAAATTATAAAACCAGCTTGTTTATTATCTCTAATTAATAGTGACAATAGCGAAAACAATTGCTTTAACACTATTTTGTTTATACAAACAAAACACGTCAAATGCGGTCACTAGGAATGTAAATTATATAGGTAAATAAAAATTATTTAGTAAAATACTAACCAACCCTCTTTAGTGCAATGGTAAACTAAATTTCTCAATTCCTCATTTTTATGTGTAACTGATACTTTGATAGTGGTTGGGACATAATCTTTATTGTCAGGATTTCCATTGAAAAATATTAAAACACCTTAGCCGAAAGCACATTTTTTTTTTTTTTTTATGATGTTCATTGTTGACAGTCTGACAGACATAATTAAAAAATAAGCACAATATTAGGTTTCATGTATGAAATTGTTAACACTGGTTTGCGTTCATACTAAGCATTAAAATATCATTAAAACTAAGAATAAAAAACAAATACATAAAAAAACCAAAAAAACCATTGGTTTTTTCCCATCACAAAAAAAAAAAAAAAAAAAAAAAAAAAACCTGAGGCAAAGAAAAACTTACTTTCAGCGCTCGAATCATCGAAGTCGTTCGTGTAAATCTGGAGGAGGTCCGTTTTCATGAGGAGGTCATGTCTGAGCTGAGTAATCTTCTCGGAGGAGACGCATAATTCCGACTCCAAGGTGGAATTCTTTTCTTGTAACGCTTTGTTCCTACCCAGGAGCTGCTGACCGATCCTCGCTGCTAACTCCAGGTCCTTCTCTTTCTACGAGCGAAAAGAGAACGGTACAAATAAGAACGATTAAGCGAAGCATCGAACTCTCAATTTGAGTATCCATTTAGAGGTCGATTCCTGGGGACAGAATGAATTTCGGAACAAAATTCTTAAACCAAATTTCCGCGTCGACCGAGCAGCGTATAGGGCCTATAATATATGGGTACATAATCGAATGGATGTTCAAACACCGTGCGAGCGAGTTGGTTGGGAGAGAGAGCTTCCAAGCAACTTTTACATTAAAAATAAGCTACTGAAAGAAGATATATTTTGTCAATAAGCCAGAAAAGCGAATAAGGATTGCGGATTGGACCTCATCGATATCGGTTCCTGTATTCTAAATGAATTCAAGCTTAATTCTTGAAAACAAGGTGCAGATAATGCTTAATAAATACAAAGGAACTGAGTTCAAGACTAGGTCTGAATACTAGAAGTTTGTCGACGCGAATGATAACACCAAATTCTAGCAGAGAAAAAAAATTATGCGTGCATGATGACAATTTCTTTTTATAAATGCAAATGGTGAGAGGTCAAGGCATTGGTTTCTGCCCTATGTAGGAGAATTACGACTTCTGACTATTGTGCCCTGTGGTGTAGTGGTTAGCATATCGGACCGGCAATCGGAAGATCCTGGGTTCGATTCCCGGGCGGGGACCTCATTTTTCATTTGTTCGTTATTTCTCTTCCTCGTGTGCAGAACATTCCTCTATACTTACGTCGTTTCTATACATTAATATACTGCGTGGTCATTGCAGTTAAATGTGTGTGTGTGTGTGTATATATATATATATACTGTATATATATATATATATATATATATACTGTATATATATATATATATGTATATATATATATATATATATATATATATATATATATATACTGTATATATATATATATATATATACACAAACTCAGAATGGTTCCCTGAGAACATTATATGTTAAACACAGACCGTGCATGGAACAAGGAACTCTTCTGGGAAAATTAAATCCACTATAGTCCGAATAAGTAATGGTGTCATTTACCATTACTTATTCGGACTATAGTGGATTTAATTTTCCCAGAAGAGTTCCTTGTTCCATGCACGGTCTGTGTTTAACATATATATATATATATGTATATGTATATATGTATATATGTATATATGTATATGTATATATGTATATATGTATATATATATATATAATATATATATATATATATATATATATATATAAAATTGAACTCAGAATGGTCCCCTGAGGTTTTTTCATGATACACACAGACCATGCATGGAACAAGGAACCCTTCTGGGAAAATTAAATCCACTATAGTCCGAATAAGTAATGGTACATAAGAAAAAACTATAGTATTTGTAATTTACCATTACTTATTCGGACTATTGTGGATTTAATTTTCCCAGAAGAGTTCCTTGTTCCATGCATGGTGTGTGTGTGTGTGTGTGTGTGTGGACATACAGGGGTTAGACAGAATAATGGAAACGCTCGCATTTTCGGTGCTGTATTTTCTGATATCATTTTATTAAATTAATATGCAACTGCATATAATATTGAGAACATCTTCTATTTTAATATGTCCACATTGGTTTTTTCATGTTTTCGTAGACTAAATAAAAATATGGCCCTTGGAAAACATTTTACCGACTGTGAAAGGGGGATGATAGTAGGAGCCCGTTTGGTCGGTGTCTCAATGTTAAAAGTCGCGCGATTGTCCCTGCACCTCGAGGAACAGTCCCATAGTTATGAATACATAGAAAGAAATTTTCAAGAAATACATCATATAAGCGCAGAATTGTTCCCATTATTCTCCCCAATTCCAAATTCATTAGAACTTTGGTACTGGTTGGTGTTAAAATAGGCTTTACTACAGTTCCCATAACGTAGTTATGACTGACACTGGTCTTTGCGGACTATTGTTAAATTTTGAACAAAAAAGTTTTGATGCAACAGTCTTTGATTGATTCTTTACAGCTCATAATCATCATATAAGGTTCTTCTGTCGCATTCCTGTCAGTGTTGCTTTACGCTCACTATATTCCTTATTTGATGTTCTTTTTTTTATTATTTTTGCGTGTATTCATAACCTTGAGGACTGTTCCTCGACATAAGGAGCAATTATTATGTGACTTTTATTACTGAAACACCAACCAAACGGGCTCCTACTATCATGCCCCTTTCACAGGCATAACATTTTTTCCAAGCGCTATATTTTTATTTATTTTAAAAGAACATCAAAAACGAATATAACATATTAAAATAGAAGATGTTCTCAATATTATAGGCAGTTACATATTAATTTAATAAAGTACATAACGCCATTAATGATATTAGAAAATACAGCACCGAAAATTCGTGTTTTTCCATTATTCTGTCCAACCCATAATTATATATATATATGATGAATTTCACAATTAAAGACATGAAATGAATGAATGATGCAAACCCAGAAGGAAAAAAATTATTTCAAGGCCTTTCGTGTATTCAGAAGTCATTTGTCAAATACAAGTGCTTTCGTGGAAGACAATGAAATTTATCCTTATTTTTTTTACAATTTTAGTGTTATTCACAAAAAATAAACGCAAACCCATCACAAAGCCCCTGTAAACAACACAACCCTGACGAGGTGTATTTCTGAATACACGAAAGGCCTTTAAATCATTTTTCTTTCCTTGTGGATTTGCATCATATATATGTAAAGAACGACGCTTGTGTAGAAGAACGTTCCGCACAAGATGAGGAGGAAGAACGAACAAATGAAAAATGAGGTTACCAACCCGGGAATCGAACCCAGGATTTTCCGACTGCCGGTCAGATATGCTATCCACTACAATATATATATATATATATATATATATATATATATAATATATACAACTCGTACTTCACATGGGGAGTTATCATCTGAGCCCGAGCAATCTACTCTTACATAGGTGGCGGCAGCTGCGGAAAACGAAGTCAGAACTCAGGATCTTCCCGTTCTGCGTCTGACCCCTAACCGACCAATGCACGAGATAAAATCTAAAACGGTGCTCTAATTTTTCAATATAATTTTCTGTTATCAACGTGAAAACCACAATTTAAAATTCAATACCACCCAATCTTAAAATCACTAAAAAATAAAATGGTCCATTATTCTGATCCCTTCTCTCCACTTCTCTTCCCCCCCCCCCCCGCCCACACACACAACGTTGCTTAGTGTCATCTGCGCATATAAAAAACTACTGTTCCAACAAACTACACAATTAATTACTTTTTGCCAAACTTAAAACTGAATGCAATTTCTTAATCTTACAAAAGCTTTAGGACGACAGAGACAACGATGACACTAAACTTTTAAAGGATTCTACCGTCATATATATATATATATATATATATATATATATATAAAAGGGTTCTCACTGGAGAAAAAGCGGATTTGTACCCTCTGGCCTCTATTCCCCATCTTCCAAGGCCAAAATATCCTTCCCCTGTCTCCCTGACTCCTTTAATAAAATGTCCGAGCCCCAAAACCATATATTAACACTTAATATTGGATTCCGTTAAACTTTAGACCCAAGTATCGCAAAATTGAAGCTTTAGTCGAGAGATTTTTTTTATGAGAGATTTTTTTTATAAGAGATTTCCCGAGACCCTCGGTATGATCACCCCTGCAGTAATATGGTAACCTTTTATTATAGTTTCATTTATCTTATCGTTTAATTCTTCAAGAATATTGTACTATTTTGTGATTTATATCCTGCCAATAAAGCTTATCATCATTTTCTTGTACGCATCTGTAAAGTAAAACTACGTAATGTATGTAAAAAGCTGCCGCTTTCAACTGCAAGCAAACTGTAAGTAGACGGTGATCGTAAAGTCGTGTAAACGAGGATGATCATAATGCAATCATCTTTGGGTTGCGTGACTTTACGATTACCCTGTAGGAAACATTTAGGAAAAAAAAAAAAAAAAGCCTTTCAAGTTTTTGTATCTGAAGTTGTTTTGTACAACATATAGAAACGAAACTAGTTTGGCAATAACTTGCTTAACAAAAAAGCAAAGTACTTTTTCTCTTCGCGTGTATAATATATATATATATATTTTTTTTTTCCCCTCCCCAATAAATGCCCACGTTGGTCGAACATTTGTGCACATTTTTGTCCGGGAACATTTTTTAGTAAGTAGGTCGAACAGGTTATATATTTCAGAGTGTCAAGTTTTTAATTACTCGCTTGCTTTAAGGGAGAGTGGAGGTGGTCTGAGAAAGTTTGAGAAAACTTTTTTTTTAACGTATACAATAATTATTTTTTTCTAATTTCACGGCGTTAAGACTTTAATTCAAAAAACGAAGTCAGATAAGTTGTCCTTTATATTTCCTCAGCCTTTACACACCCTCTGGAGGTTAGGTTAGGTTAACCCAGGTTATTCTAACCGAGCGTAACCTAACCCCAAAACAGTAAGTCATACAAGAAAATCTGACGTAATTGGTTGAAAAGGTGGCTTACTCTTGGCGCTACTTGATTTAGGCTTGCGCGCGCGCGCACACACACACACACTTCGTAGCAGTTCTGTGCGTTGGTCTTGGTATTTTGTCATGGATGTACTATATATTTTATTATTAGGATTTCTTCAGAAAGAAACCAGACGGGTTTTTATTCAGCATATGCATTTGCCTATACATTTCTAATGGCTGAACCCTCAAACAGTGATGCCACGTTTGCAGCTGGAACAGAAAATCAAGATCGTTGAGCGATTTCATAGGACAAATTCGGTGACGCGGGTGTAGAGGAACTTTTGCGGAGAATACAGATGCGCAGATCCACCAGATAGAAAGACTATCACGAATTGTTCGAAAATTTGAAACAAAAAGAAATGTCCGCAATCAACATAAGGGTAATAGTGGTAGGCGACGATCCACAAGAACTGCGTAACACGCAAATATGGTTCATGAAATTTTTGTACGCAGTCCGCACGAGTCAATTGGACGTTTATTAGCGAAAGTAGGTATCTGTGCGTCGTATACTTCGTATCGAATTAAACTTTTTCCTATAAAATTCATTCACGAGCTTCGCTGATTAATGTTCAAAAATCAGAAACGAACAGAATTCGCAACATAAATGTTAGCAAAGCTAGAAGAAGATCGAGTTTTTTTAAATACATCCACTTTACTGGCGAATGTTAAGCGCATCTGTCTACGGAGATTAATAAGCAAAACTTTCGTTAATGGGGAAGTCATGCTGGCGCTCTAATGGAGCTTCCACGTACTGTTGCCGAACTCAACATTTGGGTCGCTGTTGGGTGGTATGGTGTAGTAGGTCCCTACTTCTTTGATAATGAAACTAGAAAAACAGTAAAGGTAACGCAAAACTCGTGTCGTCAGATGCTACAACATTTCTACTTACAACTAATTATCAGGTCATCCCATAAGTAATGTCGTTTTTTAGATCGGAATTTGAAGGACAAAAAAAAACTCAACTGAAACTTTTTAATCTAGTATATATTTTCCATCGGAATCAATAACACTCTGCCAACGTCCTACGAGCTTTTCAATGCCATATTTATAAAATTCAGGCGGTTTTGAGGCAAAAAACGTACAAAGACTGGTGTGTAGGTCATCTAAAGAAGTATACTGTTTCTCGTCAAGATAGTTTTGCAGACTCCTGAAGAGATGATAATCTGAAGGCACAAGGTCTGGAGAATATGGAGGATGTGGAAGTTTTTCCCACCCAAGCTCCTCAATTTTTGCAGAAGTGATCCGAGCGGTATGAGGAAGTGCGTTGTCGTGGTGGAACACGATTCCTTTCCGATTAACCAAAGAAGGTCTCTTTTCTTTTAGTGCAGTGTTCAATCGATCCAGTTGTTGACAGTAGACTTGAGCGGTGAGTGTTTGGTTGTGTGGTAAGATTTCAAAGTGTATTACACCACCTTTATCCCACCAAACACTAAGCAACACCTTCCGAGGGTGGAGATTTGGTTTTGGCTGTGGTGTCGCTGGTTCTCCGGCACAAACCCACTGTCGACGGCGCTTAACATTCTGGTACAGTATCCACTTTTCATCACCAGTCACTAAACGGTGCAAAAACGGATCTTGGAGTTCACAGGAATGAAGAGCTGTGCTAATGTTTACCCGCACCCTCAGATTGTCGACCGACAATTCATGTGGCACCCATTTTCCTAACTTAGGCACTTTCCCGAGTTGTTGCAAATGTCGATGGATGGTGGACGGGGATGAATCGAGTTTCTGGGCCAATTCTTCGACAGTTGTTGAAGTCTTCTTCAAGTGCGGCTAACAGCGGGTCATCATCAAACTCAGCAGGGCGTCCAGAGCGTGCTGTATCTGTCAAACGACATTACTTATGGGATGACGTGATAGTTTGTCCCATACAAGAAATTACTGCATTACCTCAGATTCACAGTGGTTTCAGCAAGATTGAGCACCTTCACACACTGCTTGTGAAACTCGCAACTTTTTGAGGAAGCATTTTTCCAGTTGACTAACTTCCCTTCATGAGCCAGTGGAATGGCTCCTCCACTCACTTCACTTAACACACCCCGACTTTTTTGTGGGGTTACATAAAAAACAGGATTTATTCTACCAAGCCTAAGACACACAGCCCTAAAGACCAAAATCTACGAGGTAATCAACAACATCCCAGCTGAGCTATTTCCAAAATGTCAAACATTTGTTTAAGGTTGAATATTATGTTAGAAAAATGGCGATTGCACTGAACTTGTTTTTAATTAAGGTTAATAAACTCATAGGTTTTACGTACCTATTGCGTTTGTCTTTGTGCCTATATTCCTTTCTTTAAGCTTATAACATTTATTTAAAAATAGGGACTTTTTGAGGACACCTGGTGGGGGGGGGGGGGGGTAAAAAGAAGACTTCAGAATTTGAGAATATGTTGGCGCCTATGTGTACAAATCAGTTAACCATTAACTAACCTATATCGATGTCATATTTGAAAACTCTGCAATTTCACGTTCTTTCACCGCGGTTGCGCGTTCTCATTCTGATCTTAAACTGAAGATAATGGTGACGCTTTTTATATATAAACTTTAACGTACCCTCAACTCTGACTCGCCTTCTGTTGACTTGCTGTGTTTTAAGCGAGTTTGTTTGAAAAATTAAAACAGTTGTTTTATCAAATTTTACATATTAACTTTATCATCATATTTCACTGATGACAGAAATAGTAATTTCCGAAACGTCTGATTTATATATATATATAAATATATATATATATATATATATATATATATATATATATATATATATATATCAGACATGGTGCTGAGGCCGGCCTCGGACCTCAAAAGTGGCCTTGGCCTCGAGGCCAGCTGAAAAGTGGAAAGGCCTCGTGACTTTCGTGAGACCTTAGGGAACCCCGATGTTTTTTTTTGTAATTTTCAACCCCCGGTAGAGTTGGGGTGGATATTCTTCAGGCGAGGACCATGACCCGACAGGTGACCGTATGTGGCGGCATACTTTGATAACTATTATTCAGACAGGTGACTAGTCAGGCGGCAGTCTTTGATAAATACTATTCAGTTAGGTGACCAACGGATTAGTGACAGGTCACTGTGACGTTAGGTACATAAATATTATATATGTCGTGGTATATAAATATTACTCAAGTCAGTCAGCAGTATACCAATTGACTTAATGTAGCAAAACTAGCGTGAGAAAGCAATATATCAGTTAGTCATCAGTCGAACTGAGCTCATATAATGTTTATTTGTGTGTATAAACTATTGTACCGTATCTATTTTTATAACAAAAAATAGGCCAAACTAGAAAAGAATACCATCTGGTATACTGATAACTAGCTGCTGCGTCGATAATTTTGTTTTTCGCCCGTCGTAAATTGTAACATACAAACTTCTAAATAATATGATTTGAAATGAATATATAATATCGGATGCAAACAATAATTTTGCTAATATCGGCATTATAACCGAGATGTAAATTGTTATAGTGTTTGCAAATAATTTTTTCCGTCTTTTTCATTTACTTCAATAATATAAAGTATATTTAAATATAACTTTAAAAATGTCCGATAATGGATAATATCAGGTGCAAATATACTCTTGAATCAAATTAAATATATAACATGTTGAAATATCAGGTGCAAATATAGTCTTAATTTTATCGTTATTATATTATTATCATATATACAATTATATAGTAATGGCACATAAACTTCACTTATAGGCCTAGCGTACATCAGAAACATCTTTCACATACGGTACAAGCTACAATTACATTAATGACCTTTGGTAGACTTTACCACAATTTCTTATTGTCAAAATACTTAAAAATGCAAAACTAAAAAAAAAAATAAGGCATCTCCAAATGTAGCTCTGTTTGCAATGCTCGCTAGAGCTACACCACAACACCGACAGGCAGTGCGTTTACTTTTGTCGGGTCACGCAGTCACGCACAGTTGCCAGAACAAGATTTCCTGGGCACCATATATTAGTCCAGTAACTTTTTATTTCTCGTTTCATGCAGCTCTCATTTTTCATATTAATATAGCCGCAATATTTCAAGTATTTATGATAATATGGAAAGTTATGTATGATGTGAAGATGATCTAGCGAAATATTTCAAGATTGTACTAATTCGCTGAGTGTTGATCGTATAATTTCTGAATGGCTACAATTATAATTGTAGCCATTCAGAAATTATACGATCAACACTCAGCGAATTAGTACAATCTTGAAATATTTCGCTAGATCATCTTCACATCATACATAACTTTCCATATTATCATAAATACTTGAAATATTGCGGCTATATTAATATGAAAAATGAGAGCTGCATGAAACGAGAAATAAAAAGTTACTGGACTAATATATGGTGCCCAGGAAATCTTGTTCTGGCAACTGTGCGTGACTGCGTGACCCGACAAAAGTAAACGCACTGCCTGTCGGTGTTGTGGTGTAGCCGCGTGTAATAGATGACCGTGCTTAATGCTTAATAATTCCCTTTTATTAGGTAAGTGAAATGAGCTATGTCTTTGTTTATTAATTTTTAGTAGAATTTTGCTTTTCCTCACGGATTTCAAAAAAAGAGAGAACGTCGTAGCCAATGTCGTAACACCGCTTGCCGTTGATCAGCGAAGTTAAGCGACATTGGGTCTGGGTAGTAGTTAGATGGGAGACCGTCCTCCGCGTCCAGATTATGTAGCGACCCGTGGTTCGGATCCCACGTAAAGCTTTAGTAGGTCCCCTCCGTCATATGACCTGAGATGTTGCGGAGGAGGTTAAACAACCCCAATCAAAAAAAGAAGAGATACAGGTTAGTGTGAGGCTTTGGAAGAGCTTTAGGCCTAGGCTAGCTAGATTGTTGAGCCTTCCCAAAGCATGGAAGAATTTATTCGTAAAAGATTTCGGAGTGAGTACAGTATCTGCACCAAGAGATGCAAATACCGCATTCGTTATTTGCATCCGAATATCACGCCTCTGGGTGCAAATAACTTCAGCCTAACAATATTAAGGCCTCGTGAGACCTCCCATAAAAAGGCCTCGGCCTCGGCGATTTCTGAAGGCCTCGTCCCCATGCCTAATTTTATATATATATATACACACACACACACACACACACACACACACACACACAACACACACACAGAGGGTGATCAAATTATTAGAGCCACCCCTTGAAAAACACATTTTCATTATAATATGGTGTTTTTAGTTTAAATAATAACCTTTTAGGCATGCAGACAGTATTCCAAATTGTTAACACGTCAAGTGCGTTAAGTGTATGTTAAGTTGATAAGTTATTATATTTAAACCATTGTACGTGGACTATGCATTCATACACCCATATGATATTGTTTTTCAGCAACGTAATGTGATTCTTTTTATTAAATTAGTGTTTCTTTACAGGAATAACTTTCATGTACTGTAGGCTACCCAACATGGGTAAGAAATGTGATATATCGCCAAAGAAGAAAGATAGAATGCTCTCGCTGCTGATCAACTGATTATTCTCACAGAAAAATAGCCCGAGAACTGAATGTGTCACGTGCGAGTGTTGACAGGATCGCATCAAAAATTAAAGTTGAAGGGGATAATCCAGAGCTGACTCCAAAAAGAAAGGGTAATGTGGTTGGAAAAGGATAACTACACCTAGAGCCGACAGATGCATTGAAAAGAAACTAATAAATAATAGGAGAAGCACTACCAACAAACTTAAATTGGAGCTGGAGAAGGAAAACCATCAACATTTCGACAATGACCTTAATAAGGCGTGCCAGGGAATTTGGATTGAGTAGTCGCCGGCCAAGGAAAACGCCAAAATTGACTCCAACAATGATCAAAAAACGCTTAAAGTGGGCTAAATACTACTCAAAGTTCACTGTAGATGACTGGAAATCGGTAAGTCACAATATTTTAGTGATCTTGTATGCTTATTTTGAGTAAAATGTATTATTTTGATATTTGTATGACAAGGGACATTTCATTTTGGTCGCAATCATTTCTTTCTCTTTTCATCTGCAGGTGTGTTTCAGTGACGAATCCACATTCCTAGTCATGTGTGATAAATCACAGTACGTTAGGCGACGTGTTGGTGAGGAATATCATTCAGACTGTGTCGTAAGTACGGTTAAGCATCCAACATCTGTCATGATATGGGCAGTGATAAGCGGTAAAGGTACTGGACGAATTTACATTGTTGAGGGTACTATGCAGTGATGTAGGTCTCGAGATCGGTCTCGGGACCGATCTCGAGACCCAATTTGCAGATCTCGATCTCGGTCTCCGCTATTTAGATCTCGGTCTCGGTCTCGACAGACGCGGTCTCGGTTTTTCTCCCCGAGACCTTTCGAGACCATAATGAAAAATACATGTTATTGGCATACTCATGATGGTGGCTTGGTTGAACAGACACAATTCAGAATGTTTATGAGTTTGTATAAGTAAGGGACTCTAGGTATTCACTAATCAGTCACCCTGTTTTGAGTTGCCACGTTTGTCTTGCGAGGGGGTGTGGGTCTGGATTTTTTTAGGTTAGCGCTACAAAAAAATTTGCCTCCCCGCCCCGTCAGATTAATTTTATTGAAAATGGAAACACTAAATAGAGAATTATGTATATTATATATATAAGTATATATTATAAGGCCACTCAGTGTTGCCAAACGGCATGTCAACCTCTGTGGCGTGATAAACACGATTATCCTCCCATCCAATATGTATTTGAAAAAATAAAATGCTTCACACAAAAATAATGCAAGAATACAGCATAAAGAAAACAGTACCGATAGATTCAATAAAGCATAGAATAACTCGACAACCCTTCACATCACTTATATTTACAATGTACCGATTCGTAGAACAAATCGCAATTGCCAATTGTAAATGTTAAAAATGACGTCATCAATGATGTCACGGCGGAACTTTTATCACGCCACACCTCCCTTAAGCGCTCATTCTCACAGCAGCGATGACGAAATAAAACAGAGTCAAGCCAAAGTTCCGAGACTAATGGCAAAATATCAAAGCTATCGGTCCAAGCAGAAGAACGTTGAAACTGGGAAGATTTTGAACCGCAGGAAACAGTTGCAGCGGTACCTCTTAGAGATCGATGAATCTCATATTTTAGACAACTGCTCTCCAATAAAGTTTTGGCACCAGAAAAGGGATACATTCCCATCACTGGCCAATATTGCCATGACTGTTTTAACAGTGCCTGCCTCTAGTGCTCCAATTGAGCGTGTATTTAGCCATGGAGGCATAATAATGAGGCCCCACAGAAGTCGACCTTCAGCAGATCTTCTGAGCATGCTGATGTTCCTTAAGTGTAATGAGCACCTATCATGCTTTAAATAAATGCACAAGTCAAACTGGGTAGTGGGTACGTTCATTAGACCTTCTGTAACAGATATAAAAGAAGTAAATAAATAAAAAGTACGTATATATATATTCATTTGTTCATTTATAGGCTACACCTTTTGCATTCAACACACTACATCTGAGAAAGTAGTTATTAGTTTATTAATATACTTAACATAGTCTAATTTCCATAGTAGTGTAAAACAAATTGAAAAGGCATGAGCTTGGTCTCGATCTCGATCTCGGTCTCGAATTTTAAGGGTCTCGATCTCGGAAGGTAGATCTCGATCTCGAACCTTTGATCTCGGTCTCGATCTTGGTCTCACAGGATCAGGTCTCGGTCTCAGTCTCAGTCTCGGACTTGGTGGTCTCGACTACATCACTGGTACTATGAGGCAGGACCAATACCGAAAGGTTTTGGAAACAAGGCTTATTCCACAGTTCTCCGACTGGTTTCCAAATGGTGAGCCATTCCATTTTATGCAAGATTCGGCACCATGCCACACTGCAAAGTCAGTTAAAAGTTTTCTGGCTGCAAAGAATATTCCTCTCGTGGATTGGCCAGGAAATTCTCCGGATATGAACCCTAACGAAAACCTATGGGAAATAGTAAAGCGTAGACTGAAAGGCGAGAAATAACTCGAATACAGTTAATAGAACGAATAATTGCCGTTTGGAACCGTGATCCTGAGATACAGGCCAGCTGCAAAGCCTGTATAGAGAGTATGCCTAGACGGGTTGCTGCCTTAATTAAGGCCAAAGGAGGACCCACTAAGTACTAAATGTGTTTAATATGACTGTAGAGTGTATAGAAATATATTCTGAAATAAAATAAGTGTTTAAATTAGCCAAATTTTACTATTAAACATTAGAAATAAACTTATACAAGAAAAAACTATTTTTTATGTAGTGGCTCTAATAATTTGATCACCCTATATATATATATATATATATATATATATATATATATATATATAATATATATAATATACCTTATATATACGTGTATATATATATATATAATACCTTATATATACGTGTATATATATATATATATATATATATATATATATATATATATATATAACTGCAATGACCACGCAGTATATAAATGAATAGAAACGACATAAGTATTAAGGAACGTTTCTGCACACGAGGAAGAGAAATCACGAATAAATGAAAAATGAGGCGAACCGCCCGGGAATCGAACCCAGGGCTATATATATATATAGCGTGAGTCACGACGAAATGTCAACTTCGGGAGCTTATAGCTGAGGTCATTCCCAGTCAAAAACTTCATATGAACATAGGTTGGTAGATAAATGGGTAGCGCAGTGGTTAAGACGTTGGGCTGCTAATCGGGAGGTCGTGAGATCCGAGTCCGGGCGAGGACTTTATAATTTCTGAACACCCGCGTTAGGTCGAGGTTCGAATTACACATTAAGCTGTCGGTCTAATGTGGAGCAACAAGCTTGATCTTCGTCAGAATGAACAATTTGGGGGGAAGCGAAACCAAGGTGTGTGTGTGTGTGTGTGTGTGTGTGTGTGTGTGTGTAATGATGCACATCAACAAGAAAAAATTAAAATCTATTCCAAGGCTTTTCGTGTATTGAACAGTACACTACACCTCGTCAGGGAATGAAAGGAAGGAAGGAATGGAAACTAACAGTATAACATCTCTGTACAGCGTAAACGTAGTAGTAGAGATTCGAAGAAATTAACAAGAATTAACTACAATAAAGAGAGATTTTAACATGTTAATACGTTCCCGAACTGTTACTAAAATTATTCATAAATTATATAAATGCACATTCCACAATGTTCCTTTCAGTCGTGTCCATTTTTTAAAAGAGAATTTTTAGAACAGTGACACTGCGCTCCGTGACCCATTCTCTTCCATACAAAACATTAATCCCACTTCGAAATTCAGTCAAAAAGAATGGTGTATTATCTCATACCGAAACTCATTCGTTAACTCCGTCCAAATCACGAAATTAAGCTTAAAAAACGAGATAAAGAAGAAAAGCGGAACGCGAGACGTATATAATGCAATCTGACTCCTGATCATCTAATTAAAGTTAAAGTAAACAATAAATAACTGAGTGAATGGCAAAAAAATTTCCAAACAGTTCCTTTCTTTGCCCCATAACTAATTTAGACCTTCAACGTAAGTAATGATTTCCGTTGATAATTTTTTTGGTTTTTGTTCTCGAACGGCATTTGGCTTCTCTGAGACACGCTGTTAAACTATTTTTATTAATATTATTAAGCTTATCTACCACTAGTAATACTTTATGTTATATCCTATTCACACCAATCCAGTTTGTTCAGAAGAAAGCGTCTCAACCTAGATCAACAGTAAATAATGGGCACAATAAGAAAGTGGGAATTTAGGTTTAAAAGGGAGAAAATCAGTGATCGTGTTCCCTTCTCAGCAAACGGGATTATTTGGGTCAAAAGTGCAAAATGTGGATCAAGATGATACACGCGTGTGTGAAGTTCCACCAATTTATGTCGAGTGGTTTAAAAGTTATGCCATGGATCTCCATTTGTGACTGCTTTCATGCAGGCCGCCCCCCACGAGTCATGCTCAGGATATATCGTCTTATGATCAGTAGTGGATTATAATGGGGGCAAAGGGGGCATTTGCACCCGGCCCCAGATGCTGACCGACCCCAAGAAACTATGTAAACACTATAATCTACCGTTGAAATAATTGGTCGACCGTGAGGGAGAAAAAAAATTCTAGATTCCGCTTCTACAAAACCTAGTTTAGTATCCCATTTATATGAACAAAGTATACATTTTCTGTAATCACATCTTTGTTTTTGTTTCGTTTTCTGTTGATCGATCCCAGTCAGCTGATCACATCACTCATGTATGATGTATCAGGTAAAGAAGTGTGTTTTTCTAGTGACACCGGCCCGAAAATATTAATTGCCCCCGCCCTGCTTATGATATATATATATATATATATATATATATATATATATATATATATACACACACTAAAATCACATAATAACACGTGATCTTATTAATAAGCAAACAACCACAGGGAAAAGGAAACACGAAGTCCGAGCGCTTTCATGATATATCACGAAAGCGCTCGGACTTCGTGTTTCCTTTTCCCTGTGGTTGTTTGCTTATATATATATATATATATATATATATATATATATATATATATATACTACGTTCCAAATTATTAAGCAGATTGCATTTTCTCCGATGTTTTCAAAAGTTTTTCACCGATTTCAATGAAATTTATAGCAAATAATTACTATATATAGCAGCACTGATGGTATTCATTTCGATAAAATATTTTCACAATTAAAATAATTCTCTTTTTATTGAAAAATATGTAAAATATGATGTTCCGAATTATTAAGCAAGTATTCTATTTACAGATCTAAATGGTGAAAATGGGTAAGAAGAAGGATTTAACATTAACTGAGAAAAGAGAAATAGTCAAGTTACTCGTTGAAAATATAAAATCTATTGAAATTGCAAAGCAGTTTGGCAGAGCTTATCGAACTGTAAACAGGTTTGTAGCGGAGGGTACCAAACTGAGGCAGCGAAGTGATAAAGGAGCTATAAGAAAAGTGACAAGGCGGCAGATATCTGTAATCAAGCGCAAACTGCAAAGCATCCATTGTCCTTAAGTAAAGAGGTTTTTGAGCAGGCTGGCATACATAATGTACCAAGAACATCTCGATGTGGAATCTTCCAAACAATTGGCAAGACGTGCAAACCTACGATTCAGTACCATTAACACCCAGGTACAAGAAGCAGCGTGTTGAATGGGCACGTCAGTACGTGAAAACAGATTTTAATACTGTATTGTTAACCGATGAATGAAGAGCAACCCTTCAGGGATCTGATGGTTGGTCAAGAAGATGGATTGCTAGGGGTCAATCTTTACCATGGAATGAGGTTTTCTTTTAGAAAGTTTGTGTAAGACTGGGCATTCATTTTTACACCATAAGGCACTCTGTATGGGACAGCTACTTCATTGCCTATCAATCCTGCCCAAAACATGACACTACCTCCAACTTGTTCGCGTCTTAATCTCGATGGTAGAAATTGACTCTCAGCAATCCATCTTCCTGACCAACCATCAGATCCCTCAAGGGTTGCTCTTCATTCATCGGTTAACAATACAGTATTAAAATCTGTTTTCACGTACTGACGCGCCCATTCAACACGCTGCTTCTTGTACCTAGGTGTTTAATGGTAACTGAATCGTAGCTTTACATGTCTTGCCAATTGTTTGGAAGATTCCACATCGAGATGTTCTTGGTACATTGTGTATGCCAGCCTGCTCAAAAACCTCTTTACTCGAGGACAATGGATGCTTTGCAATTTGCGCTTGATTACAGATATCTGTCGCCTTGTCACTTTTCTTATAGCTCCTTTATCACTTCGCTGCCTCAGTTTGGAACCTTCCGCTACAAACTTGTTTACAGTTCGATAAGTCCTGCCAAACTGCTTCGCAATTTCAATAGATTTTATATTTTCAGCGGGTAACTTGACTATTTTTCTTTTCTCAGTTAGTGTTAAATCCTTCTTCTTACCCATTTTCACCATTTAGATCTGTAAATAGAATACTTGCTTAATAATTCGGAACATCATATTTTACATATTTTTCAATAAAAAGAGAATTATTTTAATTGTAAAAATATTTTATCGAAATGAATACCATCAGTGCTGCTATATATAGTAATTATTTGCTATAAATTTCATTGAAATCGGTGAAAAACTTTTGAAAACATTGGAGAAAATGCAATCTGCTTAATAATTTGGAACGTAGTGTACACACGTGTGTGTGATTTCATTATTTTATGTTCAGTAGTTAAGAAGTTGTAGCCCGGATACGAAAAAGATCCAATTGACCTTTGACCTCTGTGTCCATGACCTTCGATGTAGGAACCTGATTCTTGCTCATGACACGTCGTCATGTGATGAACCACGCGTATGGGAAGTTTCATCAATTTATGTTGAGCGATTCAAGTTATAGCTCGGACACGAAAGTGTGACGAACGGGCGAACAGATAAGCGCAATCCGGTGTCCCCTCCAAATTTATTTGGTTGGGGGGGGGGGGCATGATTACCGTTTGATACATTTAAATTTACTAGCCATAAAATGAACGAAAATGTTAGTCAGCCAAAGATTTCCATTAAAAAAAACAAAATTTACTTCATGCTGTTGGTAACTTGGTACGCGCGCGTGTGCGAGTCAATCAAAATGCGAAATAGATAAAAAATATTGTCCATTTTCTTCACGATCATCATCAGGTTCAGCGTTAACGTAGTACGATAAATATTAATTTATGGTTACGAAGTTTTTCTCATTTTACACGCCAGTCTTTCCTCGTATATTTGGTATGATCGCGCTCAATGTCATTCCCATTTCATTCCGCGCCCAAGAGAGGGGAAACCGAGAGTGAGAATGTGAAAGGAACCATTTTCAAATTGGTCTATTCCCAATTCACGACATTCTCATTCTCATCCACGGCCAGGCCCTCTCGGAGGGCCTATAGCTAAACCCAATTATTACTTTCACCGCGAAACATTATATTCAAACCCGAAAGTTTCTAAATTTGAGGCCCCCATTAAGCTCGAGGCCCGGGCCAAATGGCCCTCCTAGCCCCCCCCCCCCCCTTCTGATAGGCCCCGTCCACGGCTTTCCCACTTTGGTCCGGGTTAGGTTAAGTTGTTAGGAAATATTAGCCATTCCCATTTGGCGCCTTTAAAACTGCGAATGGAGCGACAATGTTTCTCAAATGAAAAACTCTCAAATCTGGATTTTTTTTTTTTCATTTTGTACATTTTTATTTGCGGACCGAGGATGGGAACGGGAATGACATTGAATAGGAAGTAATCTCACTTCTTTATTAGCATTATTATATACAGTAAATAAGGTGAGAATTTCAGATTTGTAATTGATTGATGGATAAGATTACGGTTTCAACTACCAATCGCCTGAGCAGATAAGATGCAAGATTCGGAATCTACAACAAGTATGAACAAAAAACAAGTATGAACAAAAAACAAGTATGAACAACAACAAGTATGAACAACAACAAGTATGAACAACAACAAGTATGAACAACAACAAGTATGAACAAGAAGAAGTTCCACATTTACCTCACTATAATATCCATTATTTTTATTTTCTGCTCTCCACACGAAATTTATTCGTGGTAAAATTATTCATTATTTTAGTTTTACCTTCGAAGACCATACAAAGAGCCGCATTACGCAGTTTAACTTCAATGCCAACGTATTAATCAGTACATTCCATAAAATTCTTACGCAGTAAAATTTTTAAAGATGTTTATATTCTCCAACTACTCGGCTCGAGTTTTTTTACCAAAATTTTATCCTAACCAGTACGTGTATATTTAGTATATTTTCATTCCTTTCCAGGTTTACTCAATCACTATAAGGGTGAAAAAATGTTGACGCGTCTTCGGAGGGTTGAGTCTTTAAACTATTACTTCATACGAGGAAGTGCGGGAAAGATACGTATGGACATTACGAAAACTTCTCCAGAGACGCAACATCCGACCGCTTTGATGATGATGATGATGATGATGATTGGGGTGTTTAACCTTCGTAATGACTTAGTTCATTTGACGGAGGGGACCTACAGCATTACGTGGGATCCGAACCATGGGTTGCTACACCATCCGAACGCGAGAGGACGGTCACCCACCCAAACGCTTCTTAACAAACTCAACACTACTTAACCTTCCACGTTGGTGAACAAATTTCGAAGGATCTGGTCTGTCGCCCGTTTAAGCACGTTCTAGATGATCGTGCGTATCATTGGAAAAAGTCAACACCGTCATTAAAACTTTTGAACGCATCTCAACAAAGTCCGTACAATGTGTATTATCTAAACTGAACTCTCCACCATCCACATTGCAAAAGATCCTACGATATCATCAAGAAACGTCGATACCACATTTAGAAAGTCCACTCATAACGCGTTACCATTTCCACTCTTGTTACGTACTAGCTGGGTAAACTTGGTAGGGAGTAGGAATAAACTGAATATACACCAGGTAACCATCAAATTTACTGCGTCAAAGAAAAAATTTAAAAGAAACATTTACTTTTCAAAAACATTGCATAACTGTTGCTTACCTCCTGCAAGAGTCGAGTGACGGCTTCAATGTCATGGTAAGTCCGTGTCATCTGGCTCACCCTATTCCCACATAACACTGGAAGGCAGAGGAACGCAAATTAGGATTCACTCAAGATTGATAAATATATACTATATATATATATTGATTCAAAATATTAGCACAAGGAACATTAAAATAAAAGTAAAAGAGTGTGTGTGTGTGTGTGTGTGTGTGTGTGTGTGTGTGTGTGTGTGTGTGTGTGTGTGACCTATCCTTCGTACATGTTGAATAAACGACGAAAACACGTTTTGAAGGTAGCCGATTATTTCGAAGCATATTTTACGAAATTGTCCATATATTCTATGATAATTGTTTAAGTTAAAAAGCATTGCATGTTTACACAATCTTTTATTATTTTCAGTATTTCACCTTTCTTTAAGGAACCAATTTAAACATTTAATTTATAATGCAGCAATCAGGCTAAGCTATAATAACAGTCACACGTTTATGGCATCTCGTATTGGTAGCAATTATATTGTCTACAGCAGGGCTTCTCAAACTTTTTTCACTTGCGACCCCTTTGGATCAGACAAATTTTTTCGCGACCCTTCACTCAATGTCATAAAAGCAATAGGTACTAACACTATATTTATGAAAAAAATAATATTTTCAAATGTTTCTGCGACCCCAATAATATTTACGCGACCCCTAAGTTTGAGAAGCCCTGGTCTACAGCGTACATTGTATACAATACGCTTCAATGATCATAGTTTCATATTTACTCATTTCAGACAATGATTATGAACCAGCCTTTCAAAATCTAACACTTATTCATCAGTAGACTACAATATCTGAACCAAGTTTAGCAATACAATATCTGATCTGATGGCCAAGTTAAAAAAACAAAGTACTGATGAATACACGTTTGATTATGAACCAGCCTTTCAAAATTTAACAAAAATAAATATAAGGCTGTAGACGTTTAAACTCCAAGAACTTCAATCAAAAGCCACATTTAACTAAAATTAATTTTTGACAAAAGTTTTCGAAGCCAATTCCAAAATCGAAGCACTTCACATCTTAATTTAGGCAACGAAAAGCCTTTTACGATCAATAAAAATGCAAAAGCAGTTCCTCAAATATCGCGTAACTTGAAACTCCAACTTTCTCTCGGATATACAAGGTATGGCACAAGTCGGTGTACCGAGAATAATGAAATCACATTGTGAAGGATAATATTTATTATTTATGACAGAAAATGTTCAAAGCGTCCTCCTCCATGTTGAATACACACGTTGCATCTTTGAACCATTCAACAACAAACAGCGCGACACAGTTCTTTATTATCATTCAACGTTTCGAACTCTTGGTGTATCAAAGTCTTCGTGTGATCGAAGTCCCGAGGTTTCTGGCCGTAGACGCGTTGTTTGGTGTCTAATTTTCTGTTCATCATGTAAGGACCAAAAAAAAAAATTAACACTGTACAGACTGCAATTTCAACAGTACTAAACAGCAAACTAGTCAACTTAATACTGCACCCAACGTACTAAAGTCAATGTTGCCAAATATAAAAATAATTTTTCTTGGTGTATTGGTGCTCACAAGGTGATTTCATTATTCTCAGTAAACCGACTTATGCTGCACCCTGTATTTCAGGTTCCGTTTGCTCCAAACTTCCCTAATATCTTTCAAGAAACTTTCGAATTGGGACAGGTTCTTCTCTCAATTATTTTCTCCCTTCAAATTTCTGGGAATAAATATACAGGGTGTCCGAGAATTATCTGTACAGGTTTTGGCTGTTATTAAAAGTCAACCATGAAGTGTAGAAATTCCAGTGTTGTCCCATTTTACAGAGAATCTCATTAAGTTTTTTCTGATACCAAGTTTCGACAAGTTTTTTAGAAATTCCAGTGTGTCCGAAAATTATCTGTACAATTTCATCTTTTAATAAAATTCTTGAAGAAGATTATTTACAATCTGTATTTTCAATAGTTTCTTTTATTAAAGTAACGTTGTTACAAACATTCGATATGTGCACCATCAGTGATTCGCAAAACATCCAATCGATAATCCAAATGTTGCCATGTACGCTGCAGCATATCCACATCAATTCGCTCAATAGCAGCTGTGATTCTTGCTTTTAAATCATCAATGTCTGTCACCCGCGTACAAAAAAGAAAAACTTGTCAAAACTTATCAGAAAAAACTTAATGAGTTTCTCTGTAAAATGGGACAACACTGGAATTTCTACACTTCATGGTTGACTTTTAATAACAGCCAAAAGTTGTACAGATAATTCTCGGACACCCGGTATATATTTTATACCAGTTAACGGGATTTTATTACCTTCAAAATTTCAAACTCATTGTGAAAGTATAAACAGTAAAATTGTGTTAGATAAATAATAATATAATAATCATAATTAATACTATCTATATAAATAATTAAATAAGTATCAAACTTGGCAAATTTCAATTCTAGCACTGATATTATCTAGCGAGGATTGGATTCTAGAAGGTTGGTTTTTTTTTGAGATAGAATGAGAACTGACGAATCAATTGTAAAGCTTTTTACTCAACAAGTAATTAGAGTCGATCCCCTTATGGTTGACACTTGGCACTACCTACACAAACCCGAGTGATACGATAGCTATTATATTATAGTTACCCTAAAAAAAATTAAGTGGTGGTAACTTACGATATTCACAGAATTAATACGTCTATATGAATTATGCATAACCTAACAGTATTTGGTACGTGTTCAAAATTTTTATATAATTTGGCGCTTGCTTTCCACGCATTTACTGGGTTGAAAATAAAATGAAGTTGGTACAATGCACTCCTGGGAACAGTACATAATTCTGTACTTGCCTTTTCCGTGTATTTTTCATACATTACTATAGATAGATAGATAGATAGATAGATAATAATATGGAGTCAGTTATGCTTACGTAGAACGTCGCTAATCAGGTGGGGTCTTTTGGGTTTTTTTTGCCGTGATTGAATCCGAATATAGGAATGAAAGATTCCCCCCGCCCCCAAAGATGAAATTTGACCTGGAATCCATTCCCACCCTACCCACACGGTTATTGGAACGTTGTTCTAATGCTCTCACAGTTCCAGTAGCATGGTCGCTACTACCATCTCTCGAGTTCTAAATTCCTCAAGTTTTCCAGATCCATTTTGAAGTTCCCTAATTTTGCCAAGTTTCCCAGGTTAGTAGCCACCATGATTAGAGAGAAATAGACTAATTCGTAAGTGACTTTCCTTCATTCGCACCACCAGCTATTGTAGATGTCGAGTGAGGGTTAGATTTCTTCCGTTAATCTCAATTAGGAAACGTGGTCCATTTCCAGTCCCTACGTTTGCATGGCTACTAATACTTGATAATTAAAAAAAGGCGTTGGCTACAGTCGGGACTGCGTACGCAAAAATGTACACATTCGGTGCCAAGAACGCGAACAAACTATAAACACCACAATGATGATGATGATGATGATGATGATAACATAGATTAACTTTCTCCGCTTTGATTAGGGCACAGTTAAAAATGGAGGATATAAAAATAGAAGTTTTTTCCTATAACTATTTATTAAATATAATTAAAAGTACGTAACTAATTTCTTTAAAAAATATATGTGTGTGTATATATATATATACATTTTCTATAATTCCTACTTACACACGTATCTGTATTGATATATTTTGTACGTACATACAATTCTACAAACATACATACATACATACATACATATATATATATAATATATATATATATATATATATATATATATATCTCAAAATGGACACGTTATTCTGTTAATTTTTTTCAATGTACAAAGATTTAAAGTATTTAAATTTTATTTACAAAACCCTAACATATATTAACACTCAGTAACAACATTTATATTAATTATTCATCAATTATCCCCCTTTTTTTTTCCAATACAAATAAATGGTATAAAAGTTGCCAATCATTTTCCATTTAGAAATTAATAATAATAATAATAATGAGGGTTTGTTTAACCTCCTTCGTAAAATCTAAAAATGGCCATGTGACTGAGGGAACCTACAGCTTCAGGCACCAGAGAGAGGCCTCCCGAGTATAACTCGCTTCTATATTAACCATTGTGCGTTATTCTACCCGCAACATAAAAAAAAAGGGTCCCAAAACAAGCCATCAATTTGAACATCTGTTCCAGTTCTAATACGTTACTTTCGTAAATTTAAAATAATTTTCCCCCATGAGACCGGGTTTATGGGACACCCTGTATATTCACTCCGTATTTCTTATTTATAATAAGAAATTTACACTTCAAAATTACGAAATAAAGTAAATAAAGGAATAAACATTTTGAGAATTTTATTCCAAAAGTTTATGTCAATATTTGGTCCCAAAATTTGATTCTTGCTTAAATGTTTGCCAACTTTAATGAAATTCTTTTCAAAGTTTCGAGTAACTTTGAATGGACCAAATAATCCATTCGCAGTTCCCAGTGAATACCAAAATTAATTATTATACAGGGTGTCCCAGAATTAACTATCTATTTCAATGAAATCGGACAAATTTAAAAAAAAAAACACTTTTATTTATGTTTATCATGTTTAATATGTGTAAAAAATGTATAAATTTCTAAATTTTTTTCATAATTTTATTTTCATAATTTTTTCATTATCTGGTCCAATGAAAGACCGTCTGAAGTCATAGAATGGCAGAGAGACCCTCCAAAAGTTAACGTGTGGCTTGGAATGACCAAATCCAAAATTTATGGCCCATTCTTCTTTGCGGAAGCAACTGTAACAGGTACAGTCTACCTTGATATGCTTCAGCAGTTTCTCGAACCACAGCTTCTTGATGATGGCATTCTTGATAATGTTGTGTTTCAACAAGATGGAGCACCATAAATTTTGGATTTGGTCATTCCAAGCCACACGTTAACTTTTGGAGTCTCTCTTTGCCATTCTATGACTTCAGACGGTCTTTCATTGGAAAGATAATGAAAAAATTATGAAAATAAAATTATGAAAAAAATTTAGAAATTTATACATTTTTAACACATATTAAACATAAATAAAAGTGTTTTTAAAAAATTTGTCCGATTTCATTGAAATAGATAGTTAATTCTGGGACATCCTGTATTATATACATTACTGCATTATATATATATATATATATATATATATATATATATATATATATATATATATATATGATGAATTTCACAATTAAACACGTGAAATGAATGAATGATGCAAATCCACAAGGAAAAAAAAATTATTTCAAAGCCTTTCGTGTATTCCAAAGTACACCTCGTCAGGGAATGACTAGGTGTACTTCTGAATACACCAAAGGCCTTGGAATCATTTTTCTTCTTCCTTGTGGGTTTGCATATTATATATATATATATATATATATATATATATATATGGGCGATAAGCTTCACGTTCGTGAAATGATGAATCATCGCACAGAACATTTGAAAGGTGTATATATAATATATATATATTATATATATATATATATATATATATATATATATATATATATATATATAATATATTATATAAATCTGAAAGTGAATCAAAAGGTGGTTCACAAACAGAGAGGGCAACGAGCCTTTCAATGAGTGCAACTAAAATGACAATTTAAAACCTCTCTCTACTCAACGCGTCATATGTATTATTCGATGGTAATCTACATTTTCGATGAGAAATATCAACGACGACACTTTACAGTTCGTCTCTCCTTTTGAATTGAGCGGAAAGGGATCCCCTCTGCAGTTTGAGCTTCGTCTGCCAGTACTGCAGTTGCACATCGAGTAGCTTCATCTTTATTTCGTGTTGCGCTTCCGCGTGCGCCAACTGCGTCCTGAGCAACTGCAGAGTAGCGGAGTGCTGCTGCTCTTCGTGTAACCTTTTTGACAACAGTCTCGACACGTTTGTCCCCGGAGTTCCGTTGGTACCACTGGCCGGAGTGCCAGGAGTAACCGGGGACTCTTCCCCTTCTTCTTCGTCCGGGTCGGAGGAAAGTTCCTCTTTCTTCACATCTCCTCCCTGTCTGTGGAAGGGTGTTGCTCCCTTTAATGGGTTGGACGGCCAGGGTTGGGAAAAAGCTGGGGGTTGCGCGGATTGAGGCGGGCCGATGTCCTCCTTCAGGAGAGAGGTTTCGCTCGGGCAGTCCTCCGACGGGGGAACAAAGGAGTGAGTGAAAGGGTTGTTCAAGAGAAAGTCACCGCTGAAATGGGGGTTCGAAGGAGGGGAAAGGAAGGGGAGGAGGGCAGGGAGGGCGCCCCCCACCAGGGAAGTAACCAAAGGTTGTAGACTGAGGATGGCTCCTCGACCCCCATTCGGGAGGTGATCACCACCAAACGAGCCGAATTTGGAGGCATTAAACACTCCGTCAGGGGGAACCTTCATAGTCGGCCCTTCAAGACATTGAGACACGTCGAAGCCTTCTTCAGGAGTGCGAGAATTCTTCTTCACCCGCTCCTCCCCCCAAGAGAAGCCTTGAACTCGTCTTCGAGAATAACTGATTTAGAATCCTCTTCGGCATCTACATCTTCCTGACTTTCGGTGTCTTGAGGGTCCCTGACCCCGCTCAGCGACAAGCTCACCCCATCGAGAGGCCAGGGGGCGTCAAGACCTTCCGTGCCCGAAACGGAGTTACATCTGGGCGTACTCCCATTCCGTTTGGCGTCTCCGCCCAATTTTCTGGCCCTGTATTTCAGATTCTCCCAGGCCTTGCGCAGCTGCTTCGTGTCTCTGGTGCGGACATTCGGGTGGTCGTTATACCTGGCGGTAAGGAGGCGCCACATCTCGTTCTTAATGGGGTGTTTGTGGATGTCTGGCGGGTCGAACTCCGTCACCCCCGCGTATTCCCTCATGAGAAGACGAAGCACCGTCTTCTCGTGCTGGGTCCACATGGGGCGACGCTGCTCCCTCGCGTTCACTCCCCCCATTACGCCCCCTCCTTCCGGTCTCTCCCTCCCGGACCCCAAGTTTGGAAAGTGCCCTCCGTTTAGCATCGAAGAAGCTCCAATGGTTTCTATGGCAACGATTCTCTCGTCCGTTCCGTCGCTCATGAAATGGATTGCGAAATCATTATTATGTTGAGAGTTTTAGGGGGGGGAAATGTTACTGTTATTATTATTATTATTATTATTTAATAGTTTTAATCATTTTTAAGTTAAAAAGCACCAAAACATTGCTGTTAATCGAGCACCATTAATTAGAGTTTTAATAAAATTGGTCCTTCAAAAATTTGTCCCGTATCCATTTTTTTTTCTTTTTTAATTAAAAATCAGGTACATTCAGCACCTTCGCAATATTAGAAGGACGGTGGAAACGAATGTGGGTACACAAAACTTCACAGAAGACGAATTACCACACTTAAAACTGGCGCTTGCGTCAGTCATTTTCATATTATTTCGGTAAAGTAGAAGAAGATTACCAACAAAGGTTCATTGCGTGAACGGCGAACTTTTAAATTTAGAGAGATTAAGATTGTAGTAATTGTGACTTGGGAAAAAAATATTACTACTTTACCGTGTCCCTTGCTTAACTACGTTGTTGTTGTTATTGTTTCGGTAATGGGGAAAAAAAAAAAGCACCATGCTAAAAGACACAATTTTTAAATTAGTTTTGTAAATAATCCGCGGATCAAAAGTTCTCAACTACGCAAATGTTCGTAATAAACGCGTTCAAATTAATGGTTAGTCACAAAGGTCGGGCAATAAGAGCGCAATCCCAATTAATTAACATATCAAGTGGATTAACCGATTTGGAGCGGCGCGTTGCCATTTGTTTTTGCTTTCAGTTCGGGAGGCGATCGTGGCAGTTGGCTGGAACGAGGCGGAGAGGCAGTGCGTCTGGAACTCCATCTTTAAGACGGACCGAATGTCTTGTTGAGTGAGAGCAGCAGCAGCAGCAGCAGCTTCATGGGATGCACTCACCGCCAACGTTCTTGCCCTTTTCCTCTTTCACTTTTTCCCTCAAACACAAGTAGCCAAGCAGCCCTTCACTCGACCTCAAAATAAACGCGCTTTCCCCTTTTCTGCCGCATCCCGCAGGACCACACCAAAGAGAACTCCCAAACAACTGAGAACTTGGGCGCCAAGTGTAAGTGCGCCCTACTGACTTTCTCACAAGCTCAGTGCAGGAGTAAGTGCGAGTGCGCGGAAAGTGCCGAGAGAGAGAGAGAGAGAGAGAGAGAGAGAGAGAGAGAGAGAGAGAGAGAGAGAGAGAGAGAGAGAGAGAGAGAGAGAGAGAGAGAGAGAGAGGGTGAGGGAGAGGGTGAGGGAGAGGGTGAGGGAAGAGTGATGAGGGGGAATGGAGTAAAGAAGTCAGAAAAGTATTAAGAGGTTTTTTTAGGTAACAATTCATCCAATTAAAAATACAAGGATAAAAATGGGGTTTTATGGAACTTGGCTAAATTACTCTCAGGGTAAAAACATGCTCTTAGGAAAGCATAATGGAAGAATGTGGGGAAAGCAGCAGCAGCAGCAGCAGCAGCAGCAGCAGCAGCAGCAGCAGCAGCTCTGATATTGATGTTCTTTTATGAGCTTATTCAATACAGTTTCTTCTTCTAAATGAGCAATGCAACGGTGATTTCGTAAGTAGTGTTTTTGAGTTCTTCCCCTCGATCCAGGGATGCAATGAGCTTCCAGAAATTATAGTGCAGCTTTTTAAAGCTATTTATAGACTAGGTTATTATACGGAAAGAGGGAGATAGAGCTCGCGTTTGTTATACAGGAAACTTACATTTACCTCGATTCTTTTTAAGTAATTATAAATAACTTTTAACATAAATAAAATTGTAGTGCGTACACGCGCGCACAAACGTGCACAGGCATGTACGCGAAGGAAAAGTTAACGAAAGCAGAAACATCCGTAAAAACGAAAAAATAAGTCCTTCAGCTAAATCGTACACGAACCGATTTTTGCGTACACGATCAAACCCTTCGAGCCTTCATCCCATCTCGTGTCTGAGGGCAGAGGAAATAAAATGGAAGAGAACATTATTGATTTCCATACGAAGGTTCCAGAAATCGAGGATAAGAAAGGGGAAAACATTACAAAAAAAAAAGGTAAAAACAGTTTCCGCAAATCGAGATTTCGACATCGAAGCTCGGTTAATAGGAGCAAAAGCAGCTGACGCGCAAACAGACGCGAGGAGAGGCGGCCTATTCTCTTTTCTATAACTAATGAAACGTGATAATTGTTCCCAAAAGTCAAATAAAAATTGATTTGTTATTCTTGCTCTTAGCTCTTATCACGGCTTACTAGGCTTCCTTTAATCGTTATCAATGGTCGTCGTATATGGCCTTCAGACAAGTCTCTTATCGCGTGATTATTATTACGATCGAGAAATGGTCTGTCAAAGAACTCTTAAATCACTCCTGTACAATAACACAGTACAATAACACAGTACAATAACACAGTACAATAACACAGTACAATAACACAGTACTGTTATATTATAATGGAGAAATGCGATAGTTCTATAAATGTTAAGTAAAAACTACGAGTTTTTCCAAGAGAGATGTTTACAATATTTTCCTTACCCTTTAAAGGTACCTATAAAAGATTGTGTAACGTGATGAAAGATTAGGTGAAGGGACCGGAAGGCATTATGCCTAAAATTTGACTGAGAAGAACTGTTAATAGAAGAATACTCTCTCGACTCGCCTCGCCATTTTATTAACTCGCATCTTAGATAGACTTCTTATTCTATTAACTTAACATTACTCCATAAAAAACCTACCTTAAGACGATATAATTATATCGCTCTATCTAAAGTTAACGTCAAAGTCCATCGCCGAGAAAGTGGAGACGAATCTACGGCCCGGAATGATCGACGAATAGTTTGGTGTTGGAGAAAACCAATAATAATCATCGAAGAATCACGTACAAACGACGGACACAAAAACCTTTAATAATAATAATATAATAATAATAATAATAATAATTAACCGGGTCTTCGTTCCACCGTGCTCCATTCTGGTTTTTGGAAAGGGGTAAAGATTTATGGAATCCACGACAAAAACAATACTGAAGGTTGAAGATACGACAAAAGTATTTCATTCGCTGTACGAAGCTCTATCGAGAAGACACGCTACACCCGCGATATTCATAAGACGCTACAACTACCACTTTGGAGGCTGGTAACGACAGCATTCGACTACTATATGATCCCGCGCGTAAAGAGGGGAGAATTCCTTCGTCCGAAACTGTTTCCGAATTCGCGTTTGGAATCAACTACGTTTACGAGATCGACTTCACTGTAGTCCAAATCGTCATCCGCTACGATATATTGCGAAAGATAAGCAGTCGTCCGCATGGGGAGAAAGTGATCGAGTGCGTATAATGCCTCAATATACATAGAGAGAATAAAAACTTTCCCAAACTAAAGGCTCGCATAAAGTCAAACAAATAAATATTTACAGAAAAAAAATCTTCAACGGCAATACTGTATTTATAGGATGATTTTTTTAAACGTGTCACACTTTAAAAAGTTTGGGGTTTTTTTTTTACTGAAATAAAAGCGTGAAATTTTCGCTGTACCTTTTTTACACATGGACAATTATTATTTCCCAGTACAGGGGTGGAGAACTTTTATTGTGTGGCGGGAAAATTTCAACTAAAATACTCTCCCTACCGGTAAAATTGCAGTTTTGAAAATAGTTTGGGGGTATAAATAAGATTTAAATACTGTAGGATTTGAATTAATAAAACTGTCCGAGGGCAAACACGCACCAATGATACCCATTCAACTCTAACTCTACGCGCACGAACAACATATCTGTTGAAATGTAAAAAATTTCTCGTTCAAGTGATGCTTTCAATTCTTCTATATCGTGTCCGGATTCTCTTTAAACACTATCTTTTAAATACCTCTTCCGAGATAAAAGTCGCGATGGTTTAGATCTGGTGACGTTGGTGGCCATGATATTTCTTTATCATAAACCGCAGGAAATATGTTGGACGGGACTCTTCCGTCGAAAGTATCGTGTATCGTGAGCCGAGAGGACATCACGGAGCATATTTCGCATTAGGGGACATTCTCCATATGTAGAGAAGGTGAAGTAAAATTTTCGTGCTTTTATTCCAGTTTAAAAAAAAAAAAAGACCAAAACTTTTAAAATGTTACACGCTTAAAAAATAATCACTCGATACTTGAAGTAAATAATATTTGTGATGATAATTATCCCGTGAATAAGACAGAAAAATACTGTAAATGTTGTTAAAAATTATGTTGAATTACCGAATGTTGAGGAAAACATTGACGAAGATGTTTTAACTGTTTAAGGACGATTCCCGCAGCATATGTGGTCACAGTGTCACCAAAAAGTATAAGTTTTATTGTTATTCAAAACTAAATATTTTAGTAACTCGTCACTGAAATGAAATAAATTTTGGTTCCTTTCCCGACAACTAAAGGACACTTATATAAACACGTAGAAACACTTATAGAAACGCGGCAAATTATATTATTACTTCTGGTGGGGCTTTAAAGTACCATCCGTAGTGAAAGGGGGTTAGATGTTGCCAAGAATACTTCTGAATTAAGGAATGACTCGGAGAATAAGTACATAGACGGAAACCGAGGTCAAAACGAGAAATTATTTCAATATGGGATTTTCTTTTTGGAGAATATGAAGTATCGGTCGAGTTGGACAAAAAATTTTTTACCAAGGATTTATTTACCCGCATTCCAGACTGTTTATTGCGGTGTTTTTCAAACTTATTTTCTCGCGATCCAGTATAAGAAAAACATTTATCCTCGCGACCCAAAACAATATCATCTCGTGACTCGTATTTTCATAAAATCACAATACGGGGCAATACGTGCTAGTACTGTAGTAACCACCTCGCTTCATTTAATAACTAAACATCAAAGTTACTCGAAACATTTTAAATGCAGTATAAATACAGTATGTAAAAATGAGGCGGTTCATTTCAGGCACCAATTTCAAATAACTATTTTGTAGAAATCTGCGCCTAGTGACTCGCCGATTACTATTTCGAGACCGGTACTTTGAAAATGAACTGGTTTATCGCGCACCTAGTAGTTTCCTACGGGGTAATTCAAACCCATTTAAGATTTCTTTGCGTTATATTGATCATAATTGCGTACTAGAATACAATACAAATAGCGCTTAAGGGGTTTTAACTAGGCATAACAAATGGCGAAAACGCGCATTTCAAAATGACCATCACGATAATCAGACGAATAGAAATTATATATAATTAATAGAGATACGTACCTTTAACAATTAATAGAGATACGTACCTTTAACTCTCACGGAATTCTGGTACAGGAATGCAAGGAGGAAAAATGGGAGGGGGGCGGGGATTGTAAATTCTGGACATTAATGATCAACCTACTTGTTATAGACAATTATGAGGGTCAAAGTCGAAAACGTTTTCTTGTAATCCTTCTCTTATCTCTTATTTCTACATTTCAAACTTTTTTTCTATCCAAAGTTTTGACATTATACGCGTAACACAAACGCGTGAAAATGGATTAATGAGTGCCTTTGTGATTACTTAATGTAGTGGAGTCCGCGTAAATGTATGAATCTGATTAAAGTAAGTGTGCTTTAACCCTTTAATGCCCAGTGTGTGAAATTTTCATCGTTAACTTTGGAAGCAATTTTAGACCTACCAGTTCCCAATGTGTGAAATTTAACACATTTCGTATTTTATTAATTATGAACAATAAAACTTCGTAAAATATATTTTTCAGTTATTTTGGGTCCAATTAAACGATTTTTATATCCCAATTTTTTTTTTTTTACTTTTCGACTTAATTTGGGTATGAAAGGGTTAAGTATAGTACGCGCAATTAGTAGCGAATTTTAATAATGACGAGGCTTTAACTTTAAAGGTTTACATTATATGTTAGTTTCAGTGTTAATGAAGAAAAGGATTCCTGTAAACGCTTCGTCATTAATATTTTGTAATAATAATAATAATAATAATAATAATAATAATAATAATAATAATAATAATAATAATCTTTTATCGTGTTTAAGCATTAGGAGGTTTCGAACCCTTTTCAATGTTATAATGCAGTAAAATTTTCCTAAGATCTCTTATCCTGTTTATGGAATTTTTCTATTGGTGCGTGTTAACAAGAAATTGGAAATCCCAACTATTACTTACTATTAACTATTATTATGAAATAATATTAATAGCAATAACAGGAATATACGGGGGTCGATGAGTGAAAGTACAATTTATGCCAATGTAATAGGTCACCATACCTGAATGCAAGTTAATATTCATTGCTCATATTTTAACCGATTCATTTTCAGATTAGCCTATTGACAACCTCTACTACTACTACTATTATTATTACTATTACTACTACTACTACTATTTCATAAACCTACAATTATTATCTTAATTAATTACACTTATAAAGCCTCTTTCTTAATTATGTATCAAATTATAATAACTTCAAATTAAACTTTAAAATTAAATATTTCACACTTTTTAATACTTAATGTAATGATAATTTTGCTGAAAAATATGATAACGTTTTTAACATTCAAACTGATAATAGATAATGAAAATAACAGAACAGATAATAGAATTTTTTTCCTATTATTATAATAGAGTCATTATTGCAGTCATTACGGACGTCCTAAACCGAAAACGTGATATCTTTCTGAAGATACTGTAGTTAGAAATTTTTTTTTTAAAGAAGAAAAACTTTGTCCGCAGCTTATACTGTATATGAGGCGCTCCAGACTACAAGCCGCCAAGCGCCAAAATTAAAAAATTAGAAAAATAGTTAAAGTTTGTCAACTCGCAAAATGCCATAACTTTTGAACCAATAACGATATTTGATTGATTTCGACCATACGTACGGGTCCACAATCCACTCCCTGATTCACCCGTGGGATGGAGGAAGGGTAGGGTAATATAGTGGTATAAATAACTCAATTCTGGCCCCACTGGAGCTTGGCAGGTCGCGGTCCGGAGCGCCTCATATGACCAGATAAGCTCACTGGACGTAGAGAGTCGCTATACCTTAACCGAACCAAACTGGAAACTGGACTACCACGTACGATGCTCTGGCGCACGACTAAAATGTAGGCGCGTACGTGGATTATACAGAGACGCTGGAACCAACGGACAGTATAGTCAAAATATACTATCAGAAAAGAACGAGGACCAATAAGACGGAAAGGGTTTTCTTTAAGATGGAAGAAAGAACATTCGTATCAGTAATGTAAGACTATAACGATCTCGAGACCTTATTTTCCTGGTCTCGGTCTCGGCCATGGTGATCTCTACAACATCACTGATTCTTATAAAAAATAAAAACTTTACGACAAAAAAAAAAATTATTCATTTGAAAACTTACTCAAATTAACTTTAAAATAATAACAGAATTTATTTAATTGTAACGTTAAATCCCGCAATTAACATAAGCTGAATATAAGTTAAATTTAAACAAGTATTCTATACTAAACCCGAGTATATTATAGAATTTTCTATACTAAACCCGAGTATATTATATAGAACTTTCTATAATAAATCCAAATTATAAGTACGGGTGTCCTTAACCGGAAACGTGATATTTCTTTCGGAAGATACTGAAATTGTGAGAAATTACTTAATAATAAAAAAATTCATTTTTCTTAGCACTATTATCGGAAAGACACATCCGGTCGTAGCCATTTCATATATCCTCTTAATATAACACAACTAGGAAAAAAAATATATATATATATATATAATAATAAATTTAATATTTAAACTCATAGGAAATAAATTACTTTTTTTTTACTTTTTAGCCTCTATACAGGCTGGACCGTAAGTCGCTTTACCTTCGTATTATAATGAAACTCGCTTCGGTAAAGCGACTTATGGGCCACCCTGTATTTTCCCTTTGTTTTTCATCTTTAAATCTTTTTTTCTTTCCACTCGAGCTTTAACTAAATTATTCATTTGAATGAATATACACAAGGTGTCTCAGAAGTCGCGTACCCACCCTTGGCTAATGTAGCTTCATTCAATTTAATCATTTTAAGATTAGATTATTATTCGAACATTATCGAACATATATTGTAATTAAACATCACTTATAAACAAACCATTTCCACTCTTAAACCTCGTAAATATGAATAAAGCCTATGGTGCGCGACTTCTAAGATAACCTGTGTGTGTATATAATATATATATAAAGGGTGATCCAGAGAAATGGGACCCAAAAGAAACCCCTGTAACTCTTAAAGTATAAGTCCTTTTATAAAATTATACGCATCATTCGAAAGAGGATAGTTAGAAGTTTGTACAGGATTGTATAGGTTTTGACAATACAAGACAAGATAAGATACAAAAAATAAAAGTGTTAGTTAAAACTAAACCTTCAAGATGACTGCATGGACTGTGGAACAGCTGCGTTTCATAACTGAGCAATATTATTATGAGCATGGAAGAAGTGTAGTTTCAGCTCAAAGATCTTTCAAGACAAATTTTCAGATGTCAAAATCACCTTGTAAGAGCTGAAACTACACTTCTTCCATGCTCATAATATTGCTCAGTTATGAAACGCAGCTGTTCCACAGTCCATGCAGTCATCTTGAAGGGTTAGTTTTAACTAACACTTTTATTTTGTTTTGTATCTTATCTTGTCTTGTATTGTCAAAACCTATACAATCCTGTACAAACTTCTAACTATCCTCTTTTGAATGATGCGTATGATTTTATAAAAGGACTTATACTTTAAGAGTTACAGGGGTTTCTTTTGGGTCCCATTTCTCTGGATCACCCTTTATATATATATATATATATATATATATATAATACACCGTAGTATGGGTGATTTTGACTGAAGGGTTGACATTGACACTTTTTTAAAAACTGGTTTTATGTATTTTGTGCAAAACGAAACTGTTTCATGGAAAAAAAAAAAACATTCTCAATCTATGGAATTTTGCCTTTCCTTTTCTCTAAACACTTTTTTCTCTATCTTCCTTTTAATTTACGAGTTACGTTGTGACAACTGTCAGCAGAAAAATGAAATGCAAAATTACTCGTCCGGGTCCGGGACTTGAACTTTGGTAGGCGAGAGGATGAAAGTAATCCTTTTTCCCGTCTCCACAGAGGTACCATATAATATATCTATATATAATATTATATATATTATATATATATATATATATATATAATATATATATATATATATATATATATAATATTATATATATATTATATATAATATATATATAAGATATAATATATATATATATATATATATTATATATATATGTGGTGTCCATAACTTTATGGGCGATAAAAGAATTATCGTCATTAAAAGAATAAATGTTCATAAATAAATGTCTATTCATTTATGTCTCCATCAGGCCAAATATGTTGAGGAACATTCAAAGAAACCTGCTTTTTCGTTTACAAACATGTTTTTTGAGATTGTTTTATTTATTTGTTGGAAATGATTCCCACCAAACTAAATAAACAACAAATACATTTTCCTATGATGCGTAACTTTATGGACACCGTGTATGTGTGTGTGTGTGTGTGTGTGTATATATATATATTTTTTTTTTTTTTCTCAAATGTGAGCACCTCGTAAATGTTACGTTAGTACTGTAGCTAGAGAATATTCTTAAAAAAAATTTGTACTCGATTGAGTAAGAAAATTAAAAGAAGCGTTCATATTTCTAATTTAGAATTATTAGATGTATCGGTACGCAATTTATACCATTTCATACGCTATAATATTACAAAAACGTTAGATAAGGAATCACTTTAAAATAGCATCGTTTTATCTTCACTCTAAAACGCTTAAATCAGCGCTGTTACCCGTGTTGTTATTCAAAGTACTGCCGTGCGGGCCAATATGGCTAAAACATGGTTAATCCGGGCAGATAATTGTAAAAATCAGGGAAAATAACGTTCGTGAAAGGATTTAACTTTAAAACAACACGTAGCTAAAATTTTATTTCAAAATTATCATTCAATAACATAGCAACCCTATGTCCCTGCCCGGATTTTAATTTAAAATTTGGGCAGGCACGTACGGTAAGTCACGGTTGTTTCAAACCTTCCCGTACGGCCAACAGTTTCAGAACAGTAAATCATTCCGACGCAGAACTTCAAAGTAGTTAAATGACACCTCTTATTGTTCTTGCCCATATAACAGTATCCACGTCTAATAACAGACCGGAATCTTATCAGAAGCTGACTAAGAGACCCAGCTACGAATTAAAGACTCCCTCTCCCCTGCTAAAGTAGGGAAAGAGAGAGAGAGAGTGTGTGTGTGTGTGTGTGTGTGTGAAGAACAAACAGCTGCAGATTAAACACCCTACTCCCACTTCTGGATTGTCACAATAATGTTTGGGGTTGTTTAACCCATTCCGTAACGGCGAGGGTCATGTGACGGCGAAGACCAATACAGCTTTACCCGGTAATTCGAACCATCTACGAGTCGCTACATAAATCTGAACGCGGAAGACGTCACCCATTCAACAGCTGAACACATTTACTGTCGCTTAACCGCGCTAATCTAACGAGGAGCGGTGCTGCGACGTGACCCCTTGACTGACGAAGAAATATTCCACCACGAACGAATAAATGAACAAATCTTTGTTTTAAAGTAAACCGTCATTTCTTTAACGTTCCAAAAGTTTTCCGTTCGCTCGTGTAACGTTTACGGAGAGTGAAAGCCCACAACGCGCCTCCTCAGTGCCTAACAAATGCAAAGGCAATAATTATATAAACTAAAGACTACGCTAACAATTAAATTACAACCCTGAGCGAGTGAGCTTCGAATAATTACTCGAAGTATTTCTCTATTATGGCAGTTGAAAAATAAAATAAAATACCCATTTTATACGAATGTTAAACTGAAGAGCTTGAATTAACATTAAAAAATGGTCAGCCTACAAACGCTACAACGGTCGCACAATGCAATAACATCCATGTGGTAGATATACAGTAGAGGGCATCGCGTCTAAAGTGGGTCAGTAACCTCAGGAAATAGCTATTTATCACCGATAAGTTAATTCGTATTATATCCTGTTCTTAAAATACACAGCATCTAGTTTGAAATAAAAATCGTAACAATTAAGAAAGTAAAAAAAATATAGCCGTTACGAAATTGCAAACACGGGGGAGAAACTGAGCAAATCTTGAAAGTAATACGGGAACGCCGAGCAGAAGGGATAGCTACGACATTAGAGTAAATATTTCCGTATTTGCTACGCAAATTTACCTACACTTCTTAATTTAACACCCCGACAACTGGAAAATAACTCTCTACATTAAATAATAATTTACGCCGATCTTTCGCTGCCTTCCTTATATCGTCATAGAATATACTCGTATGCGGGGGCAGACAAACAGAATTTAATTCTAACTTCAACATTAACAAAATACCATTTTGTAATATTTTGGTTCAGTCACTTTCAAAATGTATAAATAAACCGTTTCTATCTCGAAATGTGTAAAGTTAAAAGGTAACAACGGGTTTATTAAATAACTCAAATCATTCGAGCGGTAGCCAAAACATCCTGAACGAGGCATAAATGGAATTACGTGAATTTTGTTCTAGGTCGCAACAGTCACGAGACAAGTTAACATTTATTATATGATAAGTTGACAAGTTGATAAGAAAAGTTATATCCTAATTGAAATGATTAGATTATATACCTTAATTACATAATAGGTGGATAAACAAACGAAACGAAATTGAACCCCAATAAGACAAAAATAATGAAGTTAAAAGCGAATGTGGCGAAGATTATTATAGGAGGGTTGTTCAAAAAGTAAGTTTATAATGTGTTTTGAAGAAACTGTTTTATTACAAGGCAAGTAATTATTACGAATATTTCAACAACTTATTACTACTTTTCTACATAATCACCAAACAGATTCAAGCATTTGTCGTAGTGTGGGACAAGCTTTAGGATGTCGGTCGAGTAAAATGTTGGGTCCTTAGTTTTTAAACAGTTTCGTACGGCCGTTTCTGCATCACGATCATTTTGAAATTGTTTACCTCTGAGGTGTTCCTTTAGGACTGGAAACAAATGGAGGTCGCTCGGTGCAAGGTCAGGACTATGAGGGGGAGGGGGATGATCCACGACTTCCCAGTGGAACTATTCTAAAAGTTGGCGTGTTTGATTTGCAGTGTGAGGGCGTGAATTGTCATACAAGAACACCACACCTGAGTAAGCAACCCGGGACGTTTTTTTCTGATAGCCGTGCGGAGTCGCTGTAAAGTTTCGCAATAAGAAATGGCATTTATTGTTGTCCTTTTTTGTATGAATTCAACGTGCAAAACGCCTTGATGGTCCCAAAAAATCGTTGCCATCAATTTACCAGCTGATGGTGCAATCTTGAACTTTTTGGGTCGTGGTGACTCCGGATGTTTCCATTCCATGGACGCTCGTTTAGACTGGTGTGTGATGGTATACCCAAGTCTCATCACCCGTCACAATGCGCTCAAGGAAATGCGAACCTTCGGCCGAATACCGCTGAAGAAAGGAAAGACTGCAGGCCATTCTCCGAATCTCGTGATTATCCGTTAACATAATTAACATCCATTAAAATATTGTACTACCAACAACATTATTGTACTAGGCATAATGCATCGGTAATTAACCTTGTAAACGTACTTTTTGAACAATGCAAGGACAAAATACGCGTAACCAACAAGGCCGCTTCAATAATCTTACCGGAAGACTATAAATATAAGAAGATTCACACATTTAAACTGAAGAACACTCAAATTACGATAATAATTCATTTCAAGGAAAGAAAAAAAATCAATGCTACCGAAGACACCCGAGAATAACTTTGTAAGGAGGACTAAAACATTTTAAATAATCTAAAACTTAATTGATTTTCTCAATGCCGGAAATATATTATTACGTATAAATGTATACAATAACTACGTAAGGAGAACGTAAGAAGTATCTGTAAAAGTTTAATTAAGAAAATTTAAATTTTCTAACCAATCTTGCCAAAATAAAGGAGTAATAGGTCAACTTCACTACAACGAAGCACGAAAATCGGAGAGTATTCAATTCATATTTTGATACAGATTGAGATTTTAGTATAAAAAGTATGTACGCGTCACGTGTACTCTATTAAAGACGAATGACAAACTCGCAATGCCTTATATGGTGGATAAGAAACGGAATCCACGTTCGCCACTAATCACGTTCGTTTGGGAACACTAAATCAATACCCACAATTAATTAATGCCCGTTATAAGAACACGAAGACGACTTAATCGTTTTACGCTTCATCCCATTCCTTGACATCTGCCCCTATTAATCTTTTAGCTTTAAATTTCACAGAAACCAAACACAATCGAACAAAACCACCATTTTAGATGAACACCTTTAAAATCCTACTAAATTTAACAATCAGTTAATAGCGTTAAGGATTATAACCTTGGTAAACCTTGCTTTTGTTTCCGCACGATTTGTTCATTCTGACGAAGGGCAAGCTTGTCACTCCACCTTAGCCCTACAGTTTAACGTAGAATTCGAACCACGCCCCACTAGAAGCCCAGCGTCTTAACACCACTGGCTACCCGGAGTAGGGCCTACCCATTTATCTACCAACATTTCTTTATTGTGTGGAAGGATGAAAAACTGGGTTTTGCTGCGCGCCGCCTGCCGTCACCGGGTCTCGATCTCGGGGCTGATGAATTCGTAGTCAGCGACGCTAACCTACACCACCATATATATATTATATATATATAATATATATATATATATATATACAGGGTGTCCCGTAAGTCTGGACCCATAGGGATTTATAATATATTTTTTTATTGTTTATTATTTTATTTTATTATTATTATTTTTTTATTATTTTTTATTATGATTTTTATTTGTGGGGCCACTTGAAAGCCAAACTGTACGAGGTCAAACTTCAGAACATTTTCCACCTTAAAGCACGCATTGTGGAGGCGTGTCAAGAAATTTCTGCGACTGTGATTCAGAAAGTGCTGTCGCAGTGGAGATTGCGTCTTCAACTATGTGTGCGACACAACGGCGGACACTTTGAACAGATTATGTAATAAATTTTTGGACTATTTTGTAATTTTATTATTTTTCCCTATGGGTCCAGACTTACGGGACACCCTGTATATATATACCGGGTGATTACAAATTATCTTCCCGATTTTAAACATTTATGAAAAACTAACAAAGCTATAGCGAAAACAAGATATAGAAATAAAGAACAACTCAAAAGTTTTATTTACAATCTACTTAAGTTCAATATGAGCTCCTTTTGTGGCTCCTTTTGAAGATTACATTTCTGAATGAGCAAATGTCTGATCGTTGGATCGGGCATGGGGGACCCATTCCTTGGCCGGCTCGTTCGCCCGATCTAACCCCCTTTGAAGTTTGACTTCTTCTGGGGCTGTCAAAAATGAAGTTTTTGTTCCACCAATGGCAACAACTTTGGAACATTTGAAGGATACGTGAGTCTGTTAAAAAAAGTTACAAGATGTATGGAGGGAAACCGCTTTGATTTTTTGCAGAGCCACAAAAGGAGCTCATAGATTTGTTAGTTTTTTCATAATGTTTAAAAGTGGGAAGATCATTTGTAATCACCTGGTGTGTGTGTGTGTGTGTGTGTGTGATAATGTTTCCGACACACATTAACAGATTAAGTCAAAGATAAAAAAGAAAGCCTTCACTATTCTTTAGAGCAAAGCTTCACCCACCCATATACCCATTCAGGATACAAACAGCTCTCGCAGCACCAGACTGATAAAACTGAAGTTTACATAAACCACATACTCACAGGGTATCAACTATCTATAACTACTTCGAATTATCAACTACCCTGTAATTTTATTTGTGCGCATGCGTTGATATCGGACGTAAAGCGAGATATTCTATTGACAAACGTCCTCTGGGTTGTTAGGCTACGTTAGATTACTCTAGGTTAGGTTAATAATTATTCGCAGATATGGATGCAAACAAGCCTATTTGTATAAACTATTTAATGTTTATTTGTTTCAAGAAAAAATTTAACATTTGATTTCTTTTCAGCTTCAACTCACCTTCTTCGACTCCTTCAATGTCTTCTTCGTCTGACGCGCTCATCTTTGACAACGCCCCTTGAGAGAACGAGTCTATGTATTCGAGATCTTCGTCGGGAAAGTCCATTCCGATACCCGAATCACAAAGCGAAACGGAGGTCACCGTTCGGCGCCGAGAAGGAAAGTTGGGCAAGCGCATACCGGTAACTGATACCCGCGGGTCATCATCATTATTTATCAGAGTCCCGTAATGACTAGCGTCGTACAAATCCTTATTATAATTTTCGTCAGGGTTAGTTTCGTTGTCACCAAGAAAAATCTCGAAGGCATTAGACTCTACTTCTACCGGTGAAGTAACCGTTCTGAAGTCTTTCGCATTCAGCATGATTTCACCGAAAGTTTCTCCGAGATCGCAACAGCCGGTAGGAGGAACCGCTTCGAAATGGTCGCCGCCGCCGCCTCCGCCTCCTCCTCCATTTAAACTTCGACAGGTTTCGGTTAAGAAATCGCTTGTAGTTATAGACTTGAAGTTTGCGCCAGCTTGTTTTAAAGACGCTGAGATGGACCGTGAATGAATTTTGGTGAACACTCCGAGACTCGACCTAAATGATGTCGGTCTGAACGATCTCTTTTCAACTTTACTGCTATTTGACTGCAACGAAGCAGCAGTAGCAGCAGTAGCAGCAGCAGCCGCAGTACTTTGGAATTTCACCCAATTTTCTGAACCAGAATGTTTACTGGATGTGGAGATTCTTCTGCATCTACTTCTTCTGTGAGAATATGGTAAAACTGTATTGGTTCCACTTAATCTTCTATTTAGAGGTGGTTTGTTTGAAGTATAGGAAACATCACGAAAGGAAACGGAAGTTTTACACGTACGACCATCATCACTTTTGTTTAGACGAGATTTATTCAAAGAATGATCACGATAGAGATTTTCCATGAAACTGGAAATAATAAAGTCATGGAAGTCGACGCCATTACGCGACATTTTTCTGTTTCTTCGTTTATTCCAAGACTTATGAGAATGTAGTTTAACAAGACACTTTAAACTTCTATCACAAGAGGTCGCTCTCTCAGTGCTTTCACCACAGTCTTCTTCTCCTGAATGACGGTCAAAGACACTATAGTGGCAGTAGTAATTATTATTATTATTATTATTATTATTGCTATTACTCGTATTTTGCGAAGGATCACGATCAAAATCTGACAAGAAATTAAATATTTTTCCTATTCCACAACTTCGATGAGAGGTGTTGTCCAAAATAGTTGGCTTGCCGTTAATGATAGACTTGAAAATCTTCATCTTGAAGGGATTGTCGGTGTTCAGGCCCAATCCGCCTCCCCCATCCCGCTGGGCCCAAGGATGAGAAGAAATGTAGGAAACCTTTGACCATGGCGGAGGAGTAATCTTCCCGCGAGGGGAAGACCTTGGCGCAATTACTTCAATCGCACTATCGGCGAGAACTCTTTCCGGATGCCTACTAATCTTCTCGGCCTCCGAAGATGACGACCGGTCATTTTCATTCGCGTTCTTCGAAGAATGGAACAACGGATAAATCAGAAAATTATCATTCATGGCGGCGGTAGCGTTGGAGATTATTCACACACACTGGTTCTCAAAAACAAATCGAGTAATTCATTAAAGCGCATTAACACTTCATACACAGAATATAAATACAAAGTACCGTAATTCAACATTTCAACCTGAAATCGGCCTCCTTTCAATTAACTGCGATACGGATAGCCCACGAGCCTTTACGGGCGCACCAACTGTGGAAGGACTGAGCTAGGTTGCAGTTGTAAAATGCAGCTAACCTCGCACCTCATACCAAGCAACCTTCCTTCCCCACTTTCCCTTCCCCCCTTATCACAATTCATAGCCAATCAACGTTATAAAAGCGACATTCACACATTATTATAAACATACACACACGTTTTTCAAAATGACATTCTCCAATATTTAAATTTAAAATATTTAAGTATCCACAACAGTTTTATTTATATATATATATATATATATATATATATATATATATATATATATATATATATATATATACACACACGTGTGTGTGAATGTTGAAAGTTATTGGTGGCGAGAAAGACAATGGTCACAATTATCGAAAAATAAACACCTCTTATTAACAAACCATTCAACCTTTATAACATATGATCGCTATATCGTGGAGATGTGGGGTCGGCGATAAGAACAGTCTCCGTTCTACGGTCTTACCAAAGTAGATAAAGACGACGTTACGTACGTTTTTTTACTCAAAATTCAACGGATATAAATGACAATATTAACATTAACACAGCGTTTATATGACGGCGTATTCCAATCACTGAATAATTTCAAGTAGGAAGATGAGGGCGACGTCGCGATTTGGAGAGCGAACGAGATAGATAGAGAGAGAGAGAGGGAAGAACGTTTACCTTTCGTTCGTAATTTCCACGCATAATGAATACTAATCAAGTTGCATAACATCAATAACGATTTAAAAACATACCCAATACCAAGCTCCACCCTACTCGTACTATTCCCTTTTAAGGATACAGTAATTAGATAATGAAATCAGAAATAGTTTTAACTTCTGGGGTTGTTTGCGACTTACAGAAGTACATTTTACTACCGAATATATTATGAATAATAGAAAGTCGATATGAGCCTATGTCTTTATAAAGGATTTACATTTAATTTCCAATATTCTGAATAGTTTTTTATTTTCAGTACTGAGTTTCTTAATAATAATTCTAGATAAGAATTTGCAGTATGCTAAGAATACTGTCTTCTTAGCATAGTGCAAATTCTTATCTAGAATTATTATTAAGAAACTCAGTACTGAAAATAAAAAACTATTCACAATATTGGAAATTAAATGTAAATCCTATTATAATAATAATAATAATAATAATAATAATAATAATAATAAATAAATAATATAATTAGTGAAAAAGAATATGATTTCTATACTTTAAAATTCATATCAGTCTCGATTAATCCCTAATCCCGAGCGAAATGATTTCTAGCCAAGATATCAAAAAGAGAGCCACCAGACTTCGTATGAATTTGTATCCTTATTGGGCTGGCAATCGTGACCAAGCCTGCTGCAGCAAACATGACTTATTGGGCCCGGCCTGATAAACTGCGCGTGTCATTCCGATTACTGTCCAAATTTGGAACGAGGAAAGCTCTACTAACTTTAGATACGTTTAACGAAACGAGACTAAACGAGTTGGACTGACGTAATGAAAGGCGCGGCCAAGTCGTAGCCACGTGATGAGACTGTTTCCGTAGAGTCGGGAAAGTTAAAGTACACTGGGTTTGGGCAGTACTTGGATGGATAACCATTCTCTGTATTCAACAATAAACTGCGAGTCCCCTTTGTCATAAAACTTTTTTTATACGTTACAACGGCGGCAAAATCTTGCAACAAAATGATTAGCAATAAATACGCGAGTCGTGTGAATTTACCTCGCACCAAACACAACTACATAAAACGTTAATTCTCTTTAGTTTTGTTGGAATTGACGTTGCATAAAGATTATACGACACACAAGGTTGCATGGGGATACCTGTAATTTCTATCCAATATATATATATATATATATATATATATATATATAATATATATATATAATGCGCCTCGGTGTAGTGGTTAGCGTAGCTGACTACGAATCCATCGGCCCCGGGTTCGAGACCCAGTGACTGCAGCCGGCGCGCAGCAAAACCCAGCTGTTCATCCTTCCACACAATAAAGAAAGTGGTTGGTAGATAAATGGGTACGCTGGGTGGCCTAGACGCTGGGCTACTGGTGAACGTGGTTCGGATTCCACGTTAAACTGTAGGTCTAAGGTGGAATGAAAAGCTTGACCTTCGTCAGAATGAACAATTCGGGCGGAAGCTAACCAAAGGTTATATATAGAACCAAAGGTTATATATATATATATATATATATATATATATATATATATATATATAAATTTTTTTAATCTTTTACACATTTTACCAAATATCAGGTTCAATTTCTTAAGTCACTAACAGTTGTACAAACCAAAATGTCACGTGACCGTATAATTACTCTACTTCTATTTTAACTATTTCCGACATCCAAATGCCAGAACATCTAATCACGCCCGTCATACAAATTCGGCACCCCTGCGTCTCGCATACATTTAATATAATAACTATGTCCCAGATTTAATATTCTGAATCGCAAAATGATCACGTATATCTCCGCAGACAATCCAATACCAACGATTCTGTCGTAATGCGTCAAAAAAAATTTGAAAGAGAGGTGGGTCAGATCGGGAATCGAAGAACAAATAGGGCCTAGTCTTGTACAAACTATGACTTATGAGAATCTTTCGCTCTTCCCCGAGTAACAAGGTGTGCTTATTTGCCCTCCAACTGACATTTGTTTAAGCTTCTCCCTGCGGAGCAAAGTGCATAGATTGTTTGAACAGTATGATGTGATATCTAAATAAAGTCCTTTTTTTTTTTTTCCTTAAGTCACTAGCAAGTAATGACGACGGTCTTTGGTAGTCAGTCATGTACATGTTTAATTAACATTTATATATAAGTAAACATTGCTGAAACATTAATGACTGAGGATTGTTAAACCCCCCTTCGTAATATCGAAGGGGACCTACTGTAGTTTTTCGAGTGATTCAAACACTACTCCAGCCAGAGATGGGCACGATCTTGATCTTCAAGATCAGATCGTGATCTTGAAGATCAAGATCGTGATCTGACCTTGAAGATCACTTTTATTATGGTGATCTTGATCTAACATCACTTTATTTCTTGTGATCTTGATCTTGAAGATCACTTTAGACTTCAAGATCACTTTTAATTTCAGATTCTTAAATATGCCGCTATGAGAATGTCATTTGTTTTTTGTCCAAGCGACATCTGGTGGCAACTTTGTTCAACACCGACTGTTTATGTTTTCTGTTAGTTGGGTGACTTGCGTCATGCGTGGGCTCATGGAAGGTGGGCTCATGGAAGGTGTAGTTGCTGTGGAATTTAGGCTCGTAAAAAGTGTAATTTACTGTGCAATTATGTAAAATTAAATTCTATGTAAAAAATGTTTACTTATATATGCTGACCATTCATTGATATGGGTTATGGACCTGGTGAAATGAGAATTGAGAAAAATAGAACTAAAAACTATATGTAGGTCATTTAATAGTTTTTTCTTTGCTGATAAGTTATGATAATACTAAGTTTTAAGTTTACCACCTGAAAAACTGAAAGGGGAATCGTCAATCCCCGTGGTTTAGATCAGGTGACGGGTAGGATGCGATGCTTGTATTGCCTCAGCCCTCAGGGGAGTATTAGGAGTGATACTTTTCAGGAGTGATTAACAAAATAATTTGTTTTTGTTTACTCTACAAGAGTACAACTTTTTTCAATTCATATAAAAGTGATCTTAAAAAGTGATCTTGAAAAGTGATCTTCAAGATCACATTTTTCTGGTGATCTGATCTTGATCTTCAAGATCACCAAAGTTGGTGATCTTGCCCATCTCTGACTCCAGCGAGGGAAAGCCAGAGCGGCACCTTAAATCGCCGAAATCTCAGGTCCGAATTGAGACTCAAACCCAGGCCCTTCAGATTAACCACCCAACCCTTTGGGCTACCCTGGCGCGTACACTTCTAAAAAGCGAGCCTCTGAAGCTTCAGTTAGCCAAATAAAAATTTTTATCACCTCCCAATATGGAAATTGGGAGTATAATTCATGTTATATAATTTGAACCCTAATGAATTTTATTAATGTTATATGCTACTTTGACATTAAGCTAAAAGAGTAATTTAAGGTACTAGATGTACTGAAACGATATTAGGAATTCATTTCTATAAAAAGACGTTAATCAATGCCCTTCTTAAGCCAACCAAGCAACTGCCTCCGTTTCAAATTTTACAAAATTTACTCGACCGTTTAACTCCAAATATTTGCAAAGAATTTTCATTCCTCTTCCAAGTACGATTCGACACGACACGAGTAAATAACACTAAAAAGGAGAAACTCCGTTTTAAATTTATTTAAATTTCAACATTTTTAAAATTCATTATTTAGCCTATTTAAATATTATTTATAAAAAGAAATTGATATGCTCAACTGTTCTTCCACCGATGGAACAATAACGAAATTTTAAAAGCAAATTGTTACAAATATTGGATCACCTGAAGATAGGGTGGCCATTTCCAAATTTCCAAAAAGGAGGACACTGCGTATGTGGCCGTACGTTAACATACAGGGTGTTCGGAGTCACTGTGCACTTATATAATCGAGATCGTCCACTCACGCTTGATGACCTGAAAACTGCAATAACTGCGTACATAAGGTCCATTTCAAAAGAAGAACTGACAAAGGTGTTTCAAAATAAAATAAGACGGGTCCAGGCCTGTATTGCTGTTAAAGGACATCACTTTCAACACCTTTTATAAGTTCTGATGGTCCCATCCATAACCTCTATCATATATGCAATGTTATACTATTGTATGCTATTAAATAAATATAAGTGCACAGTGACTTTCCGAACACCCTGTATATAACTGAAAGAAATGAATATTCATTTTTACTCCTTGGGCAGACTGACTGTCCGACTCGTAGTCATGAAATTGAAAACAAATGCGGCTTATCAGCAGTGTTGCCAAGTAAGGGGTTCCAAAAAACCTTAGCCCCCGCCATTTACAACTTACATGTTTACTTATATCGAAATAGTTTTTAGTGATTATAAAAATATATAAAATTCATTTATTTATTGCAGGTATTAAAATTACTCTAGCTGATAAAGTGATAATATAATGGCTTCTCAATTAATTGGTGATTCGGAGAGGCAACGTGTGATAGATCGCGTACGAGCAATAACATTTCGGGAAGCTCGTGATGCTGGAGCCACCTTTATAACACGTTCATGGGTTGCCAAAAAGTTGCGAAAAAGTTGCGAAAAAGTGGACTTCGTCAAAAGAAATTGGAATAAAACTTTGGATGAATGTGGAATGGATACAACCAAATCTGGGCGCCCAAATTTGCCACTCTCTCAGGAAACAAAGGACATCATTGAAAGCGGTACGCGTAAGCGGAAAAACAGCTGTGCTAAACTTTCTAAAGAGATCGAAGTGTTGAAAGGAAAGATCGTTAGTGGTGAGATCATTCGACTGTACCGTCATAAGCAAGGTTTAAGGCCTTGGCATGAACTTCCAAAGCCAAGAAAAACTCGACTTAACATCGATGACAGAATGTGGTTTGCCCATTATCTTGAAGATTGGGATGTGGATGATTTCATGCATTTAGCTGTCTCCGATGAATTTTTTGTTTACGTAACACGTCGGCCTAACTACCAAAATGATCGTGTGTGAGCCACAACGCCAGATGAAATCGATGACAATGAACATTATCGCGAATTATTAAAAAGTCCAGACTGTGTTTGTGTGTTTGTTTTGTTCACTGCAAAGAAGCTCATGTGGGTGCTGAAGCCAAATGGTCAGAGTTGGGATGGACAGTATTTTCGTGATATTATTCTATCCCAGCATGTCATTCCTTTTCTAAGAAACCCAAACAATGTTATGGATGTCGATCAGGTCACACTTCTGCACGATAAGGCTCCCTGCTTTAAGGCATTAGCCACTCAACAGTTGTTGCGGAACCATGAGATCGATTTCTTTGGAACTGAAGAATGGCCAGGAAATTCTCCTGACCTGAACGTCTGTGAACACATTGGATCAGTTATAAAGGACAAGGTTGAATGTCTCTTGTTTCAAGAACCTGCAGCAAATCGATTTTCGAAGGATACAATGACGCAACACATTGAAACTGTTTTAGCAAATTTGCGTAACGATCAAGATCTATTCACGTCACTTTTGGCAAGCTACCCAAAGCGAATTCAGGCTGTCTTGGAAGCCAATGGCGGGAACACCAAGTTTTAATTTTCTCATTAAATGCAGGATTAAATTCTCATTTGTAAGGTATATTTAGTTTTACTGTACCTCTAATGGTTTAGGCCATGGGCAGGGGGGCTAAGGTTTATTGGAGCCCCGTACATATAATAAAAATACGTTAATGGTTATTATGGCCTTCAGTACCCGCTATTTTAAGTGTACCTGATGTAATTTATATAATTCTTTTTAGCCAGACACCAAAAAGGAGGACAAATTAACGTCCGGCTCAAGGTGGTTCCCGATGGAGGGCAGAGTGCTCAAAAGGCGGACTGTCCGGCCGGAAGCCGGACGTCTGGCCACCCTACCTGAAGATCAGGGCCCCCAGCCTTCTCGTTAGCCTTAATAAGGCTAACTAACAAAAATATCACGACCTAACCTAACTAATCATTAGGTCAACTGTACGCCCTTGACGACTGGTTAGGTTGTCGTGATATTTTCGTTAGTTAGCCTTATAAAGCGAACTAAAGAAGGCTGGGGGTCCTGATCTTTAGGTGATCCAAATATTTCGTCATTAAATAAACAGCGCGATGTCTACGCCCTCCTCCCCCCTGAACACTAAGTAACTACATATGAGACACATTATTCAAAATAAATCTCGAGTAAACACATTTTCAGCTAATAAAAGTAATCTAAAATCTACTCCAAGTATTCCCAACATTGAAATTTGTTACGAAAAATGTTATTCCTAAATTACTTTACTACCGCATCCGTTCTCTCTCCCTAATCACAGATCACAGAAAACGAACCTATTTCAAAAGGGGCGTCTAATCTAATAGTAATTTCTTTTAACTTTTCGTACAGTAAAATATTCGCGCGCTTCGTAATGTACTATTAGTTTTATTTTAAATGTTTTCTAAGTATTTGATTTCTTGTCACACCCATAATAACACTGGAAATTTTTCCAAATTAGATCTGAGAAGAAAAAAATGAAAGAATACAGCTCAAGCCTCGGGAGATATCTTAGTTCCAGTATACAGTATGACTCATTATCATGCGACTATTGCATGATACCTGTCCCTGACACCAAGTAAATCAATTAAGCAACAGTTACGTGGTAAATTCTTTCGTAGAAATAAGGTGTGGGGACGAAAATTAATTCAATTTCAATGACTTCCTTATAAATATTCGTTAGTTAGTCCACGAATTGAACGTGTAGTTTCCTATACGATTTTTGGTGCGAGGCTTAAATTCCTTAAAAGGCAAACCTTACTCATTGTTAAAAAAAAAATTACAATATACATATAAAATGAAGGCCTTTTAATCGCAAAATTCTTTATTTTATTATTTAGCATCAAAGTTCAGTCGAAATACCCGAGATTATAATCAATACAACGGTATATTTCGTTCGATAAAATCTCTACCAAATATGATAGTAGTAAGTGAGCAAATTTAATTTAAAAGTACAAAACCAGGAAAATGACAAACAGTTATTAAAAAGTACAGCAAAATTACAATATAAATTTAGACAAAGCGAATTCAAAGGTTAGCATTTTTTATTATTATTAAACAGCGTTTCAAAAGTCCGTCCCCATAGGGATTCTACATTGTCTCAAATGATTTTATTCGCGATTTCTGATCAATCGAGCATTTTACTTATCAAATGTCTAAATTGAAGTACAACTCAATACGAGTAGGGGGAAACGGCCCTTCCAAAATTTAAGGATTTTAAAGGAATACGCATTGTGCAATCTCCGGATGACGACTCGCGCGAGCGCAGTTGAGACTCCGTTACATAAATGCTCAAGGTCGGATCGATTTTCAACTCTTAGCTTCCTCTATACTACTTTCACTTTGCCCTCTCTCTCTCTCTCTCTCTCTCAACAACAACGACAACAACCGCAAAGATCAGAGTAAAAATCAACACAACCCACAATCATCTTTTCCCTTAAAATTTCTTTATAAAATTATACTAGAGTCTTAAAACTTTGAAATCGAACGTTGGAACACTGAAAATACCCAACTTAATACCAAAGTGAATGAGAGAAATTATAAAATACCATTAAAATTAAGTAAACACTTATATTTCAAACTAGTTTACGAATGAAGTTAGGTCCTTTAAAACAAAGTCCAACCTAAATTCAATCAATTCACACGCTTAATTTTCATCGTCACACGCTAAAATGGTTCACCACACGAAACACAATATCGAGGTGTAGTGCGTAATCTCGAGGTTTATATACACACTCAATAATGTAAATTTCTGGGAATCTCGTTATCTATGTAATCTTAACAATTCGTAACCGATTGCGTATCATCATTATTAGTTACGTGATTATTAATTTCTATAGCACAAAACTATATACGTGCTTACTCAAAAATAAGAGATAACTAATATAGATTTTGATCATATTTCACTTTATTTCCCATTTTAACGACACGGATTAAGGACCAAAATATTCTACCCAGTATGAGTTTGTGTGTCTATTTCAACGTATACGCATAAACTTTAAAACCCTCTATAATAATCGCGAAAATTTTGTCTGACTGACTGACTTTGGTGGCGTTTTTCTCGTTAGGCCTAACGTGGGAGGGACCGAAAACACAAGCAAGATTTTATACGATTTCATTCAATTTAACTTTAGAAAACATTGTAATTAAAGACGGGAATGAATTGAAATGAATAGGGCATGGTAAAAAAAAATAAGTAGTAGTTTATAATTAACGAAATTTACATTAAACAAGCACTGTGAAACAAAACGTGTCGTTCGATCACGAATCTCAACAGAAATTTTTTAAAACGACGCTCAGAGTTGCCAACTGTAAATTCCAAAACTAACTAATCTCCTGGAATACCAACTGAGAATTTAAAAATTTAAATAAAGTTATATATTATATATATATATATATTTATATATATTATATATTATATATATATATCGTCAAATTGCATTAATTAATCGTATTGACTCCATTTCTTACATTTAAGTGTAACTGATTAGAAAAGTGGACTTCACCCAAGACAATTCATACAAAACGACACTTGGCAATCAATAAACCTAAACTATATAAAAAAAAACTTTTCCTATATATAATTAGACTATATTCTTTCATTTCAAAATGAAACTTTGTTTGGACCACCTGAAGCTCAGGGCCCCCAGCCTTCTTTAGTTAGCTTTATAAGGCTAACTAACGAAAATATCACGACCTAACCTAACCAATCGTCAAGGGCGTACATTTGACCTAACGACTGGTTAGGTTAGGTCGTGATATTTTCTTTAGTTAGCCTTATAAGGATAACTAAAGAAGGCTGGGGGCCTTGATCTTTAGGTGATCCCTTTGTTTATTATTTAATTAAAAAATCACTGCTTATCACTACTGATTATAAGCTCCACTCGTGATTATTATAACGGCTGAACAGTGTCGTCCTCCAACCTTAATTATATGCGTGCGTGTGTGTGTGTGTGTACTAAAAATACAGCCGTCATGCCTCCCCACATGAGAATGCAGAAAAGTAAATTTCATATCCTTTTGTTGCACTTTGAACTATCGTAAAAATACTGCTTTTTATTTAATATTTACAAAAATCAGTTACAGAAGGAAGACGCTTCTTTAATTAAAGTTCAAACATTGGCACCACCGGTATATAAAACACCGACGGTCCCTGGCACTCAAAATCAATAATTATAATTATACAGCCAGCAAGAAACGTCACACATCCAAAAGCTACATTTTCCTCTTATTAGACTCAAAATCTAAACAATTAACAGTTTAGCTGCTAATATGGGTTCAGATGCCAGGTGAAGACACTCGAGGTACTCCAAGTTTTGTAACGAACGAATAGAAAATTTTAGTCCAAAGATGAGTCCAAAGTAGTGGTGTAACATTCCTATATATCGGTTCCTTTCAATCAAAGGAGAATTAGTTTGTTTGGGGCATCATTCCTTTAATAAATAAACTATTACACACACGCGCGCGCATATATATGTATATATATATATGTCAGTCACTAATAAATTAGCAATAGAGTCGGATGCCACGTGCGAGGTGCCATTGAAATTTCATCGTCAAAATCAATTTTGGAAGCTTTGCTTTGTCAAGGCCAATCAATCGAATGCTCGAGAATTGAACGACGAATGAATGACGTTTGTCCGTCATTTCATCGATTTCTGAATTATGAGTCAAGGTAAAAAATGTAAAAAATATCACTTTGCAAACTATATCCTCGCTGTAACTAGTGTCCAGCTCCGTGTGAAGTACGGCAACTTCGGTAAACGTTCGGACTGAAGTTCATAAAGCCGTTAACGGCACGTTAATTCCGCGACGTAAACTACCGAATGCGATATATCTGTATATAAAAATGGGCGGGAAGCGGAACATTTCGGCCGGGCACGCGCGGGATCGTCTCGCGACTTACGACTGACGACTCGGGTCGTGACGATTCGTGTCGCGTGATTTTACGACGACGGAATGGAAGTCCCCCCCACACGCCGCAATCGCGTCGCGGTCGCTGCGGCGTTCGGGGGCTCCCATTCTGTCAATGTAAAAGCACGCGCGACTCGAGTAGTCAGTTCGTTGAGTCGCGAGACGATCCCGCACGCGGTCGGCCTTCGTCGAGTGGTCGCTTTAATACTACTATACAAGAAGACCGGATTTTCATTTCACTCTCAGTATATAATTTTCCACTTTTTGTAAATTTCATTTACTTCCTTTAATCTCTCTAATAATAATATAATAATAATAATAATAATAATAATAATAATAATAATATAAGTATACAGTATGTATATATCCGCTTTCATCTAAAGCAATTTTATTTTTAAGTAGGCGATACTAATTTTAGTCATTATACACGAAACACTTCGAAGGAAATTCAAGATAAAAATTGAAATATGGCCTATATTGTACTCCATTTTAAACGCGCACACACACAAGTAAACATTAATATTTAAATGTTTGATCTACGTATTGATGCCACACATTTGTATCCTAAATATAATAATTTATGTTTGATGTAAACATTTAGAGCATTGCCGAATATTATTTGACAATTGTAACCTAGGTTTCGGGAATTGTGGGTAAGCAAATACAGTCATAGTTTAGTCCAATACTTTAAAATATCACCTATCAAGCATAATCAGTCCTTGTGTGAAAATTAGTTAGCCATAATATATATGATACGAGTCAATATGTAAAATTAGGCAACTCATAGTTTACTAAAATTTTAGGCAATGTGTCAAATTGGCAACGCAAAACCTAACCTAACTTTCTGGTAATGCTGCATATGCGTGTCCACTGGTATTTCTCACTATATTGCCTTGGCTAGATTAGGTTAGGTTTAATTAGGTATAAAGCAAATCGAGCATTTGACACAGTGCCTAAAATTTCAGTTAATTTATAAATTGCCTAATTTTAGACACTGACTGTAACGTATACATGATGAAAAGATTCTCTGGCATAATTTGTTTACCTTAACTTTCTTTTACTGTATAATGATTGACACACATTTGTATCCTAATCAGGGATGGGGTCAAATACAATTGCCCAAATACAAATATAGATACAAACACACTTTTTTTTACGGCCAAATTCAAATACAGATACAAATATTCGAATTTATAAATCCCCAAATACAAATATAAAATACAAATATGAAGCTTCAAATACAAATAAATGCAAATACAATTTTTACTGTATTTGCAATTTCGTACCAATTTCATCCTAAATATAAACGGATAATATTTACGACTTCGGCTACCCCTCAAGTAAGACAATACTGGTATAGTACTTATTGTATAAAACTTAACATTGCAATACTTTGGCTCTTATCAAAGTAGACTTCATTTTCACACCAAGGCAAGAAAAGTAACAAATTCCTCTTGTTTATTATTTTTATTAGAGAAAATTATTTCACACTTCTTGATATTTCTGCACTTTTGCATAATTAAAGAAAATAAATTCATATTTCTCAATGTTTGATTTTTACTGTTCATATCAATTTGTAGTTATATGCACAGGTCCTTGCACTATGTGACTTTTATTATAATGCATCCCCGCAAGGGGGTCCAAGCATGTACGTTGGGGCTTTTTACGGTCCAATGTAACATTAAGATATCTACTGTCTGTACAATGGATTTAAAACATTTAACTTAAATTATATTAGTGTATTTGAATGTATTTGAAGCAAATACGGCAAATAAAAGGCTCAAATACAAATATGCAGCTTTTTAAATTCTCAAATACAAATATCCATTTTTGTGTATTTGTAAATACAAATACGTATCTGACCCCATCCCTGATTGGAATGAGACATACGTGTATGAAGTTTAATCAATTTAATTGGAGTGGTTCAAAGTTATGGCGCGACCATGAAAGTGTGACGGACGAACGGACAGACAAGTGTAATCCAGTATTGCCCCTTCCAAATGTATTTGGTCGGGGACATCATTATAACCAAATTATACCATAAAACCTTAAATATGTACTACGAATAAGTTGTATTTCCACACGAGGACTGATTATGCTCGATCGTTCACATTTTAAACGGCGGTGGACCAAACTTTTTTGTAACGACACTTCAATCATGAGGCCAAAGTAAAAGGAGGAACCAAGGCTAAGGCAATCTCCGAGCCTCGGAAAAAAACACACGACTCAAATCATAGATTTTGAAACTTTATTCCCTACAATTTCTTCCTGCTATTAAAAATAGCAAACGCCATATATTATAAACAGTCATCATTCAAAACAATCGTGTCGCAAAACGAAAAGAAATGAAGTTGAGGACAATGGAATTAATTCAAGAAGACTTTCAATTACTCATTCACGCGATACCTACCACTTACCTGCTTAATTTCGAGTAAATATAATTAATTTTTTCATTATTTATTCATGACAGATTTTCGTGATACGTCATTTATTTCGACAAACAATTGTTTAAGCAGTTAAATATTATTACAGGGTCAATATCACAAGATTTAGATGAAGTACGAAATAAAAAGTTGAAGCCTGTTTATTAGGCACTTCGCAGATTGCCTGAATGCCAGGCAAAGTCCGAAATAACATTCTACTTTGGACCTTGACCAATCCTATGCAGGCATTCCTCAGATTGCCTGTTAAGATTTAGACAAAGCGCGAAATAAAAGAATATTTCGGTCTTTGCCAAATATAGACGGAGAATCCACGGAATGCCTAGGCACTCTGCAGTTTACCATCTCGTCCGAGTTTGCCGGTAACATATATACATACACACCTTTGGTTAGCTTCCGCCCGAATTGTTCATTCTGACGAAGGTCAAGCTTTTCACTCCACCTTAGACCTACAGTTTAACGTGGAATCCGAACCACGCCCCACCAGCAGCAGCCCAGCGTCTTAACCCCTAGGCTACCCAGGGTACCCATTATCCACCAACCACTTTATTGTATAGAAGGATGAACAGCTGGGTTTTGCTGCGCGTCGACTGCCGTCACCGGGTCTCAAACCCGGTGCCATGGATTCGTAGTCAGCGACGCTAACTACTAACTACACCACCATATATATATATATATATATAGGTTATCATATCTGACCGGCAATCGGAAGATCCCGGGTTCGATTCCCGGGTGGTTACCTCATTTTTTCGTTCTCCCTCCTCATCTTGCGCGGAACGTTCTTCTATACAAGCGTCGTTCTTTACGTTAATTATACTGTGTTGTTTGCAGTTGAAAAAAAATTATATATATATATATATATATATGGCGTTTTAATTGCACTAACTCCACTTAAGATGGAAACAGTATTCAAGTGGGACTCGAACCCACGTCACATGCTTCCAGAGTTAGCGTTTCTTCCGATCACGACACTCTGAACCCCTCCAAAAAGGTTCGTTCAAACAAAGCCAAAACTTACGCCGTTTGACCATGCTCCATTCAACGCCCTCAAACAGCATAGATGTTGGCTTTACTCGAACGAACCTTTGGGGGCTGGACGGCGCGATCGATAGGAGCGCTGACTCTGAAATCACGCGGCATGGGTTCGAGTCCCACTAGCTCCATGTTTCCCACTTTATTGCTTTTTACCTTTCCATCATAAATTGTAGTCTAAACGATGCATCACTCCGCAGGAATAACTTGCGAACTAAAAGCCCGTCAAGACGAGCTCACCGACCGAAAACATACTTTTCGCTTCAAAATAAGATAACTAGTGTACATCAGGCGTCGGGAACCTTTTCAATAGCATGAGCCACATCAAAATAACACTTAAACAAGCCACAAGCCCTCAATCTTTGGAAATCTAAAGACTAATTTTTTTATTATGGCTGCTGTGCGCGAGCCGCATCTAAAGCTTCGATGAGTAGGTTCCTGACCTAAGATAGGTTTGCCAACTTTCTAGAGCCCAGTAAAGCCTAAAGCTTAAGGGGCAAATTAAATAAAATAAATAGTCGAGCTTCACAATTATTCATCACTGCCACCTTCACAACCACCCACTACTTCCCTCCAACTTCAAAATTAACTCAACCAACCAACTAACCGACCTCGGCATTCTAGTCCTTTTACATCCTCAGTATTAAACCAACCCTCAACGACTATAGTTCCGCCTTTAACTTAAACATCGCCAGATAAACTCTCAAACTTTACCACCGAAAAGAAATCCACCATCACTCCAACTTTTCTAACATGGATTCTTCCAAAAACCAATTATTCTCAACCTTTCGTTCAATTAGTCCCTCACCCCGATAATAACCTGATAAGACTGCTCCATTTCAATTCGCCTTTTAACCGTTATATATTTTGACTATTAACCACACTCCTATATTTTATTATTTTTAATTTTAATTAATTAAATATATACTGTAATTATACTATTAATTATCATACGTTTATTTAAATATATTTTATGTTTCTATTCATCATATTTATTCATTCTTTATCAGGGTGTTTACTAGTGATGGGACGATACCAAAATTTTTAACGATTCCGATTCCGATACCACTAAAAAGTCTCGATTCCGATTCTCAATATTTTTAAATATAATTCTATACTTGTTTTTCTGGAAATTGTCATATTTTACTCTGGTAAGATTAACTATTTACATTATGAGTATGGTAATATAAATTATAAATTATTATAGATTGGTTTAAAAATAAAAATCAACTGTAAGTTGTAACAATTCATTTTAATCTTCTTGATTACACATCATGGATATACATGTTTTAATGTATAGCTACAATACAATAAAAATAAAATTTGTTATCCTCTTTCATTTAAATTTTAAAGTTTACATTGCAAAACTGGTTCAATTAAAAGTTAAAGAATCGTTTTAAGAATCGGAAATCATGGTACAATTCTCTCGATTCCGATTCCGATTCCTGAAAAATGCTCGATTCTTCCGATTCTCGATTCCGATTCCGATTAATCGTCCCATCACTAGTGTTTACAGAGTTTGCAACAGCAAATTCCCCGACTTTTCCAGGTATTCTTTCAATAAAATTCCAGGTAGGTACATACTTTGCTTTTTATGAATTATGACTGAACATTAGCATAATAAAAATATACACTGGTATTTATTTGTGGTACCGCCCTACCAGGCTACCACTCTTTCCTTTTATTAAAAAATAAGCCATTACGTCACATTTGGCACAAAAATAAATCTCCGAAGAATTACACGCAGTTGGAAACCTTTTTTAATTCTTCTATTTCCTTTGTCAGTGCTCAAATTTTCTTCTCTGCATTTTGACATGTCATATATATTTTTTTCAGGTCCATATTTGTATCTCCCCGACTTTTCCAGGCCTTAAATTAAATTCTCTGACAAATCCAGGTTTTACAGGTTTTCCATGTTCAGTAGACACCCTGTTTATATTGGATTTTAAATTTTTAGCACTGATGATGGAAATTGAAATTTCCGAAACGTTTGTAAATAAACATGTACTATCTCCTCCTCTTATTCCTTACTATCTAACTATCTATCTATCTATCATTCGGGGACTTGCACTTGCATCTGCCATGTTAAATTAAAATAAAATAGATAACTAGAGACTAGAATAGTCTGTAACAGCAGCGAGCCAAGTGACCAGCGGCCTCATAGATGAAAATGATGACACGAAAATTGTGGGGCCCGGAAGCCCAGAATCAAACTCGTCTGAACCACGTCTCGTTTTGGTGTCTCAGTCGAGTTCCGAACTTCAAAATGTCAGCGACCAGTAAACTTTTTTTTTGTAAGTTACATTTAGGAGCATATAAAAACATTAACTTAATTAGTGCGTGGGATACTTGGGTTTTATTTACAAGCAGTCCGGGGGCCGGGAGGATATACACAATTCTGGGAGACTCCGGGCGAATTCGGGAGGGTTGGCAAACCTACCTAAGATAGTGTACATGAAAAAGAATTTATTGCATATTGACATTTTTAACATTTAATTAATTTTTTTATTTAACAAAAAAAAAATAAATGCAAAAAATTAGATACTAAATATTTTGATGGGGTGCCCAGACTTTTTTCCCACCCTGTATATTGCCATTATCCTTTAGAATGAATACGCGATAAACAATATTATCTATTGACTTCGTTTAATGATAAATTCATTGCCCAATTTGCTTAAATTGCAAGGGGAAAAAAAAGGGTCACTGACTAAAGATTACATTTTCAAAATATGTAATAATCAGAATGGCACCTTTTCGATTTCGGGTATTTTTCAGAGGTTTATAAGAACGACGAAAATAATGTAAAATAGTTCATTTCGACTTTGGATCAATGAAAGGAAACGCATCCGGAGACACCATTCATTACTACGCTAAAACTTTGTTCAAAATAATTCATAATTTATCAAAATATTTTCAACTAATTAAACGTAAGAGAAACAAAGTAATCGTGATACTCATAAAATGCTTATCATGCGCAACAACTCTTGAGAGAAGAATGAGTCTGTGGTATACGAGAACATCACCTTCAGGAGCTACTGTTTGAATTTTAAAGATGACCCGCGTGACTCGAGATTCATGATTTGGTTATGCACGTCATAAACTTGCATTAGTTTATTTCAGGGCCAAATGGAACTCTTAGAATAAAAATTTATTTTATATGACACGCCCTTCTTTACTTTTTCATATACAAGTTTAAAAAGTTATACACGCAGTTTGGTTTCCATACGGAACCGCGACATTTCCACTCTCACGCATTCAATTTTGCATCGCGACACCTAGCCAATTTTAGAAACGTAAAAACTAACCAAACCTAATTTAACCCTACCTAATCTAGCCTAACCTTAATTAAATTAATTATATCCCCTTCTCATGATAAGAGAGAATTTACAGAGACACGGCAAATGTCGGGATACGCACGTTCGCATTACGACGGGTTCTGTGTCCCCTCAAGACTGTCGCGATTCTGTAAGCAACACACACACACACACACACACACACACAAACGAAGTATCAACTTTTTAAAACCCACAAATTTACAAAACTGGTTAACCAAACTTAACCAGTTCTGTAAATTTATGGGGTTTTAGAAAGTTGATACCCCTGTGTGTGTGTGTGTGTGTGTGTGTGTGTGTTGTGTGTGTGTTGCCTACGGAATGGCGACAGTCTTGAGGCGACATAGAACCCGTCGTAATACGAACGTGCGTATCCCGACATTTACCGTGTCTCTGTGAATACTTAACTTAGTCCTTTGGGACTAAGTGAGGGCTTGAAGGACAGTTTCTATGAAGTCATTAACCCCAGAAAGACTATGTGAGAGCACACTAAGTGTGGGGGTTGAGAGCACACTAAGTGTGGGGGTCTATGTAAAGTCATAATGAAAAATACACTCGCAAGGTGAATTACACAATTTATGGTTACAAAGTAATAAACATTAATTTGTGTACAATAAAAGATATCATTTCCAGAAAAATAAATCTACTTTTACTGTAATAGACCACGCTGGCTTTCTAGGCTTAAATCAATGGTTCTTAACCTTTTTAGGCTGCGACCCAAATTCTGGTCGCGGGGCTAACTCGGCGACCACCCATGACTTCAAACAGTTCACTCGTGATAGATAAGATAATGGTAAAATGATGAGGGATAACAAATGATAAATGACAAATCAATGACCCAATGACAATGGCTTGGCGGCCCAGGAGTTAAGAACCATCGACTAAATAGTAAGGTGCTCGCTAGCCTAGCCTAATCAGGGCCAACGTATCTTTTTTCCGGCAATAAAAATGTTTCCACAATTTTATATAAATTTTTTAATTTTCCAAGGTTCCAAAAGAGTTACCCCACTTCATCGGCGAATTATCACACACACACACACACACACACACACACACACACACTCGCTTATCTCAGTTGTCTACACAAATAAATAAATATATATATATGGTGGTGCAAAAAGTCAGGAGTGAAAGGGGCGCATAAAGTAAAGATATGTGAGGGAGAGAAAAAAATTCTTAGTGAAGAGAATACAAACTTTAATGAATTAAAATTAGAGTATCACTGGTAGAATAAATTACAATACGTGTTGGTCACTAACTCGTAGACGCTTTTCGATTCGACATACATACGAATGTTGAACATGTCTTACCATCTCTATACTGATATTTGCAATCGCGGGTCTGATTTTTTCCTTCAATTCTTGTTTCTAGGACGGTCAACATACACGACCGACTCGAGATGACACCACAGAATTAGAAAACGAGAGGTGTGAGGTTTGGCGTATAGGAAGCCATTCAACACCACCTTCCGCCCAATCTACTTGTTTGGAAACGCCTTATTCAAAAAGGTCATGGAAATCGAAAGCAAAGTGCGGTAACAGTCCTGTTGGGACCACAGATTCACCCGTTGCGCCAATGGTCCGTCGTCCAGAATGGGTTGTAGGCATGTCTGCAACATTTGCAGATACGTGTCATCAGTTACAGTGTTGTCGAAGGAGGACCAATTATCCGATCTCTCCATAGCTCACTCACCACACCACACCATTGCCCGGGGATTATATTGCAAATGAGATGCATCATCAGTGGGTTTTCGTCGGCCCAAAAGCGCGCATTATGCCCATTAAGTGACATATCGCCTCGTCACTGAACATGATCCAACGGATTCGAGCGCGTTGTTGCAGGAACCAGTGACAGTATTCCACCCGCCGGTCTGTATCATTGCCATGCAACCCCTGAACCAGCTGGATTTTGTTGGGGTGGAAATTATATTTCTTTAGAATTCGCTGGATAGAAAGCCGGCTGATATGCTTCTCCTGAGACAACTTGACTTTTTTTGGGCTGTCACGAAGGTACCTCAAGATGTGTTGTTGTTGTTGCTGCTTCATCATTTGCATTTTTTGGCCTGCCAGCACTAGGGCGGTCTCCAACACTTCCCGTTTCTTTGAACCGCTTTTCCAATTTTTCCAACAGTTCCATGATGAAAGAGCAGAAAAGATCCATTCTCTCTGGCTCCAGGAGCATCTGGTTCTGCCGAAAGCAGTAAATCATTCATCTTGGACTTTTTTTTAGAAAGAACGCCATAGATACTACAAATTTGAATTTATAAGCTGTTGGGCGCGACGGAATGGCTGTAAATACTGGACCGAAGGGTGGACTGCTAGAACAGGATTTTGGGAAGCCTTTGCAGTGGGTTGGTGAGTCGGTTCCATGCAAACGAACTTCCACACTGCATTTGCTGCAACATCTAGATTGGACCCGAATACCCGCAAGGGCGTGTAGTGTCCATTGGCAAACAACTGGAAGCTGTGAGAAACTTCCAGTAGCTGAGTTTGATAAGATTGAAGGTGATGTACCTACAGTTGTCACAGATCTAACTACAGCTCTAAAATATTTGCTGGAGATCTGCCGGGCCGCAGCAAGCGGTAACTGTCCACTGAGATTGTAGAGGAGGTATCCTAGTAGACTGGCGCACTTAAATGGCTAACAACAGGTAACAGACTTCTACCTTTATATGTTGAAAGAAGATCCATCAGCAAACCTTCAAACACTTTTAGAATATGTAATGAAAGTTACGCCCAAATGTGATTTTACATCAAAACTAGTCCCTCGTGCAAAGAAGTAACGACACACTTGTGGCTAACAATTTACTCCTCACGCTACCTCAGCAAGGCACTACACTGCGTTCGAACTTATTAAGTAGATTACATTTTCTCCAATGTTTTCAAAGTTTTTCCCCGATTTCAATGAAATTTGTAGCAAATAATCACTATATATAGCAGCATTGATGGTATTCATTTCGATAAAATATTTTAAAAATTAAAATAATTATCTCATTTTATTGAAAAATATGTAAAATATTGTTCCGAATTAAGCAAGTATTCTATTTATGGATCTAAATGGTGAAAATGGGTAAGAAGAAGGATTTAACATTAACTGAGAAAAGAAAAATAGTCAAGTTACTCGCTCAAAATATAAAATCTATTGAAATTGCGAAGCAGTTTGGCAGAACGTATCGAACTGTAAACAGGTTTGTAGCGGAGGGTACCAAACTGAGGGAGCGAAGTGATAAAGGAGCTATAAGAAAAGTGACAAGGCGGCAGATATATCTAATCAAGCGCAAACTGCAAAGCATCCATTGTCCTTAAGTAAAGAGGTTTTTGAGCAGGCTGGCATACATAATGTACCAAGAACATCTCGATGTGGAATCCTCCAAACATTTGGCAAGACGTGTAAACCTACGATTCAGTCACCATTAACACCCAGGTACAAGAAGCAGCGTGTTGAATGGGTGCATCAGTACGTCAAAACAGATTTTAATACTGTATTGTTCACCGATGAATTTAAAGCAACCCTTGAGGGACTTGATGTTTGGTCAAGATGGATTGCTGAGAGCCAATTTCTACCATCGAGATTAAGACGCCAACAAGGTGGAGGTAGTGTCATGTTTTGGGCAGGATTGATAGGCAATGAAGTAACTGTCCCATACAGAGTGCCGGTGTAAAAATGAATGCCGTCTTACACAAACTTTCTAAAAGAAGACCTCATTCCATGGTAGAGACTGACTCAGCAATCCACTTCTTGACCAACCATCAGACCTCAAGGGTTGCTCTTCATTCATCGGTTAACAATACAGTACTAAAATCTGTTTTCACGTACTGACGCGCCCATTCAACACGCTGCTTCTTGTACCTGGGTGTTAATGGTGACTGAATCGTAGGTTTACACGTCTTGCCAATTGTTTGGAGGATTCCACATCGAGATGTTCTTGGTACATTATGTATGCCAGCCTGCTCAAAAACCTCTTTACTTAAGGACAATAGATGCTTTGCAGTTTGCGCTTGATTACAGATGTCTGCCCCTTGTCACTTTTCTTATAGCTCCTTTATCACTTCGCTGCCTCAGTTTGGTACCCTCCGCTACAAACCTGTTTACAGTTCGATAAGCTCTACCAAACTGCTTTGCAGTTTCAATAGATTTTATATTTTCAGCGAGTAACTTGACTATTTTTCTTTTCTCAGTTAATGTTAAATCCTTCTTCTTACCCATTTTCACCATTTAGATCCATAAATAGAATACTTGCTTAATAATTCGGAACACAATATTTTACATATTTTTCAGTAAAATGAGAATTATTTTAATTCTCAAAATATTTTATCGAAATGAATACCATCAATGGTGCTATATATAGTGATTATTTGCTACAAATTTCATTGAAATCGGGGAAAAACTTTTGAAAACATTGGAGAAAATGTAATCTGCTTAATAAGTTCGAACGCAGTGTAAAGTGTCCCCTCGACCCTGTGATGCAGAGAAATCCCTACTTCGGTCACCCGGAAAATGTGGTTTTAAAAAATTAAAAAAGTTCCCCCCCCCCCCCCCCCCCGAGAACCGCAGTTTCACTCCACGTCAGTAGGGAGATGTTTAAGAATATTCCTATTAAGGATACATTAAAAAACTTTAGAAAGGCAAGAAATCAAGGCAACTGGACGATAGTTGGAGGGTTGATAGCAGTTGCCCTTTTTGGGACAGTCTGAATGAAAGCGAACTTCCAACAGGAAGAAAAAGTACCAGACAAGGCAGAAAAAAAATCGTTGAAAGAGATTTTAGACATAAGACAGGGTGGGGAGAAAAGCGGAAAAGCACCAAAATCGTCCAGAGTTGAGACGATGGCGAAAATTCGAGCTAAGAGTTCAGCTTCATCAAGAGAAGAGACGGCAACCGAGCCTTCGGAATGGAAAAGAGGAGGGAAAGAAGCAAAGTCGTGGGAGAGGTTTTTGGCTAAGTGCCAGAAAAAGTGAGAAGAATTAGAATTGGGTAGGTTTTCACATTTTTGTCTGCTGAAGGAATTAATTACTGGAGTCGAAGAACAGGTTTTGCATGATTCGGGGAAAAAATAAAGCTAAGTGAGAGTTGGGAGTTGGATGGCGATGGTATCTTCCAAAAGCCTCCTCTCTATTGTGGATAGCATTAGGACAAGCGAAGTTAAACCAAAGTTTTTTTTTAGCATTAGTAGTTGGTAAAGAATACGAAATGTACGCCTCCATGCCCGAATCACCTCCGTCATGCGCTCAGCACACTCAAAGTGGACCCGGCCACGGAAGCAGTAATCATTCCATGTGAAATCAAAAAAGTACCACCTAGGGGCCTCAGAATCCGTGGCACAAACAGGAAACATACAAGATTGTGGTTGGAGAAGCCCAACAGAGAAAAAAGTTTGACAGTAAGGAGAAGTGGTGGTGTGAAATAAATTCAGGACTGTTGTACCTATCTCCAAGGCTATGATCGGGAGTACGAGTAGTGTGCTGTACAATCTGTAATAGGTTATTCGGGATAGAGAAGTTGTAAGGTAGTCCACCGGAATGTCAGTAAAATGGGAGGTAAGCAAGTTAGGTAGTTGCATACATATACGCAACATCCACCTTTGGAATAAAACTGCGGAGAGAGAAAGCAGGAGGGCACAGTCGTCAGCCGTCCCAGACACCCGAGTTTCAGTGAGAAGGCGGCGAGGTTTAGAGAGAGAGGTGGTGTGCAACAGATTGGAAATTTGAGGAAAGTTAAATAGTAAAAGTGCTCGCTAATTTAGCCTAGTCTAACCAAACTTTAACTTAATCAGGGTCAACATTTTTTCCCCAACAATAAAAGTGTTTTGTAGAATTGTATGATCTTTAATTTTCCGAGGTTCCAAAAATTTAGCCCACTTCATCGGTGAATTATCTCATACACACACTTATGCTAAAATAGTCGGAATGAAAATTTTCTTTAATTTTTAGTTTTCTCAGTTTTTTGTCTGAGAACGTTTGAATTTCCCTAATGTGACGTTGAGCATTCTTCATAAGCGAGTTTTGTCACGAATTCACAACTTTTTTTTAATTTAGTTATATTTTCAGTTGTTTCTTTAACTTTCAAGATTGTGAAGCGAAATGTATTTTTTATAATATTTAATTTCACTACAAATGTAAAGGGAATGGTTATTCTTTAAAAAAGGTAAAAAGAGGACTTATGTATAGGCGTGCAGCTATTCCAAACGGGCAACTGTTAATGTATTAAAAAGATTCAATTTCTATAAAATTTTGTTTTATACAGTTAATACCCTTATCGCCCAGTTATAATACGCGGCAGGAATAACACACTTAATAAATTTTTAGTGGTGCACCGATTAATCGGTATCGGCACCTTTCATGCCGATTAATCGGCATGCCAGGTGCCGATACCGATTAATCGGTGCACCACTTGAAGTTAATATAGTAAAGTTTATATCCCAAATTGCAAAATAAAATTTACATATAATTAACTTACCTTCCATCTCGTCTCCTTCGCTGCTAATAACCATTGGTTCGTGTTGTTCTTCGATTCCGAACCTTGTTTCCTCCTCTCTGAACTCGATCCAAGGATCCTCCTCGTATTCGTCAATTAACACTAAACTTTGAATGCTTTCGCTGTGAACGAGTTCAACACTCGAACGTCTCGAGACATCATCCTCGATTCCACAGCAGCCCGTACTACCGTCCGCGTGCGTACTGTTCACAAACACATTTTGATTTAAATTCGAACTTGGGTGCTGCCAATTTCGTTCGAGTGACTGCTCTAATTCGATGGAAAGCGTTTCGTTTTCGGGGTCTAACTGCGAAGAAACTTCAGTTTGGGAGTTTGGTACAGTTGAGGATACCGGAGTAGAACATTTGGTTGGAAAGAATTTTGTGCAGTTTTGATAAAAGGCGTATGCATCTTCGAGTGCCCAGTTTGTACTATCTTTATTTGGAGTGGTCGAACACGACTTGCTTATTGCTTTATGACCCCTTTTGAAGTTAGATTTAATATTTATGTACCCGATTAACTCCTTTTCTATTTCAAGATTCAAAGATTTCTTCAACGAATCCACATCCTGAATATTATATTTTGGTAACGAATCTTCGTCCTGAGAAGTAGACGATTTCTGTTTAACGAAATCTCCTCCCGTTTTTCTATGCAATACTGATCGTAGAAATAATTAAAAATATAAAAATATTTCGTCTCTAAATCAACTTCTCCTCTCCAATTCTCGAAAAGACGATCCATTGATTGTTCACTCCAATCCCTCGAATTTAATTCGTCGCTATCAACGTCACCCTCGACGAAATCTACGTGTTGAGAAACGCATCGACAAGTACATTTCCCTTCCTCGAAGGATGCCGCCCCTAATGGTGATTGTCCGATTGGTACTGAATGAAGCGTATCCTCGAGATCTCCATACTGAATCCTCTTTGCTTTCCGTACGAGTAGTAGTTTTCTTTGAAACTTTCTGGTCCATTCTTTAACCCGTCGAAATGTATTCTTTTCGATGCCTTGGTTGAGGGGTGGCGGGGGTAACTTCCACCCCCTACCCCTACTCCAGGGCCCTACTGGACAAGCCACTTCACCCTTACGTTAACTGAATTAGTTTTCGAATTAAATTAAAATTTAAGAACGTTCTATACAAATTCTAATGTTCAAACAAACTCCATTTTGTGATGAAACTAACAAGAATAACGATGTAATCTCATTATTCGAGTCAGGTTACACCCATTTTGAATGTTATCTACATTTCTTCCAATAATAAATTAGAATTATTGGCTTCTCCATTTTACAGTTTTTAATTTTGTTCTACGAGTAGCCAATTGGGAAATTGTGGCTTAATTTCTGCGAGAAAACGGTAAATTAGCGAGATCCTTATGGAAGAGGAAGTAGTACCGAAGTTACACGGAATAAATATACGAGACGTTCGTTATGCTTTCATTTATCCGTCGGGAAGTCGAAACCGGTCGTGACATAAAGAAACTCAAACTCCTAAAATATACCAGTCAATAAGTCGATAAACGAATGGTTAATTGATGTAAAATGAAGAATGGATTACGAAAAAAGCAAACTGAAGGGAGAACCGTGCCTTAATTAAAGAGGAGGATCAGAGTCGACCACACCTATAACGGTTAAGAACGAAATGGGACAGCTACTGGGATATAACGTTCGCTCCGATAACCTACTCTCACCATAAATGGGTTGTTCGTTTTTGTTCTCATTAAATATTGTTCATTCGCTCCTTCATAATTGTTACGAGACAATTTTTGCTACCTTTTTTAATGATAGACTTAATGTAATATAGTTATACAACATTCGGTGCCGCCTTCAAGGTCAAAATAGGAACATTTTTATCATTAATAATTTACGTTAAAACACTGGTTATAAAGACTGCTCTACGCAAACGACAACAAACCAAATAAGACCAATAACCCGACATAAAAGCAAAATTTTTTGTTTAGCGTTTACAAGAGTAAAAACAAAGGCGAAATGTTTCATCCACGCTTAATAAAGAAGAGAGAAAGGCACTGCCCGATTCCCTTTCAACAACTTTTAACTCAATTTTAAAACTTACAAAATCCATCCTCCCAGGAATCATCACGTATATTGGTTATCAAATTTACCTCGTCACTAGGACGACCAATAAAAACTCTCGTTGAGATACAATATCAACCAATCAGACGCCTCCATTTCTGGTTGATACGCTAATACAGTCATGCGCAGTGCGTGAATATCGACCGGGATCAGGAGAAAACTAATGTCAAGTTAGGTTTAAAAAAAATTTAAAAATAAGAGCTACAAAAGTAAGAGCGATTCTTTTCCTGAATGTACAAAAGGAAACTTAAGAGAAATAATAATAATAAGTGTTAGAAAAGGGGCACTAAAATACACTGATGTAACTACTGTACTACTAAATCATGCTCAATACTTCGCCTCATACTTTTTAATCAAAATTTTAATCGTTCGTCAGAAAGAGGACACTTTTTTAATTATAGCAAACCAAGGTTGGTAAGTAACCTTATAAAGTTGTAAATGTTAAAAAGAAAAAAGCTCTCCTACTTCCACAAAATAAATTTAAGCGTTAGATTGTATAAAATAAGTTACATACAGTCACTTCCTCAAATTTAAATTCTTCCCACATTTTCGTCGGTGGTCACAGAAGTTACATTAGCTCCTACACGTGGTCTTTTATTTTTGTTTTTTAATTTTATTTAAGTAAGGTAAGGTAAGGTAAAAGAATTCCATTAAAATGTTTAAAGAATGCGTCTTTTTACCGTATACAATTATTTCTTTTGAATTTCACTTGCATTACGATTTTATTAAAAATACTACTACATGTTACATCGTCTTTACATACCCGGCTTTTTGTTTTAGGTTAGGTTTAAATTGAACACGAAAAGACATCTATAACAAAGTAGGAGTTATTTCCAGTGTAGAAGGAAAGAAAGTGATACGAAAGATAGCACCGAATAGGAGCGAACGTAACGTAACATACATACATGATTGGTGCTCATAAACATTTCATTTTAAGGTTTACACCTTTTTAATAGGTTTTTGAAAAGCGTATCGAATGGCAGTATAAAAGGTCACCCTTACATTCCTCACCAAGGCCTGAAACAGCGATCAATCTCATGAAAACAATCCCACGATACTGTAAAGCAGACTAATAAAATTAAACCGAAAGAACAACCATTAAAACTCAACCAAGGAATTCTGAAGCAACCAAACCGGAGGAAAGGCAACCATAAATAACGGAATCAACCACGTCTAAAATTTCTCAAGATTTAGAAGTTGAAGTTTTACGTCAGTCTTCCATCAATCGCGCGCCAGAAAGCATCTCTGTTATAAGTCCGCCATACAATTCTTTGCCTATTTCAAAAAGTTTTTCTCCAAACATTTTTTGGAGCTCACGTTCGCGTATAGGCCCTCGCGAAGACCCACCCTGAAAGTATTATTATAAAAAGTTCCTCTCTAACTTATAAATAACCCGCTTTCTTTGCATCTGTACATACAGCTTGTATTGCTTGTCGTCTATCGAGCAACCAATTTAACTAAATCTATTATAAAATTTAATGCAACTACTCATGATGATGTATTTGACATTGTGTATCCGTACTGACAGTTAATTCGTACATAAAGCCTTTCGTAACTAACACTGATTTATAACCAATTGCGTTGTTGTATTGTTATGTACCGTACTTTATTTATCATTGCAATATTAATTTTGTTGATTAAACGGAAAACCTACGCAGTCTTTCCTTTCTTTGATTGTTGATACGAATCAATTAGTAAACTCAAATATTAACTAATTACCTGGACAACCTACTTAATTATTAATTACCGTAGCCTTATCTTCATAGTGGGAGTCTACACAATTAGGCTCAACAAACTTGCCTGAACTAAATAGCCTATCCAGGGGTGGCGAACCTTTTTACAGTCGCGTGCCAAAAAAAATTGTGTGTAAACGAAAAAAAAAATTCGCGTGCCCACCAAAGTTTATATAAGCACACCGACAAAAAATTAGTCACCCCTCTCAGAATGTACCTAATAACGTGTGACGGCGCCTCTGGCCTTGATAACCGCACGAATCCGGCAGAGACTCTACGAGGTTGTGCATGTACTGAACATCGATTTGCTGCCACTCGTTCATCAGCCGGTCCAGAAGTTCCGCCAGAGTCCGTGGGTGTCTATTCCTGCGCTTCACTTTCTGTTTCCAGCCTGACCACCACCTTCGACGCATTCAGGATTAAAGGCTTCATTGGACCTACCATGTACTCGTCGCCTCCCATCATTGGAGAACAAACAAAAACGGGACTCATCGGACCAAATTACACGTTTCCAATCTGCCGCAGTCCAGTTTTTGTGCCTCTGAGCCCATTTATAACGTGCCAATTTGTGACTTGCTGTTAACAGCGGCCTCTTCCGTGGTACCCTGCTCCAGATGTCCATCGCATGCAGTTCTCGTCGCAATGTCCGTTCGGAAATTGGTCGCTGGAGAACCTCATTGGTTTCTTGGAGCAATTGTTCTCTGGTTTGAAAACGATTTGCAGTTACTAGACGAGAAACATGGCGGCGGTCACTATTGTCGAGAATTGTTTTCAAGCCACAGTTACGCCGTCGATTTTCAGTTGATTGCGAACTACACCACTCTTTGTAAACTCGCTGGACAGTACGCGTTGACACACCAACAAATTGGGCTACTTCAGACATTTTGTGTCCGTGGGCTCTGCCAAACACGATGGCTCCTTTTTGCCACTAAGTAACGTCTGCCTCACGACCCATTTTGCAGACTATATCCAACACACACTTTGTTCTTCACCACCTCACGAAACAGATCTGATCCTGTGTGCTACGTCACCGCTACTTGTCACTTACCAATGCTACATCAGCGCCCTCTGTGTGACGAACTTCCTACTATCGGTGCTATTAGGGGTGACTAATTTTTTGTCCGGTGTGCTTATATATTACACCAAATTATAAACACATTAAGTCTATTATTTTATACTCATTTTTTGGATAACAATTTCTATGCTTAGGCGTGCCGGGCAAATTTGATCACGTGCCCAAATGGGCACGCGTGCCATAGGTTCGCCACCACTGGGCCCAATACAATTGGTGCCTATAACTTGGGGGGGGGGATATATATGTACATATATATCTATACACACACCTTTGGTTAGCTTCCCCCTCCCCCCCCGAATTGCTCATTCTTACGAAGGTCAAGCTTTTCACTCCACCTTAGACCTACAGTTTAACGTGGAATCCGAACCACGCCCCATCAGCAGCCCAGCGTCTTAACCACTAGGCCACCTAGGGTACCCATTTATCTACCAACCACTTCTTTATTGTGTGGAAGGATGAACAGCTGGGTTTTGCTGCGCGCCGGGTCTCGAACCCGGGGCCGATGGATTTGTAGTCAGCGACGCTAACCACACCACCACCTACATCCATCCTAAATGGCCAAATTTTTGGTACATTTTTGTTGGTGGGTTACGTTAATCTAATACCCAATTCACACTAGGCAGTTTTAGGAAACAAACAGAAACTACCCGATAGTTTACGAAACTGCCTCTAGTGCGGACGGTTTGATAACGGAAACACGGTTAACGAATAGTTTCCAAAACTATCTCCAAGGAAATACGCTCAACCATTAGCTGTTTCGGAAACTAAAAAGGAAACTATGTAGCTTAGGTTTGATAAAATGTATGATAACTATTTTAGTAATTTTTCTTTTATTTTGGCATTGATTACACTGGTCAACACTCATTTTATTGCCATCATATTAGAGTGATTTTGGGGTAACTTTGTGGTGCTGATTCCGAATATGACATCGGTTTTGCTAGATTGGCTCTAATTTATGAGATAATTGGTACCCCATTGAAACACGTAAAAATGCAAAAAATTTAATGTTCAGGCGGAGCCTACTTACAAATCGCATTGAAATTGTCTCAAATCATACAAAAGTAAACACATGAAATACATAATGGCATTTTTTCGGTCTCACCATCTAGATGTTCCGGTAGTTTCCCATATGCACGCGTTATGGTTACGTTTCCTATTAATTGAGGGTATTCATTATCTCAAGAACTAGAGCCAAATCGGAAAAACTACTTTCATTTTGGAATTCAGAAACCCCAAAATACCCTAAATTCGTACGAATTTCCTTGGCAACGAAAAAAAAAAGTTTTTTTGTTGACCTGTGTTATCAATAACCAGAAACTTATTATATAGTTATAAGTATACTGTTCTTTTGTTTTATCGTCCTAAGAGACAAAGAAGCTACTGAGAAAGGAAAATTTATTTACGATCTAGGCCTAGGTTAACTTTGCTTGTAGCAGCCTGGAAAATTTGTCCACCCGACCAGCCCAAAGTTGCGAAAAAAAATTTTTTTCACTTATTATTAAAGCCTAATCACCTAATTATAATTAACTATCACAATAACTATATAAAAATTAAAATACAAAGTATATTTCGACTAACCTATAGTTAATACCGTTCCAAGAAGCAAGCTTTTCCAAGTAGGCCTAGTTTCTGTACCTAACCTAAGTAAAATTATTTTATTTTTACAGTAGACTGAAGCCTATTTGTTAATTTTGGAAAGTAACAATTTAATCCTATTTAATTTCCTGAATAAATTTGGACGATACCTTAGCCATTACGAATAAAAAAATAGGGTTGTTTAACCTTTATCGCGATATCTAAGGTCATATGAAGGAAACCTAGAGCTTTAGGTGGGATCCGAACTAAGGGTTGCTACATAGTCTGGAGGCGAAGGACGGCCTCCCATCCAATTACTATCCGACCCAATGTCGCTTAACTTCCGTGATCAACAGGAAGTGGTGTTACGACATTCGCTATGATACAACGTAGCCCCCTTTATGAATAAGTATAATTTCCTTTGATTATTATTTTGAGAGAGAATTATTTAGTCTAAAAATTAAGGAATTCTTAAATTCTATTTTTTAAATATACAGTGTGTTCCATAAGTCTGGTCTAATAGGAAAACGTATTTTAAATTAATCTTACAAAAAGTAATACATAGAACTAAAACAAATGTCCAAATTGAGGTCTTGTTTTGGGGCCTTTTTTTTGTTGCGGGTAGAATAACGCACAATGGCTAATATGGAAGAGTTACACTCGTACCCGCAACAAAAAAGGTCCCAAAACAAGACATCACCTTGAACATGTTTTACTTCTAATGTATTACTTTTGTAAATTTAATTTAAGTTAAATTTTCCTACGAGACCGGACTTATGGGACACCCTGTATAAGAAATTAGTAATATTAAAATTAAAATTAAATATCAGTTGCACACTTCTTATAATGGGTTGCTTAAGTATTTTTTAGTTCACCTTAAAATTGCATATGACAAAGAATATACACTCATTTTTTCTGAAATTTGGTCAAATTTAAGTGTGGACACTCGCACCAAAATACGGTTTCAGTTTTTGTGCTTTAGTCTTCATTTGAAGAAGCCTCGTGGGAATTGGGTATAATCTAACCTAAATTGCCCCCCCCCCCCCCCAAAAGAGTAAGAGTAAAGTGATACAAAAGAGCACAGAATAGGAGCGAACGTAACTTTTAGTGTGTATACATATATAGAGATGCAAACCCATCGGAAAAAAAAAAAATGATTCAAAGTCTTTCGTGTATTCCATGAAAGACTTGTATAAGACGCACCCTATATTTAGCAAAGAATATTTAGGAAAAAAATATATTCCCACAACTTTATTAACATTAAACAAAATAATAACACGAGCCCTGAAGTGATTTTTGGAGATGTTTTCAGGAAAAAAGTAGCGTCTTACGAGGCGTAAAATACGATACTTCTGAATACACGAAAGGCCTTGGAATAATTTTTTTTTTTTTCCCTGTAGGTTTGCATCATTCATTTCATGCGTTTAATTGTGAAATTCATCCATATATATATATATATATATATATATACAGGGTGGGCCGTAAGTTTCCATACATAGGAAAAATAAACATTTTTTTTATGGACAACCATTTTTATTTATATGCTCTACATGGTTGCCATTGTTTTGAAAACACATTTCAATACGTGTTCCCAACTGTTGATGAACACGCATTAGCACAGTTGACGTTATGCTTGTAATGGCGTTGGTGATACGTTCCTTTAGATGATTTATGTCTCGTATCTTTTCCTGATACACCATGGCCTTCAAGTGCCCCCAAAGATAGAAATCAAGGCGGGTGAGATCTGGGAACACGTATTGAAATGTGTTTTCAAAACAATGGCAACCATGTAGAGCATATTATATAAATAAAAATGGTTGTCCATAAAAAAATGTTTATTTTTCCTATGTATGGAAACTTACGGCCCACCCTGTATATATATATATATATATATATATATATATATATATATATAACTTACAGGGTGTCCATAAAATCACGCATCATAGGAACATAAGCAATGTCTATTTATTTATGTCTCCATCAGGCCAAATATGTTGAGGAACATTCAAAGAAACCTGCTTTTTCATTTACAAACATGTTTTGAGATTGGTGGGAATAATTTTTGAAGAAATAAACAAACAAATGTATTTTCCTATGATGCGTGACTTTATAGACCCCGTACAACGGTCCCCCGAGAAATTTTTGTGTCACATTTAGACCGTGCATGGAACAAGAAACTCTTTTGGGATAATTAAATCCACTATAATCCGAATAAGTAATGGTAAATGACAAATACTAAAGTTTTTCTTTTTCAGGATGGAAGCCTAACGTGGGCAACGGGTCACTAGCAAAGAAGCCCCGAAATAAAGCTTCCCTCACCAGCTATCTGCTAAATAGATAAGACTTGGCTTTGGGACAAGGTTTACAGTTTAAACCCTCGACCCTGTCCCAAAAGTGGGTTCTATCCGCTTAGCAAACAGCTGGCGAGGGAAGCTATATTTTGCCATTACTTACTCGGCCTATAGTGAATTTAATTATCCCAAGAGTGTTCTTTGTTCTATGCACGTTCTGTATGTAACGTACGTATATATACATACATATTTCACTTTTAAAATTGAATCTTAAATTTTTTATTTGCCGTATGGCCTACATACATTATAATGCATGTATGGCCTACATACATCATAAAAATTAATTATGAACATTGCTGCATTATAAAAATGAGAAGCTGCCAAAACTGCGAAACAAAAAAAAAATATCCTAGTTCACAATCAGAATAGAATGAGTCTTCAAAATTATAATTGTTTTAAGATTTTAATAAGTGCCTTTTACAAGTGGTCGCAACAAATGCATTATTGGGTGAAGGGAAAACATTTTCTAAATTTCCATTAACGACATTTATGTAGGCATAATTCAATTTCTCTGTAGAAAGGAAAACAACTATTTCATTTAGGGTGGATGGGTTGTTTCTTTCTCAACAACAACTGCTGCTGCTGCTGCCTAATGGGTACGCCGATGCTCCCATCTGGCTAAAGAATGTATTAGGGTATAAGGCAATACGATCAATAGGACCCCTCCGAGGGTGGGGCAAACTCTGCTTAGCTAAAATATGTAATCATCATCATTGATTACCACTAATTTCTTATCGCCCCTTTTCACGACTGTGTTCCTCGAATAAAAAGCAGCTGATACCAAGCACCAAAACTCCTAAAGCATGAAACGGTGGCAAAATCGGAAAAAAAAAAAAAAACTCGTATCAGAGATGAAAATTCACTGAAAGCATCCAACTCGGCATGTCCTAGGCTACAATACAGAAACTTTTCCAATGTGGCCACCAATAGAGCTATTTTAAAATCCGTTAAAAAACCCCACTATCACCACACGTGCATGGAAGAGCAGCAAACGAGGCAGGCGAACATTACTACTTGTATCAAGTACGTGAATAATACACGATCGATTCCATCTCTAAGAAACAAAATAACGAGTAAAACTACTTTCCCCAAGTTCGAAGAGGGAAACACAACTAAACAACCGACCGGCTCAGTGACTCAAACTATTCTGAGACAGCGAGCAGGCTTGCCAACCTAACGGTATATACGTGCACGGCCATTGCCAACATATACGAGAAGGGGTCTGTTTTTGCCTCAATAATATTATCAATAAATATCATTTCGAACATTAAGAATAATTTAATTAACGCGACAGTTATTGTTGACTTTTAGCCAATACTCGAAAAATCAATAAATAAAAAGAGTTATTTTACTGCTCACAATGACAATGACTCATTCATTATTCGCAAGGACAGATGAAGTGCCATCTTCAGTCTCGCTTGCATTAATTTCACGCAAGTGTTTACATTTGACGCTTTTATACAAAAACCTACCAGTGGACATGACCCAGTATGTATGTATATATATATATATATATATGTATATTATATATATATATATATATAATATATATATATATAAACCCATTACTGAGTCTAGCAGTACTAATATAGGCAACCTCAATTAAGCTTTATCACGTACAGACAGATATGAAACTCAAATATTATGCTCTCTTTAACCTAAATCGAAAAAATAATTCCCCCTCTTCCACCGCGATGAAAGGAAATGAATAAAAGTCTATTTTGTTAAAAAACTTTAAAAGATTAAAAAGAAGAAATTTAAGAAAATTCAACACCAAAAAATTAAAAGCGTAAATTAAATTGCGATAAAAGTATATGTATTTATCCGACAAACAGAGTTTGGTTCGTGCTTCTCTTAAGCTATTATGACCATGAATTTGAGCACCGTCCTTCGATATACTGTAACAGCGAGAAGAGAAAAAGGGAAAAATTTATAGGATACTACAATTTCTCGTACAAAATTAACGAATACGCGTTAGTTTAGGGCAGTGGTGCACAAACTTTTTTGATGTGAGGGCCAAGCGAAGAAAATAACTAAATGTATTAGCCTACTTACTTTCCATCTAAGTCATAAATTGGGTCACTTTTATATTCTAACTTTTTCATTGAATTGAAAAGACCCGTGGGGGACACATTTGGCCCGCGGGCCAGGGTTTGTGCATTACTGGTTTAGGGTAAGAAACTGTAGTTTCTCTAAGAAAAATAGCTAAATAAACGGTTTAAAACACGCGACACCACGCAATGACGCTCTACCAAGTTTTACTCTGCCCGACCACCAGTTAGGATAGGGTTGCCAGACGTCCGGTATTTTACGAGACACTCCGGCATTTGATCCAAAAATCCCGCGTTCAAAATGTCCCGCAAAAAATATTTTTTTAAGCAAATTTTTTAGGGATGAATTGATTTAGAATTTCAATATTACGTATAATAATTTCAATTTATTCACGATGTTTAATTGTTAAATATTATTGTAATAAAATTTGTCTAATTTTGTTTGTTGTAACCATTGAAGAAATAGTTTCAATTTGAAAAAAAATAAAAAAATTTGTCCCACATGGGCATTTAAAAAATCTGGCAACCCTAGGTTAAGATGATAACTATGATTCGTTTGGATGAGAGTCGTTTAGCCCCTGCGGGGGTACCCGTAATCAAGACCAGCTTTCACACGGTTTGGAGATTTCTAAAAACCTCACTTTTTACCTCTTCCCTAATACCGCAATCTAAACACCCATTAATTGCCATCATTACAAAAGGATTGTTTACATTTTGTCCTTTCACTTAAAGTTTCATCGACAGAGGCCCCATTTCAAGGACATTTAGTTTTAACAACTATTCAACATAAAAAAAAATGTACAAAAAATATTCTCTTAATTATAAAGGGCACAGTTGTGTTTTGAGTTGTGGTTCATTGGTCAATTTGAGCGCGCATATATATATATAATATATGAATAGAAACGACATAAGTATTAAGGAACGTTTCTGCACACGAGGAGGAGAGATAACGAAATAATGAAAAATGAGGCGAACCGCCTGGAATCGAACCCAGGGGCCTTCCAATTGCCGGTCGGACGCTCTACCATTATGCTACGGACCTCACTCAATCACAATCGAAATTCTCCCAAATAGGTCATTGCAGTTATTTTTGCATATATATATATATATATATATATATATATATTATATATTATATACAGGGCGTCCCAAAAAAAATGTATACACACTTTAAATAATTATAAAGGCAGTGTTTATTAAAATACATTTCATTTTCAAAATGTAATAGAATCTACAGACATTATTTCATTGTTTTGTCAACGCCTGTTTTCAAACTGACGTCCGTTCTGGTCCAGGCACTGCTGATAAACGCGAAGCAATGGAATCGCAAACATCACGAACATTTCGTTTGGTATTTGTGTGCATTCTCGTTCAATGGCTGCTCTCAATTCAGCGACTGTTGCAGGTTTTATAGCGTAGACTTGTCTTTTAAGTATCCCCATAAAAAAAAGTCTAGTGGTGTGAGGTCTGGTGAACGCGGAGGGTATTCTACGAAACCCCTTCGTCCAATCCACATCGTGCCAAGTACCACTCGCAATACTCCACTCTTTGGTCCGGATCATCATCATCTTCATTAATAGCATGGACTAATCTTGGAATGTAACTTTTCCATTGACAGCGCTTCAAAATGCGTTGGACAGACGATTCTGAAATTCCTACCTCACGACTCGCTTGCCGCACAGATTTTCTTGGACTTTGGTGATACGTTTCCAGTACTCTTTCTTGCTTTGTGGGGCTTGTCGATGTCCGTGGTCTTCCGGAACGCTTCTTGTGGACATTCTGAACAGTTCCATCGGCTTCAAACTTATCTCTAATTCGAGTGATGGTAAGTCGCGTTGGTGGATCTGTTTGAAACTCCCTCCTAAACGTCTTTGCACTTCAACTGCGTTTTCACACTTCCAGTAGCATTTTAGAATGAATTTCCTTTGTTCAAAGCTTAGTCTGACTGCCATTATTAATTCTAATGGGTTTAACTTGGAAAGAAAGAAACATCAATTGAGCTATCAGCTGTTAAAGTGTGTATACATTTTTTGGACGCCCTGTATATATATATATATATATATATATATATGTCTCGGTGGTGTGGTTAGTGTCGCTAACTACGAATCCATCGGCCCCCGTGATCGAGACCCAGTAACGGCAGGCGGTGCGCAGCAAAACCAAGCTGTTCATCCTTCCACACAATAGAAAAAAATTGGTTACTAGATAAATGGGTAACCTGTTTATAATACTGTTTATCATATACAGTATATATTATATATATCTATCGTAAACTCCAGAAAATCGCAGAAGGCTCGAATCTTTATAAACCCCCAAATTCGTTGTACGTTTATTTCGGAAAATTCTACAAGATTCGAATCTTTAACGTTCATGAAATACAAATTCGACATACTTTTAATTTGCATAAGATTAAGGAGTGTGGTGTGGGTGACATCAGAAGACCACGCGGTTTTGTAGGGGGGGTTTAAGTCACTGGCCACAAGGGGGGAGGACGGGTTTGAAAACCATCCGAAAAGGACCACGTGGTTTTTGAATGACCCCCTAACTATGATTCGGCTGGATGGGAGTCGTTTAGCTCCTGCCGTAATCAAGACCAGCTTTCACACGGTTTGGAGATTTCTACAAACCTCGCTTTTACTTCTTTCCTAATACCGCATTGTAAACCCCCTTTATTAGGCTACATCTTTTCATAATATTTAATAATTTTCAGTAAAAGGAAATCAAACTACAGCAACAGCGCTAATTGTCGCCATTTCGTAAAGCAGCCAAGAGTAAAAAAAAAAATATATATATATATATATATATATATATATATATATATATATATATATATAAACCGGAAACGGAAGAAAAAAGTTTTACCTTTTAATGAGACTTAAAAAATGATTTGTTCCTTTGCTACAACAAAATTATTCTATCTGTTTTCGTTTTGAAATTTTCTCGAGAAAGAAATTTCCCATCATTCATGCTATCCATCCAGGAAAGGCGCGCATACAGCCCCTAACAGGTTTTACTCTAAGGGGGGAGGGGTCCGCCCGCGCGCGCGCTAGTAACGCAGTAGCACTAGTTAAAATTGGTCTTTATACAAATGCGAAAAGGGGAAAACGAAGTAAACTGAAATAATATGAACTTCACCGAAACACACTATTGAAACCTCATTCGCGATCTCTTCTCTGATCGCTATGCCCACACGAGCCGTCTACCCGACTTCATTTCAACGACACGCAGTCTTCTCTGCATCGCACGCAATCGCGATGCATCAAACTACAGTTTAATGCAGTTATATTCCGGGTTCAAGCGGTATAAGCTCGAATTTGGCAACCGAGTCGGATGTGAAGAAACAAAACTAATGCACATTAACTGTAAAAAAATTCGTATAAAAATCGCAGCAAATCCCTGTCGTAAATAATAACATTCGTCGTCACTACGAGTAGGGGGGGGGGGGGGGGGGGGAGCTACAGTATGCAATGGCACAACAGGGAGACGAGACGTACGCGGCACTGCCCCCGACAATGAATTTCGGACGAATGATTTCAGTAAGGAGAAAAAGGCCTTCGTCAGGGGACAAAAAACGAGTTCCGTACGTTCTTAGGCTATGGAATGCAGTCAAGGCAACGCGAGACCACGACACGAGTTTTGTTTGTTGATTCATTTCTTCATCATTTACAAACGCTTCAGTGAACCATTTGCGTAATGTCACACACACACACACACACACACACATTAGCGGCAATAAGCGAAATCAGGCATTAAGATAATGCCTAGGCAATAAGCTGAAAGCTAAGAATGCATATACTATGTTACAATGGTCACTTTCACTGTTCAGGTTAGGTTAGGTTAGGTCCTATTTATTATTATTATTATTTATATATATATATATATATATATACACCTTTGGTTAGCTTCCGCCCGAATTGTTCATTCTGACGAAGGTCAAGCCTTTCACTCCACCTTAGACCTACAGTTTAACGTGGAATCCGAACCATGCCTCATCAACAGCCCAGCGTCTTAACCACTAGGCCACCTTGGGTACCCATTTATCTACCAACCACTTTCTTTATTGTGTGGAAGGATGAACAGCTCGGTTTTGCTTATGATTATATGCATTATTAGCTTTCAGCTTCCTAGGCATTTAGTTTATTGCCGCTAACTAACTATATATTATATATACGCCTCGGTGTAGTGGTTAGCGTCGCTGACTACTAATCCATCGGCCCCGGGTTCGAGACTCGACAGCAGCCGGCGCGCTTAAAACGCTGGGCTGCTGATGGGGCGTGGTTCGGATTTTACGTTAAACTGTAGGTCTAAGGTGGAGTGGAAAGCTTGACCTTCATCAGAATGAACAATTCGGGCGGAAGCTAACCAAAGGTTATATATCGCCTAAAACCTGTTCATAATCCAAAGTAAATAATTTTTAAAAGTAAACAAGTTAAAACTTTCGTACATAATAAAAGTTAAAACTTAAAAACAGACCAATTTCAAATTGAAGAAAGTATACTCGTATAAAAAACATCCGAACAGCTATCACAATTCATAATAATTAATAATAATAACAACAAAATTGGTTTATAATTAACATTAATACGTATATGATTATAATCATTACTTCCGATTATTAAATATTTAACCAAATGGAGCCAACACCCACACGATACAAAATTCTAAAAATATGAGAAAGTTCGTGAAAACCTTTTTAATTTTAAGGGGAAAAAAATAAACCTCAACTATCTTATTAAGATTAAATTATATTTTACAAAAGCGACATCTGGCAACTTCGTGGGAAAAATTGAGTTTCCTTTTCATCTTTTTATCTATAGCAAAAACATCTCGTCTCCAACTTGTTTCAGCGTTCGGCTGAAGATATAATGTATTTCCCGGCGTATAACACGCACCCTAATTTTGAAGAGAAAATTTAGGAAACAATATACCTCCTACCTCACTTCATATGTACAATTTTAACGAGTTAATTTTAATGCAGGGTGATTTTTGGAGTATTTTGGGGGAAAAAAAAAGTGCGCGTTATACGCTGGGAAATACGGTAATTCCACTCGGAAAACCACAACAATTCTTATCTTTCTCCTTATCACCACCAATTTCCAAAGCAACCACTATATAACTCGCGCATCACAATTATCACTGCAGTAATTTCACTCTTATCCTAACTGCTGATATGGTTAGAAACTAGCACAGCGCTCGGGTCAAATTAATGCAGTTCATTGCTCTAACTCTCGTATTATTATTATTATTATTATTATTATCATTATCATTATCATCATCATCATCGGGAGTCAAACCCCCGACCTCACTTCGTTTTTGAAAAACGGTTTTACCTACTGTGCTACGGATGCACTAAGGCCGGCCGCACACAGGATCGTCTTGCGACTGACGACTCGAGTCGCGTGCAATTTTAATTGATAGAATGGGAGCCGCGTACACTACAGCGACCATAATTATATACATAATAAGGGTCAAATTTGGACATGATTAGCAGTTATTTTTGGTTAGGTCAAATTAAGTTAAAAGGTTTGTAGTAGATTTGAAAATTTGGGGGGATCAGCTTACGACCACACCTACACCACCACCTCATTTATGGAATTTGATGGAGAGCTGCATCACAGCTTCATCCTACCCTACTAACTTGGCTTAGAAATTTATGGAGTATTTTTTTTTTTAAATTGTTAAGCGAATATTTTTTTGAGTGCAATTTCTTCGACAGAAGAATCAATAGTTTTAGAGCTGATATGTTAACGAAAACATTAATTTTAGTTTACAAGAAGCCTTGTCCATTTAGAGTGCATCGCAAAATACGGGTACTATTTAACTATACAAGGAATTGAACAGTTACAACGGGCTTAGTATATAGATGATATTAGGGATCTTTTCCGTTTGACTGCCGCCGCCATTGAAACAATTAAACTTTTTGTATTTTAACTGAAATGTCTTGATGATACAAAATAAGTTACTTTATAAAAAAGCTTTTCTTAATTTCCCCTTCAAATTTTGTTTCTTATAAACAATTTTAATTACTTTCAAGATCCATGCTTAATTTTTAAGTTTTAATCGTGTACTCAGAAAAATAAGGGGATCACCTGAAGATCAGGGCCTCCAGCCTTCTTTAGTTAGCTTTATAAGGCTAACTAACAAAAATATCACGACCTAACCTAACCAATCTTCAAGGTCGTACAGTTGACCTAACGATTGGTTAGGTTAGGTCGTGATATTTTCGCTCACCTCTTATGTTTCAATGGCAGCAGTCAAACGGAAAAAATCCGAAATTAGACTACGTTACAAAAGTTTGTTTATAAAATTTATGATAGTTACCGGTACCATATTACGCATAAAACATAATATTCGTCTTTATTATATTACAGATATTTTTATTCCTAATGTATACAGTACACACGAATAAATACTACGAAATTTAAAAGTGTAAATAAAAGATTGGTCTGTATAAATATTGTTTGTAATTGTGAATATTCTGAGTTGTTGAAATTGCTTCGCAACATCTGAAGTCGTATGACTGACCGAAACCTAGTTTCACGTGTCGCTACATCATCTGTACTACTTCCCAATGTCTTCTCTGATCGACGGAGAAGGGGTTAACTACATTGGCCACAACACACCCCAAATATTTTGAGTTTTCGAAGGCTACGTCGTGGCACGTGTCGTGAAACGAAGTTAAGCGACATTGGGACTGGATAGGTGACCATCCTGCGTTCAGATTATGTAGACCCGTAGTTGGGATCTCGCGTAAAGTCCCTCCCGTCATACGACCTCAGATGATGCCAAGGAGATTAACCAAACACGTCGAACAAACAACAGAGTTCTCGATCCAATTTGAGTAGAGCAAGCCTGAGGTGATACGAATGCACCCGTGATTAGAATGGGTGCATTTGCGTTACCTCCGGGAGTAAAAATTTGCGGTGCGAACTATTACTACTACAGTACTACTCGTGAATCATACATCCGGACCTATAAAGCCAGCAGTGACTGTCTGCGATGCAAACTAATGACGAGCACCGAAATGGTTATGAATTTGACCCGTTCAATCGATTATGATAACGCGAAACAGGATGTATCAAAAGTCCGTTCTCGTGGATATTTTGCTTTAATTTAGAGTTCAGATAATTGACTATACAGATCGAGAAGGTGGAAATTGTTTTGCTACACGTTACAGGTCCCCTCGAAGGAGGCACAAATTAATTATACGATTAAAGAAAAAATGTTTAGCTTCATTAGAATTAAAATGTTTACCCACTAATTTGAAACCATTACCGCGAGTTCTATCTGCATTCCTGAATGCGAAGTATTTTTTCTCGCCGACATCATCAAAGCCTTTAATCATTTTAAATACCTTTTCACAATTGAGAATAAATTTAACATTTCTAAACGAGCAGTGTGTGATTTGTTTCTAAGTCCAGGAATCATCTTGGTAGCCCGTCGCCGCACTCACTCCATTCCGTCTATATCCTGTCGTAAATATGGGGACCAGACTGAACGAGGTATTCCAGGTGGGGGCGTACTAAGTAATTATATAATGTTAGCATTGTTTTCTCCGACTTAAATTCAAACGATCTACCAATAATTCCTAAGATTCTATTTGCTTTTCTGACCGCTTCGATACATTGGTTACTCGGTTTAAGTGTGTCGGCGACAAAAATACTCAAATCTCTCTCTTCCGTAACGCTCGTTAGTGTCTTGTCGCGCAGAAAATACTTTTCTTTAACATTGTTTCTACAGATATGCAACGTTTTACGTTTATCTACGTTAATGTTCATTTGCCAAATTTCTGCCCACTCCAGTAATCTAATTTATTCATATCTTCTTGAATCTGCAAACGTTCTGCCGCTGATTTTGTTCGTCCCCCTTGTTTGGTATCATCCGCAAATTTGGAAATTATACTCTCAATTCCCGAGTCGATGTCAATGATATAAATACTAAAAAGAAATGGTGCCAGAACTGATCCCCGAAGCACGCCGATAGTCGCACTTTTCCAGTTAGATGCTTCGCCATTAATGGGCCACTCTTCGTTTACGTCCACTAAGCCAATGTTCGATTCATTTGAAAACATTACGATCAATTCCGTGAGAATGAAGTTCAGCTAATAATCTTCCATGTGGCACTTTATCAAACGCTTTTTAAAAATCGAAATATATAATATCTACCGTTTTAACTCTCGTCATATATACTGTATTTGCAATATCATTAAAGAAGTCGAGAAAATTACTAAGATAAAAACGATTACGTCGAAAGCCGTATTGAGAATTTTTAATTAATTTATTATTTTCTAAGACTACTGAAGTCAGACTAATGGAAGGATAATTTTCCGGAAGCGATGTCCCCTTTTTTTAAATATTGGCATAATGTTTACGAGTTTCCAATCGAACGAAACTTCTCCAGACTGTAACGACTTATTATTATTAAATAAGTACGCGAGGGGAAAGACTATTGGGCAGTTCATTTCTTTAAGTATCTGGACCCGAAGTTTTATTAAGATTAATTTTACCTATGGCTGAGAGTACTTCATTACATTACATCACCTTTGGAAAACATGAAACCACTGGGACTTAACCCTTTAATGCCCAGTGTGTGAAATTTTCATCGTTAACTTTGGAAGCAATTTTAGACCTTCCAGTTCCCAATGTGTGAAATTTAACACATTTTGTATTTTATTAATTAAAAACAATAAAACTTTGTAAAATATATTTTTCAGTTATTTTGGGTCCAATTAAACGATTTTTATATCCCAATTTTTTTTTTTTACTTTTCGACTTAATTTGGATATGAAAGGGTTAAGAGGTTATCCGAGTCATGAGCCGTATTTTATAATTAAAAAAAATGGTAAAATCGTCAAGCTTTAAGTGATCATCACTGAACATGATTACGGGAACGGGAATGTGGTCCATATTTTCGTTAGTAAACGAAGGAAGAAGAATAACTTATTTAAAATTTCCGTCATTTGTAAGTCATCGTAAATTTGTTCGTTGTTTTCGTCCATGAGTGGACCAGCAGCAGCAGTCTGCGAAGCTGCTTCATTCCTAACGTAATAATAGAATTCCTTCAGATTCGACTTAATTTGGTTCACAATATATAGTTCATAGTTGAGCTTACTTTTTCTAAAGTTTTTTTTGCTTCTTCTCAATAGCTCGTAAGCATTATCATCGGACAAATTATTTGTTTCTTTAAATTTAAAATACGCGTTCCTTTTTAACGTTAAGCTACTTTTAATTTTAGCATTCCACCATTTAGGTTTAAAAAACTTCGCCACTCTCTTGTTATGTAACGAGATATTAATTGATTTTAAATGTTTAAAACAATTAAAAAAATAAGCCCGTGTAATATTAATATCATCGCGCGACAGAGCCTCATCCAATTATGGGTGGAAGGAAGGTCGCGGGTTACAGCGGCATGTTAGGGGCCACGTCTAGAAAAATGTTCACGAAAAATTAGAAATTAATTTCCCAATCTAACAGGTATGCAGAAGAGTGGAAAGAATTATGGATTAGTGATCTGAAAATGGTAAACAAGTTCGGAAATACCAAAAGAAGGAATTTCTATATACCAGCAAGCATTTTTTGTTTTTTTTTTGTTTTTTTTTGTTTTTAGTAAGCAAGTAATTGAGAAAACTGAGACGTCTAGACTCTAGAGCAGTGGTGGCGAACCTATGGCAGGCGATCAAATTTGCCTGGCACGCCTAACCATAGAAATTGTTATCCAAAAAATTAGTACAAACTAATAGACTTAATGTTTATAATTTGGTGTAATATATATAAATTTTGGTGGGCACGCGAATTTTTTTTATGGTTTACATGGTTTTTTTTTTGGCATGCGACTGTAAAAAGGTTCGCTACCCCTGGTCTGGAGTCTCTTGGGGATAAGCGATGACAAACAGCCACATGGTGGATGTATTAAAATAATAAAAAAACTAACTGAAATTATTATTAAATATACAAATGAAACAAATAAAACATTTTAGATTTTCTGAATAATAATTAAATATGTATATTAATAGAACAGAAATACTGTAATAATAACACTGTTCAACAAATGATTCTCTCTCAGGAAAAGTTTTGTCATTATTATTATTGAGTTTTTAACGCTGATTACAAAAATGGTTATTATTATTTTCCTATCACGTATAGTTTTTGAGAAATTGCCATTTTTTTGAAAAAAATATTCAATTTTTGTAGTAAAAGCTGTTCATTTATTTTATTATCTCGCAACTCTGACCACATGTGATGTTTGTCTTACTCCGTCGTGTATACTCATAGTATGTGTAATGTTAATATTTTTTAATATTTTGTATAATATTTAATTAATTATATCCAATATACAATAATATTATACATATTATATCCAATATTATACATATTATATCCAATATACAATATACAATATATACAATATTATACATATTATATCCAATATACAATATTATACATATTATATCCAATATTATACATATTATATCCAATATTATACATATTATATACAATAATTGTATATTTTTTTCCTGGAAACTATGCGTGATACGCCAAAATGAATATTATTTTCGAAATGAGCAGCAGCGTCGACTTCACACAGACCAGCTTTATTTATTGCTGAGACAGAAAAAAAGTAAAAATAATGTTGTTCACTGTAATAATGATAAATGGTAACGGACAATGTGTACTCACTTGCAACGATAAACGATGAATTCCACATTAAATGCTTCATTTATTAAAATATAAAGTAATTTAAATCATTAATGAGCAAAATGTTAGTCAATGACAAATTAGACAATCGGATACACACACTCACACAGAGAGACTTTAATGGCTTTTTAGGAGCTTCGTAAAATGCCTCCGATCTCAGCAACAGCTGAAAGAATAATGGTGTGTGTATATATATGATGCAAACCACAAGGAATGGAAGGGAAAAGGCAAGATAACCAAAATATATGCCTATGTATATTAAAACAAAAAAGTGAGAGATTAGCACAAGATTAACAAACATTGGCAAAAGGTAAAAGACGTTTTAACGAGATATTGTCAATTTTATACATTCCCGAACTGTTACTGAAATTATTTTTAAAATGGATGAAAGCACATTCGCGAATATTCCTTTCGATTTATCTTTGTTTTTAACGAGAACTTTAGAACTCTCCCACTTAATACTGTGATTACATCTATACATATGGTTAAATAATGCATTAGAGTTATTTGCCGTTCTACACGCATATTTATGCCGTTTTACCCTGATACCTAACGTTTTTCCCGTTTGACTTATATATAAACTGAGTTACATTGTGTACATCCGATCGAATACACACAGCCAACCGCATTATCTGGGCTATTCTTTATTAGGCGAGATTTAACTACGTTAATGCGAATTATTTTTCAGCAATGTCGGAAGATATTTAAAATTTACATGGTAAGTTAGGCTAAGGATATTTTTATGATCAAATTCATTTACAGTTACACTATTATAATACCTATTTTTAGCCAATTACACTATTATACCTATTTTTAGCCAATTACACTATTATACCTATTTTTAGCCAATTACACTATTATACCTATTTTTAGCCAATTACACTAATACCTATTTTTAGCTTTCCTAAGACAGTTATCTAGAAACGGAATAAGATAACATAATTTAATACCAATATTCAGGGCTGAGAAACACAGAAGAGAAAATAGATTTTATCGAAGAGCAACGGTCAGAATAATGCACACGAGAGTTATTATTAGTAGGCTTGAGAAAAATGTAAAAATTTGAATTAATTCATACATTTTTTTTTTTTCAGATCCAGAAAAGATAATCGTCCATCATTTTCTTTTTCAACAGTGAACTTAACAGATGGGAGTAAATTGTTGAACCAACCAAGAAATTCGTCAACGTCCAAATTGTCAGGCCAAAAGCATAAAACCACCTACAGGGTGTTCGAAAAGTTCCGTCACCCCCTACAAAATATACATATTGTAGTACCAATTTTATTTTTGTGATTAATTGATTTTATGAGAGATTCATTGACATTTTTTTCTTTTCCAGGTATTAGAGTTGCGTGAACAATGGCAGACCAGTTAACTTACACTCTGGAGGAAAGGATAGTGATGAGCACACGCGCTCATGAAAGGTTACATACTGGCAAAACGATGCATGATATCCAGAATGATTTCAACACAAGATTCAATAAGGTTGCACCACTGAACAAGACGGTATTACGCTGGGAGAAAAAGCCGTTTGAAACTGGCTCCATCAAGGACAGACCACGGTCGGGAAAACCAACAACGTGAGCGGAACAATGCGAAGGTGTGATCGCATCGGTGGCTCGTTCACCGAAAAAATCACTTCCGAAATTATCACAAGAACTCGCAGTCCTCGTGTCCACAATGAGAGAGCACATGACAAAAGATCTCGGCATGAAACCATACCGCCCGTCATTTGTTAATGAATTAAGCGATACAGACGTGCAGAAACGATATGAAGCTTGTGAACGGTTTTTGACCGTCTTTCCAACAATTCCTGCACGTGGAACAGTGATTTTTTCTGACCAACCAACCAACCAACCAACCAACCAACCGACCAACCGACCAACCAATTTACCATAGCGCCAAAATGAGAAATGGTTATTTCTGAAGCAAGGAAAATCCACGCTTCTTTCAGGAACTGGAACACCATCCACCGCACGTGATGATATGGGCTGCAGTGTCTGCCAGGAACTTGGTCGGTGCATATTTTTTTTAGTCCTATCAACCAAACTGCCTACCTCAACGTGTTACGGGACTGGTTTGCGCCTGAGTTTGAACGTTTAGGGTTGCTTGGTCGGGTGTGGTTTCAACAAGACGGGGCTCCGGCTCATTTTGCCATTAATGTGAAGGAATTCCTCAACGAAGTGTTCAGAGACGAATGGATCGGCCGTGGCTCGCAACATTTACCCGCCCCTCTTGAGTGGCCGCCCCCGAAGTCCAGATTTGTCTTCGTGTGACAATGCGTTATGGGGTTTCGTCAAACAGAACGTATCCCGGGTGCGTTACCGCACAACAGATGCGTTGAAACATGCTGTTCGAGATGCATTTGGTGCAATCACTGCAGCAATGCTGCGTCGATTCTCACACCACACATGGAGGCGCATAATCATTTGTTACGAAAATGATGGTGCGCGCACAGATATTCTTGATTAGTAATTGTATTTACTGTAATCAAAGTAACTATTGCTAGTGACTTGTTTCTTAAATTACACCTACCACATATAAATACAATTAATAACACAAAAATAAAATTGGTATTACAATATGTACATTTTGCAGGGGTGACGGGACTTTTCGAACATCCTGTATATACCGGTACCAGACAAGGTTAAAATTAACAGAGGGCAAAATTCTACTTTCAAAAAATTTCATATATAAATTAGCTAATACAATTGAGGGGATTTCCCATCGCCAATCCAAACAACATAGCATAAAACTTATCTTCAAACTGAAATTTACAATCTTTGACGCAAAGCTCAATTCAATGAGTGTTGTGTTGTGTAGGGAACGAATACTCAACGATCTTATCTTTTAAAAAGTCGAGCAAGTCATCAACAGGTACTTTTGTGAATAATGAACATACAGTGTGTCCGTAAAGTCATGGTGGGATTTTAAATAGCTATATTATTGCAACGAAACATGATAATGAGATGAAAAAAAGGCAAATTGAAGAACAACTCTAAAAGAATAACTTTATTTAACGTAGTTCGATATGGGCTCCTCTGGTAGCCCTGCAGACATCTAGGCGGTGATTCGATTCCAGCCACACACGCCCAAGAACATCAGGAGTGACGGATGCGATAGCTTCCTTGATTCGCTGGTGCAAGTGATGAATATCCCTAATGGGTACACTGTACACGCTTTGCTTGACGTAACCCCACAAATAAAAGTCCAAAGGTGTCAGGTCCGGAGAGCGTGGAGGCCATGGCTTCCATCCTCCTCTTCCTATCCATCTCTGTGGAAATTTTTCATTAAGGAATTCTCGAACAACGTTGGCATAGTGCGGAGGAGCACCATCTTGCTGAAAGATGACTGTCAATAAATTGGGGTACTGCAAAATGTTCCAACATAGCGAGGTAGTTGTGTGACGTCACAGTGGGTTCCGCGAAGAAAAATGGGCCAATTACTCCATCTCGTGCTAGAGCACACCACACATTAACTTTCGGGCTATTACGCTCATGTTCAACATAGGCATGTGGACAGCCTAGACTAACTACGAGATAAAGGTTAAGCTTAGCCTAGACTAACTACAAGATACAACTTTGAGAGTTGTTCTTCAATTTGGCATTGTTTCATCTCATTATCATGTTTCGTTGCAATAATATAGCTATTTAAAATCCCACCATGACTTTACGGACACACTGTACATCAAAATTAAATTTTCAGTAATTTCGCACAATTACTATTTCGATCAGGGAGTTCAGGAAGTTACTAAAATATGATACTTTTTACCTAACCTAACTTCCTGAAGTCTCTGAACGAACAGTAATTATGCGAAATCACTTTTTCACAATCTTACTGTAACATTAATACATGGAGGCTTTTTCCTCACGAGTGTAACTCACCTCCATATTAGCCATTGCGTGTTATTCTACCTGCAACAAAAAGGGTCCCAAAACAATTTGAACACTTGTTTTAGTTCTAATGCATTACTTTTGTGAATTTAATTTAAAATAAATTTTTATACGAGACTGGACTATGGGACACCCTGTGTGTGTGTGTGTTGTGAAAAAAATAATTCCACCATAACTCATGGCATATGTCGTCAACTAATGTGGTTAGATGATAAAATCGTGCAAAGTATTGGTCAGATTAGTTTATACTGAGGGACTGCGCATATGACAGATCAAGTGTCCTTTTCTGCCAGATGATTCGACCTGACATGACACGTGCATTTTTATTTTATGCATGAAAGAATGGTCTTTTAATATAAAACAATTTTCAGTATCCAAATAAAATACCCGTTAGAACTTGTGGTGGCAATACTTCTTTGCCGGACACCGGTACGACTTACAGACTACCGAGCGGCACCCGCAGTTTACTTTCAGACGAGTGACAGCCGCGTGTCTCAAAGGTTAATGCGCGCACCAACCGCACGTTGTAGGACTTTTGTGTCTCACAAATATAGCTTCTGAAGTTTCAGTGATCTTACTGTAATGGCTACGCTGGAGAATTTCAGAGAAGTGGACGAAGAAGTCTCTCAGGTTGCATCAAAACAACTGGCTGTCTATCTCTGGTATCAGAGAGAGGACTCGGCGTCATTGGCATTGTTTTCTGATGAAATCGATATACAAGAGAAAAGAGCGATAGTTCAAGCGTTTAAGAATCTTCCAAAGGAGAAAGACTCTCTACAGATTTCAATGATACAATCACAGCCAATGAGAAACAACGCCAATCTCTTTCATATTGTGTAATTTCATCACAACAAAATTCCTAAAACTCAAAATTCAACTTCCTGCAATGATAATTTTAATACAAGTTTGTTTTGAATGTATTTAATTTGGAATTCAGATAATTTTTTTTAGTCCTCGCGCAGGGCCCAAACACGCATCAAAGTTGATAAATGTTTTACTCCTTACTCCTTTAAATAAATGTTATAAAATAAAACCGTATGCGACTTCAAACTCCCATTTTATTTTTTCCCCATTATAATTAAAAATAAATAAAATATATATATATATATTAGTGATGTAGGTCACATCCGCATAACATCCGCACATTTTCTCGCATCCGCATCCGCACTTTGGACTGCGGATGTCGTGCGAATGTGGACCGTTGAGATAAAACGTCATTAATAAGCGGAAATTATGAAATTCTACTATATTAATAGAACTAGTTCATTGTGCGCAAAAGTGATGCAAGCGACAAGCCGAGAGGCTGTTCTTGTATGAAGTTACTCTCTTGCAACCTACTTAGATCCACGTTACAAAGCTAAGTTATTTTCACCTAGTACATTAGAACGAGTTAAATCATCACTTGGCAAAGCAGTTGAAGAGCTTCAATCTCTTGAATCTGTCGCTTCGCCACCCACCAAAAGAATAAAAGTTTCAGTGACAGAACCAACACCTTCAACAAGCAAATCTATCACAGAATCTGTCTCTGTTTCTTGAGTCAAGCAGCAATGACGAGACCTACGCGATGTCAAAAGATGTAGTAAAAATGATCGAGCTATATCACCAAGAAAAACGCCTGGCTGCATGTGACAATCCTATTAGTTGGTGGAAAAATACGCAGAATATCTATCCATACTTGAGTAAACTTGCAAGGAAACATTTAGCCTGTCCTCCAACAAACGTACCAAGCGAGAGATTAATTATTTAGAAGTGCTGGATTAATATATGATGAAAAGAGAAACAGACTGGCAGCAGAAAAGGCAGAAAAATTAATGTTCCTTAAGCATAACCTTCCTATAATTAAGTTTGAACATTAAACGATGAACATCTTAGTTTACTTTATTTTAATTACTCATTTATAAATATGCCTAATAAAACTTTAAACTTAATATAAATAGTTATCAAGCTAATTAAAGATCTCTTTCTATAAGGGTGGAGGTTGGGGAAAGAGGTCGGTGGGGGTGCATTTGAGTTGGGTTCACGTCCCGCATCCTGGTAACACAATTATCGTTTCTAATTGTGGCTGAAACTCAACAAAATATAACGAATTTATTTGCAGACGAATTCACCAATTGATTTCTATATTAGTTAGATGCTTGATATTATTTTATATGTTCAGAGAAAAGTACAGCAATTATTGCACAATTAATCAATTATACTACATTATAGCTACAGCTCTCTCTATATAATAACTTATTATATACGTTAAACACAACAAATCTCGAATATATCCTAAAAAATAACGAAAATGTAGACATCCGCATCCGCGGATGTTGAACTCAAACATCCTCATCCGCGGATGTGAAAAAAATGACATCCGCTACATCACTAATATATATATACAGTATATATATATATATATATGTTTCCAAGGTCATGAAACCGTACATTCAGATAAACTAGAAAACGATCTTGCAATTAAATGTAAGAATAAAAACTTGATTTCAAAATGCAACAATGAGTTAATATTCTCGAAGAATATGTAAAAAGGTTTTTGCACTCTCACCACTTTTATTAGGTTTATAATTTAAAGGAGAGAGAGAGAGTTACAAGGAGTTACAAGAAGAAGTACCTCAAAAGGCCTTGCGGCCCATACCGAGGTGGTACCAATGGCAACGGGTGCCAGGGAAAATTTTCTACACCCTCAAATAGTGTGCAAGATTTGGTCTAACCTTTTCTGGAACTGATCCACAGAGGAACTATTCACAACTTCTGAAGGTAACCTGTTCCACGTGTCACAGATCTTATACGTAAAGTAATTCCCACACACACTAGTCCTAAACCGTTTCAAATCCAACTTCCAACCATTGTTGCGAGTTGGGTTATCATTTAACCCTTTAACGACGGATGGTACCTTAAGGTCCACCAGAAATAACAATATAAATTGTACTACAATGTCTCGTTTCTATAAATGTTTCTACATGTTTATATAGATATTATTTAATTGTCGAGAAAGGAACCCAAAATGTGTATCATTTCAGTGACTAGTTACTAAAATATTTAGTTTTGAATAACAATAAAACCTATACGTTCTGGTAACAAGAGTGACTGCATATGCTGCGGACTCGTCCTTAAAGGGTTAAACTAAACATACTTCTAAAATCGAAATCGTTGAACCCGCGTAAGAGCTTGAAAACCTCAATCAGTTGACCGCGCATCCTTCGAGTTTCCAGCGAAAACAAGTCCAGGGCGCGTAAGCGTCGATTGTAGCCCATATGCCTAACGAAGGGATTAACTTTGTGGCCCTCGCCTGCACTCGATCCAGCCTCTCAATATCTTTCCTGAGGGTGGACGACCAGAACTGCACTGCATACTCCAGGTGCGGTAGGGAATTGTAGAGAGAGAGAGCACAATCTCCTCGTTCCGAAACTGAAATTGCCTCCTGATATAACCCAACAGCTTCTGGGCTTTCTTTTCCACCTCTACGCACTGTTTCGTAAACTTAAGGTCGCTGCTAATTATCACACCCAAGTCCTTTTCCAAATCAGTCGCCTCGATATTACTCCCCAACATGTTGTAGTCCGACTTGGGATTGGTGTAGCCAATGTGCATCACCTTGCATTTACTCAAGTTAAACGGCATTTGCCATTTTTCGGACCATTCTCCTATCCTACGTAGGTCCGCACGCAGTTGCTCGATCGCTTCGGGCGTCCCAACATTGGCCCCAAGCTTCGTGTCATCAGCGAATTTGGCGATCCGATTGACGATGCCACCGTCGATATCATTTAAGTAAATGATAAACAACAGTCACCCCAAAACGGAACCCTGAGGAACCCCGCTAGTGACCAAGGCCCAACCCGAACTAACCCCTTTAATTACAACCCTCGGCCGCCTATTCTTCAGCCAGTTTTCAATCCACCTACCTACTTCCCCACCGATACCCAGCGCGCGCACTTTCGCCATTAGCTGGCGGTGAGGTACCTTATCAAAGGCTTTCTGAAAGCCGAGATAAAGTATATCAATCGCCCTACTCTTATCATATTCACTCAACATGACATGGAAAAACTCGAGCAAGTTGGTGAGACACGACCTATGCCGTCTAAACCCATGTTGCGAGTCCCCAAGCAGCTTGTAGGAATCCAAATGGTCAACGATCATATCCGCTATTATCCCCTCTAATAATTTACCTACTACTGAAGTGAGACTAATGGGACGATAGTTCCCTGGACTTTCGTGATCCCCTTTCGTAAAGATAGGGGTCACGTTGGCTTCCCTCCAGTCACCAGGCATCTTGCCCGTCTCCAACGATTTGTTGAAGACTGTAGCAAGGTGGGGAGCCACCTGGTCGCGCACCTCCCGCAACACTCTCGGAACTGGTCTGGCCCAGGAGCCTTAAACGCGCTCAGTTTGTCTATTCTATCGGAAACGACTGTCGCGGTACATCGAACACTATCCAGGCCAGCACCTTCGTGCCTGACGCCTGGCTCAGGGATTCCTTTCCTCGCAGTTCTCAAACATTATGGAATCAAAAAGGCTATAGAACTCAAACACGTGGGCATGAAACAGGCCCACAGAGTAAACACAGATTTTGCGATATATTTCTCAAAATGCCCACCAGAGGACGTCACCAAGGCCTATAAAATGCGAGTTTTCTCAAATCACTCTCACTTGCCATTTTCTCGTTTTTGTAGTTACATCTCGCTCTCAGCGCCTTCGTCAGTACCACCACCCGCTCTCCGGCTTTCGCCGGAGAGCGGCCCGCTGTTACCTCAAGACTCCGGTCGAGCATACACGAAGTCTATTATGAAGTAAGGTCCTCTACAATTTCATCCGGCAAAAAGTATCACCACTGCGGCAGGAGTTTCCGCTGAGCCCCTTTTCAACAAGTCTCTACCGGCCTTCAACACTCATCCTCTCGCCAGTAAGGCCAGTTCGCCTTCAGATGCATCACCTTCGAAGCCCAGTCCATAAACCTTCCAGGAGGCCACAAGTCGGGTTGCCAGGTCTTCGGTTTTGGGCCGGAGTCTCCGGAAATTGAGCTGTCTCCGGATTTTTACTGAACTTTATATATATAGTATGTTGTTGGTTTATCCTATAATCTATTTATTTTTCAGACTGATGGTAATTAGTATGCAATGACTGACATATTTAGGTAGGTAGTTGAATGGACTAAGTGTATGCATATTTATAATAGGTATAAATGATATGGTGTATTATATCTGAGTAGATTTTATATTCAAAAACATCGTCAGGAGGCGGTGATGCTCGGAAATATTCAAACAAAAACCTAGACATTTTTAACGCAGACCTATATTTTAAATGGACAATTTTAAAACCAGTATTGTTATCGCACACTACGACACATTACATTTGTTTAATTAATTAATAAATTATATAGTAAAAATGTCGTTAAAAGTAGAATTTGCCTCTTTTCTTACATATTTTTGGCAAGATAATTATTCTGGTATTATTTATAAGGAAATAAGAAACTAAGCTGGTTATGTATATTTTTTCTTGATCAATTAATTTTTGTGTAAAAAATGAGGAAGTTTATATATCGGTTTAGCTACATAAATAATGATAGGCTTCGTAGGTAAAATCTCCGGATTTGGAAACCATCTGATCTGGCAACCCTAAGTCCACGAGTCTACCCTTCTGTCTTCGTGTTAAGCAACTCCCCCGTAGCCTACATAGTGTAACCTCAGTATAGCGAATAGGCTATATCCAAAAGTATCCCCAAATCACGCAAACTAACTTTCCCATAACGACTACAGTAGGCCTGTTCAATTATTTTACCATATTCAATTATCTTCCCGTATTTGTATCCGCTTCGTTATTTGCTCATTTATGTATTTATTCTACTTGCCTAATCTGTTTACTGTACCAATATAGTATTTTCATTTCCTCCTCGGTTATCATTGGGCTTAATTACTTATTATTGTGCGTTCACTGCCGCATATCTTCTTAGCCTACCTGAATTAGTGTTTCTTGTAATTATTATACTGCCCAACAAAAAAAATTTTGTTGCTGCTAATTTAATTCTAAGACCTGTTTCTGGATAATATTGATGTGCTGATTTAAAAAATCACCTTAGATTTTGTCCATCACATCAGGTTTTCGTGCAATGCAATATGCCTATTTTGGGTGATCCATGAAGGGCGCTTATCAAAATTGATGATTTTGGAGACCTGTTAACAGCTGTTTTGCTGTTAAAATTTTATCTGTGGATAAGAAAACTGATGAAAGATCCGCAGTTCAGTAACTCAATGACCGAAACGGAGGCAAGAGCTTGGAATGCTTTTGTGGCAGTAGTTAAGAACTTCCTAGGAAACAAAAAGTCTGAAAATTATAAAGATCTTGTAAAGGATTTACTTGTAAACTTTCAGCAGTTGGGTTGCAACATGAGCATTAAAGTTCACTATCTCAACAGTCATCTGGATAAATTTCCAGAAAATCTTGGTGATGTTAGTGAAGAGCAAGGTGAAAGGTTCCACCAAGATATCAAAGTGATGGAAGAACGATACCAAGCAAGATGGGATACCCATATGATGGCTGACTACTGCTGGAGCCTGCAAAGAGATTGTCTTGACATCTCTCACTCTAGGAAGTCCTATAAGAGAAAATTTATCAGCACTGAAAAGTAATAAAACAAGAAAAAGACAATGTTAAGAAAACTGGTCCCGTGCTTGCTTTAATATGGATTCATTTTTTGCTTATTTAAACACTTTTAATCACTTTGTGTCAATATTACCATTGTATATTAAAGTTCACTCCCTGCACAATTGTTTACTTTTCCATGCTGATTCTGAGTAAGTAAAAACTTATTTTTTGAAAAGAAAACCTGACGTGATAGGCAAAAACTAAGGTGATTTTTTAAATCAGCACACCAAAGTTACCTAAAAACAGGTGTTAGAATTAAATCAGCAAAATTGGTGTTCGGCAGCGTTATATTCGTTTAACGCTTATACTGTATAAACCATTTCTCATTGCTAAGAATCAGTCATTGTAATATAGCATAATTATCGTATACAGAATTGTTAATCATTTTAAACAAATAATTTATTTTTCTAATTAAACATAAACAAAGTAATTTCTTTCTCCTTATTAAATATTGTTTGTTTGGGCTGCGTCCCAAACTGGAGACCCCTAATTATTCATTTCAATTTAGTTAATAAATTACAGCAAGCCTACTTTCTAGGCCACTACAAATTTGTGATCTTTAGGCTAATATATATATATATATATATATATATATATATATATATATATATATATATATATGGAAAAGGGTTTCCACAAGAAAATAAATGTTAAAATTTAAAAATATCATTGTTTGTATAAATTAAAATATGAATCCGTTAAATTCTTAATATTTGTATAAATTGCCTCGATGCCCCAGTGGATCATCTGGCTCTCTCTCTAACTCTAATGAAAACAGTGTTGTCACGTCTACAATCTTAAAGATTCCTAAATTCCAAATGTTCTTTTCGATTATTATAAACCACATAAAAGAGTTAAGTGTAAAACTACGATTATATAATTTCTTTTGCTAATATCCAATTATATAATTTCTTTTGCTAATATCCAATTATATAATTTCTTTTGCTAATATCCAATTATATAATTTCTTTTGCTAATATCCAATTATATAATTTCTTTTGCTAATATCCAATTATATAATTTCTTTTGCTAATATCCAATTATATAATTTCTTTTGCTAATATCCAATTATATAATTTCTTTTGCTAATATCCAATTATATAATTTCTTTTGCTAATATCCAATTATATAAATTCTTTTGCTAATATCACTATTTGAGTAGGATTTTGCAAGTTTAATAATCTTTTGTAAAACGTGGCACCATGGGAATTTCTCCAGGGCAGAGTGGAAACAGAGACCAGTGAGAAAGTCCCGCCTCGGCCTTCGGGCAGGCAGTGAGTGTTTCGCCCTTGGGCCAGCCGGTTCGGCTGGGTCCCTTAGCTTTTTAATGTAAGCATTTGTTTCGTTTTACATTTCTCCAAACGAGTGTTGTGTAAAGGATTTGATTTTCTAATGACTGTTTTTTTGTAAAAAAAAACTTTGTGTAAAAGAAATCCAATAGTTTAAAAGTGATTTCCCCTCCCCTTGTGAAATAAAAGACTGACAAAGGAAAACTAGTCATTTTATATCCTTCAACGAGAGAAAAACATTCCCTCCCCTCAACGGACCGAGAGAGGGGACACAATTGGGCAAGGGTATAAAGTGTTGTCCCGGAACCTCGCAGTCAGATTAATTAAACGGTATAAACTTCCTTGTTGGTGCGAGGAAGCGACATACTGAGAACACCTGTAAACGTCGGAGATGGTGTAACGAAGCATACCACCACCATCTCTCCATATATATATATATATATATATATATATATACCGATCGCCTATAAGCAATTTTCACTCGTTTATTGTCTGGTAGAGCTTTGTCCCTCCTGAAGGTCACTATTTTCCTATCCTTTATTTGTATTAATATAATAAACTATTATTATTTGTTTTACTTACGGAAATAAGCGAGGGCTCCTTCCGCCTGTTCCGGACTCAGTGCCTCAACCTCAGACTCCTTAAGCGCCGGAAACGGGACCGTCCAACCCTCGTTATCGTACCCTGCAAAAAATAAGATAATGATACTCTGCAGCTGGAAAAAGCCATTACTCCTCAAACTAAACATTAAAATATCACATCAATATCCAGTTTGAAAACAGGTTTGTCTCAGGTTTGTTACACACACACACACACACTTAACCATATTTAATTCTCTAAGAAACCTAGCTAAACTAGTCCTGTAATGCTTTGAGGAATAGCTATTATACATTCGCTATGGATGTATATGAAACAGTTGATAATATCCATGATGGTCTCCGCAGAATCGAATAAATGTAGGCTAATTTGGTTTCTAAACTATTTGGAAGAAAACTTTTAGTTTTCACTCTAAATCGTAATAAAATTTCACTTTAAATTACTCCCAATAACGTTGAATAAAGTGCATTTCTTACGAATGTCATCAGGACTTTATTACTGGACAAACGTGAGAAAACTAAACTAGGCCTAGGCAGTACATAGTAACTGAAATCACGGCCAAATTAGGGTTGGGTCTCACCAAGAAGAATTGTCCACGATAATCGCCAGAAAATGGATAAAACTGAAAACGGAGTGTTGCCAATTATCACAAAGACTAAATAAAACGGCTCACGATAATCGCCATTTAAAAGATGGCGAGCGATTATCACCCAAACCTAGGCCAAATTTTAGTATTCTAAAATATCTCAAGATAAACAAAACAAAAAATATATAAAAAGGGGTTACCCTTCCGAGGTTTAATGGGGACACCGAGGTTAGAATCATCTCTAACCTCCTTTCACACCACTTCAAAACGTAAACACAAAAACGAATGCGGTTCTTACAGCGTAAACTACTGCGTACAACCTAGCGAGATCTAACGTCAGCATTTATTCTACTGTATATGGGTGAAATCCCATATATAATAATGAGCATAAATACGCAAGCTATACACAAATTTATTTAGTTCTTAAAATAAACACGCACGCTTTATACTTTATATCTAACACTGCTATGAAGAATCTGTTGGGATACGTGATGACTTCATGAAAGCACTCACGGGGAAAAAATTAGTGCGCGTGCGTGTGTTGCACGAGCTATAATGAACTAAGAAACATTCATTTAGTTCTTAAAGTACACACGCCCCATACTGAACAGTATCCAATACTGTAGTGAAGAATCTGTTGTGATATGCAATAATTTCATGAATATATTCACGGGAAAAAAATCCTATATCTATCGATATCTATCTTATTTTATGAACTGAAATCGAAAAAAACTCGAACTGAAAAATTCTGACAATGTAAATTTGAACTGAAATTGAAAAACAATCAAAAACTGAAACCTGAATTCGGATAGATTAAAAGTAACAGTTTTGCGTTTCAGTTTTGAGGAACATTTGGATTGCAAAAAAATATAAATAACGAATTATTTTCCTTTTTTTGCGACTTAACATTTGTATGGATTTAAAATACCCATTTATCCTTTAATTCGACGTAGAAAATTACGCAGCTGAAAGTACTACAGACAATGGTTTTATAATTGAAAGAAAAAGAATTAGGGAAGAAATTTTTTATCCCATATCAAAATACTTTTCAATGATGACTGTGCTCCTTTCGTTAACCTAAGTTTAATCGCTTGGTAAGGACGCCTTCAGTTTTTTCTGACCATTAAATTTTTCAGTTTGACAATAGCTATACTATCTATATCTACATAAGCTAGTGAGATAATCCGTGGGAATGACCAAACTTCAATTCAAATGTTAATCCTATGGAATGTGGTGACAATAAAACCCACACTAAGAGACGAGTTTATTTTCACAACAGCTTCGATGCCCACTGGCATCCTCTTCGGGTGGATACGGAAAAACGAATGAACAAAGTGGGTAAGGAAACAATCCAGGAAAGGTAAGGAACATTCTAGAAGGCCAGAGACCATTAAGAAATTCACACCTACGTTAGATCCCGTTCACCCGACACCGGAAGGGATTTTTTGACCAAGAATCTCACTAAAAGGTCCAGCTTATAAGTAGACTACCTTCGGAAAAATTAAAATTATCTTCTTATCAAGAAGATAATTTTAATTTGTGCGAAGGTACTTATAAGCTGAACCCTTTAATGAGATTCTTGGTCAAAAAATCCCTTCCGGTGTCGGGTGAACGGGATCTAACCTAAGTGTGAATTAATAAAACATTTCGAATTGAAAGTTTTTGTTAAATAAAACTTTGTGTGAAAGAATTCAAGCGGAAAAAAAAAAAAAAAAAAGTGTTTCGTGCTGATTCAGTTGGCTATAGATGCTTACATGGTTAATCATACAAAAGTAGAGCTAGTTACTAAAGCAAATTCTCTTTGAAAAACGGAAATCGAATGCAAATATAAAATTAAATCTGAATTTGTCAATAGGTTACCCCCTAAAAAATAATATAAATAGTACAAACAAATTCTTAAAAAAAAAAACTGGAATCGAAATTTAAATTGAATCGAACCGAAAAATATAAAACTCGCATCGAAAAAAAATCTATTTTTGCAAACTTAAAATTGTATTTTTTTGTTTCCCATCTGTAAAATACTGTAAATAAATAAATAAATAAAAAAAAAAAAAAAAAATATATATATATATATATATATATATATATATATATATATATATATATATATATATTTATTTGGTGTCACATAAGCAGAGATGGGCCTAAATACTTTAAAATGTATTCCAATACTAAATACCACGCAAATTTGTATTTAAATACCAAATACACTACTATAAATTGGAATTCAACTAAATACTAAATACATTACTTGAAACATGTATTTAAATACAATCTAAATACATCCTAAATACATTCCATTTTCAGTGTTTATTATTGTTATAGTAGTTTGAGGCTTCGTATCCGCAACAAAGGCAATCGAAACAGAGGCAACAGAAAGAAGGGACTACATAAATCAATAAACATAACAGTACAATTTGGAATAATTAAATAATTAAGTTCTCGATTTACAAAAAACACGAGGCTAAAATATTGACAATAATGGAAAAAAAAAATCTAGGATATTTTGCAAATGTATTTATAATTACAATATTTAAATACTTATTTATCAAATACATTACTGCCCATCTCTGCCCATCTCTGCCCATAAGTCCGGTCTCATAGGAAAATTTATTTTAAATTAAATTTACAAAAGTATTACATTAGAACTAAAACAAATGTTCAAATTAATGTCTTGTTTTGGGACCTTTTTTTTTTTTGTTGCAGGTAGAATAACACGCACTGGCTAATATGGAAGCGAGTTACACTCCTGAGGAAAAGGTCCCAAAACAAGACGTCAATTCTTCACAAGAGCAAACAAAGTATTTCATATTTCATGGCGGGTTGGTAACTACCGATATACTACAGACGTCATTTCAAACGAAAAATCAATTTACAAAACATTATTTCCGTTATTTGGAAGCATCGTTCACCGGATAATTAATACCATTCAGTTTTCGTCCCTCAACAAATACCATTAAATCTTGGCCTTTCTTTCTTTTAAGTACAAAAATAATGCTAAAGTAATGATAAATCTCCGATGTTTCAGCAAATTTATTTTAAACGATGTAAAACACGATACAGTAAAAGTATCTAATACACGAGTACTTAATGCCATGGTAAAAATATTTAAAAATGGGCATGTACAGTACACCATAGTAGGCCTATATGAACTCTGCATAGGTGGAACCTATTTTCAATCAAGATTTCGTAATTTGACAAGCAAATATAATTATCAGTTATAAAAACAACTGGGTTACTTATTCCGAATTACACACACACAACCTCAACCACAGCCAAGGACAACAGCTTCATTAAACAAGTAAATGCTATCTACAATAATTCAGTCTCGAGAGCAAATAAAACGGCGGTTTACCTCCCTTAAAATAACATCTTTGGCCCCAAACTCTTAAAAAGGATTTCATTCTTAACTCCAACGGCAGCCTGCCAAAGGAGTAGAAAATGACAGTCGATTTGGCAAAAGTACCGTCCCTATAGATATAGTTTGTCCCTCGGTTATAGAAAGATATAAAGGGATCACCACCGGGAACAAAGTACCACCCCATCACCTTAGAAAGTCACCGTTACTTTTCATGGCAAAGTTGCTGGTATACCTCTAGTGGCACTTCGGGTGAGATTGTCTCCGTTTAAACACTTGATAAACCGATTTTATTCCTCTTTGTTTCTCGTTAATTCTTGTCCCACACTTATATCAACTCCACGCTTATTCACACATTTGCTAATTACATACAATCATCCTTTACGCGGTCTTCCTATACTTCTCACACCTACGTACTCACTTATACATCTTTTTCACTATCCCTTCATTATTTATTCTCGTCATATGACCATACGGGACGGAGCGTATATCTTCCGTCTGCATCTCCACTGACTTTCACTACACACCTTTCCCGAACATCCTCATTTGTTATACAATCAATCCAATTTACATCAATCATAGTGAAATTATTCATTTCAACTGCTCCCACTTTAGGCAGTGAATTATCATACCAAAAAAGTATATCGAATCCATACATCAACGTTGACACCAGTACACTTTCATGAAAACCCTTTGCTGCATCTTTACTCAAGCATTCTTCCTACCATATTTGTTTGCTCTGTTTCATTCTACTTCAATTTCCAATGTACTCGCATAGCTTATCAATCAACCGCCAAAGATATTTAAATTCTTTCAAAAACTAAATTTTCTCCCCTTACCAAAACATCACATGTTGATTATCCTCCTCTATGAACGACGAGACTCTCGCTTTTATTTACATTCATTTTCAATAACCTTCTTTCATATCCATCAACAAAACTCGTCACTGATCTCCTTAATCCATTCTGATTCATCCAGAAGCATCAGTCTGCAGCATACATCAGATGCAACAGCCGCCATCCATTCTCTTCCAAATTCATGTTTATACTATTACTCTCTCTAACATTCTTACCTTCATCTCACGCATTATCATGCCTCTAAACATGAAACAGCTTTAGCGACATCAAACAGCCCTGTTGTACTCCGTTCCAATATTATCAGGTCCCCCCAAAAGTTTGTTAGTTTTTTAAATAATCACTTTAAACAAGTTTAACACGTGATGAAAAATGGGGGTAAAAATTGGTTATTACACCCAATCTGGTTTTTTGACGAGAACAAATTTTTCTGCTCAATTTTGAGTTTTGCACAAATGTGATATCCTTTTCCTGTGCAAATGCATAATTTTCGAGATCTCTTCACCTAACCAAACCTAGTCTAACCTACCTAGGTCAACAAGTTTTCTAACCTTATTTGGAAGGCACGTCATAATTCTATCGCAAACAACAAACTGAATCAAGTTAGAATTTTAAAAAAATAGCCAGAAACACGAAAAAAAGTGACAAATTGACCAAAATAGTATATACATACATCTCATAAACGCCAAAAATTAGCAATCATTATTATTAAAAAAAATATTTAGACCAATTTGCATAAGATACGAGGGATATTTTCTTAGTTAATTATTAATGGAGATTCAATATATGGTATTGTTTTAACTGGATGTGACTGGGTGAAATAACCAATATTGACCAAAATGGGTTATGTACAGTAATACTCAATATTAACCAAAATGGGTTATGTACAGTAATACTCAATATTAACCAAAATGGGTTATGTACAGTAATACTCAATATTAACCAAAATGGGTTATGTACAGTAATACTCAATATTAACCAAAATGGGTTATGTACAGTAATACTCAATATTAACCAAAATGGGTTATGTACAGTAATACTCAATATTAACCAAAATGGGTTATGTACAGTAATACTCAATATTAACCAAAATGGGTTATGTACAGTAATACTCAATATTAACCAAAATGGGTTATGTACAGTAATACTCAATATTAACCAAAATGGGTTATGTACAGTAATACTCAATATTAACCAAAATGGGTTATGTACAGTAATACTCAATATTAACCAAAATGGGTTATGTACAGTAATACTAAGCGATCATACCAATGGCTGTCGCCCAACAAGAATGCACCACACACGCCGAAGCCCAACCCGCACCAAAAGAAGATTTTGCTTTGCGTATGGTGAACAACAGCCAGTGTCATCCATTATAAGCTTCTAAACCCAGGCCAAACGATTACTGCGGACGTATACTCGGCACAACTTCAACGGGTTCAGGACAATTTGCTCGAAAAGCAACTATCATTGGTCAATCGCAAAGGTGTTGTGTTCCCGCAGGACAATGCGCGCCCACATACTGCAAAAACGACGATAGAAAAGCTCAATACCCTTGGTTAGGAGATTTTTCCACATCCACCCTATTCACCTGACCTTTCCCCTTCCGACTATCCATCTTTTCCTCTCGCTGGATAACCACATGCGGAATAGGCAAATTCAAAACACAAGTGGGCCTTGAAAAGGAATTGACAACGTCTTTCTTCGCTTCTAAAGACCAAGATTTCTTCCGAAGCGGCATTTACAGTATTGTTTCTCGTTGGAAAAAGGTTGTAGATTGTAATGGCGACTACTTTTTTTCCCGAATAAAAAAAACCAACAATTTTATTTTGTCTCGTTTGAAGTTCAATTAAAAACACGAAAAAAACTTTTGAGGGGAGCTGATACTACTGAACCAGTCACTGGACTCCTTTAATTTTTACACAAACACTAATACCCACATAAAAACTACAAATTTTTCTAAGGTATTCAACCCCTTAAAACAGCCGTGATACCATTTAAATAGTCACTAAAACTCGATAAGGTCAAATTGCTGTAAACAAATACCCTATTGGCCCGAATATAAAACTACCATCACTTTGTGGTAGAGTGCCAACAAATTGTTTGAAATTTAAAAAAACATTACATACGGATAATGGCGGATAATCATCGTCACACAACATTTTTATTAATCCTATTTAAAAAATAATTTGTCGAAAAAGTAAACAAAAACTTGACAATGTTTTTTCACAGATAACACAGGTCAACAAAAAAACTTTTTTTTTCGTTGCCAAGGAAATTCGTACGAATTTAGGGTATTTTGGGGTTGCTGAATTCCAAAATGAAAGTAGTTTTTCCGATTTGGCTCTAGTTCTTGAGATAATGAATACCCTCAATTAATAGGAAACGTAACCATAACGCGTGCATATGGGAAACTATCGGAACATTCTAGATGGTGAGACCGAATAAAATGCCATTATGTATTTCATGCGTTTACTTTTGTATGATTTGAGACAATTTCAATGCGATTTGTAAGTAGGCTCCGCCTAAACATTAAATTTTTTGCATTTTTACGTGTTTCAATGGGGTACCAATTATCTCATAAATTAGAGCCAATCTAGCAAAACCGATGTCATATTTGGAATCAGCACCACAAAGTTACCCCAAAATCACTCTAATATGATTGGCAATAAAATGAGTGTTGACCAGTGTAATGATACAAAAATACAAAATTTCAATTCGGCACCCGCATCTCTGAAGCAACCTTCCGGCGCTTTTAATAAAATCACGTCTCTCGTAATGGACATCACCATTCCTTTTTTATAAAGTCCACAACGTTTTTCTTTATATAGTGAGACTTCCAATGCGTAGGCATACTGTATATTTTGATCATCTTGCCTTTTCCCTTCATTCCTTGACGAGGTGTACTGTCGAATACACGAAAAGCCTCGGAAGCATTTTTTACCGTTTTATTTTTAATAAGAGCCCAGTAAAGCCTAAAGCCAAATTAAATAAATAGTCCAGCTTCACAATTATTTAAGTCAGTGTAAGACCAATGTATTTGTTATTACTAATTAATAAAGGTTAGTCAATTCAATCATTTTTCTTTTTCATTGTGGGTTTGCATCATTCATTCATTTCACGTGCTTAAGTATGAAATTCATCCCATATATATATATATATATATATATATATATATATATATATATATATATATCCATCCAATCAGCGAAGTTAAGTGACACTGGTCTGGTTGTAGTTGGATTGGGGACCGTCCTCTACGTCCAAATTATCTCGTGATCCGTGGTTCGGATTCCACGTAAAGTTGTAGGTCACCTCTGTCATATGAACTTAAATGTCGCGAAGAAGGTTAAACAACCTTATCAACTATAAGCCCAGATAATAATTTAAGTGTAGATCTCAAGAAGAGTCGAGAATGAGGGTCAATAATGAAGAAATTACCTCGGTTGCGATTTTATAGTAACGAGAATAAAAATTTTTAAATACTCTGCAGTTTACCATAAAGCGAAATAATTAAGGGTTAAAGACCCAAATTAAATGTTTTTTAATAGAAAAATAAATTAAAACCGCAGTAAATATTAAGTTTCGCGGAGACCAGTTCTTTGAAACTTGCTACAAAGATCCTGATTGGTTAGTTCTTGCGTGACCAGTTTCGACCAATCTAAAACGACCCCCTAACCTGGTGTAATCTGATCTCCATGCAACTTAATATTAGTCAAAACAGCTTCTTCAACAAATTATGCTCGCGTGATTAAAAATGGCTGCAGTGCGATATACACAACACACATACACCTCATTACATCTTTAGCAATTATATGCAATATGTAATTTCCCTACTTTTTTAGCTTAAATTTTAAATTAAAGAATTTGACCTATCCACCATCAGGACTATCGACAGAGGTGCCTACCTGGTTCAGGTACTCCAGCCATTATAGCTCTTCCTTAATATTATACTTATAAAAGATAAGCCACGATTGTATTATAAAGTAAAAAAATAAAAAGTTATTTAAAAATCATCGTTAGTATTAAAAATTTTGAAAAGGTTGCATCATACGAGCCACAGTTCATTTATTGTGAAATGTTTTGGCCATTTCATAAAGAAAGACAATTACTTCTTTTTTTGAGAGATTATTTTGGTGTTTGTTTCACTATTTATATCAAAGTCGATATCCCAGAAATTACACGCTTTAAAATTTTAAAATTCGTCTCCAAAGTAACATTTTTAAACTTTCATGGAAAATTATGTCGATTATTTAAAATTAAAATACCCGAGTCAGTTTATAGACGAAATTAGGTATCAGATATTGTCTACATATACTTTTTTTAAATTAAACATCCATCTCCGAGAGGGCAGTGACCTTTCTGGAAATAAATTCACAAATGGCATCGAGTGTGTTCGCTGGTGGTCACTTAATATACGTCTCATATCCATACGACTCGTACAAATACACTTCCTTCTCTTAATGTTTTCTTCACAACCGCAGCGTATTATCGCAAACCACTTTATATATAAAGGTTATCACACCAAACAATTATGAAACCATATATTACATATTTACAAAGGGTATGGCACGGAAGACGGGCCACTCGCGAACGCTACACGCCGAAAGTCACACTATCTATACCAGTGTTAGCAGCACGTTTACGCCATGACGTCATAACATTAATCTTGTTTTCCCCCAAATTTGTACAAGAGGAAAACAGTCGAAAGGATATGGTTAGATTTTACTGATATTAACGTTTTTACAGTCGTTACACTGCCCGTTTCAACACTTAAATGAAGCAGCAAATGTGCCATTTACATCAAACGCGTAACTAAAGGTTAACGGCTTAAATTAGGTACAAAGTTTGAACTAAAAAAACAACAACTTAGAAAACTGAATTGCCCACAAACGCCATCTAGCGGTAAAGTTACAAAACAGTCTAAATATAATCAATACACTCCTCCATACAGTTTAAAGTTGCGTATTACATATTCCGTACAAGAATGAGGTTATTACTTAGCAACAAAAGAATCTGGACTAAAATACGCCAGTGATTTACATCTTTTTTATTAAGTTTACGAAAATAGATAAATATGAAATAAAATATTACACTTTCATCAGATTAAACGAGACTAAATCGAATATTTAAAGTTGGGGATCACCTGAAGATCAAGGTCTCCAGCCTTCTTTAGTTAACCTTATAAGGCTAACTAACGAAAATATCACGACCTGACCTAACCAAATATCAAAGTCAACAAGTTACATACAACACTTGCAAGAACCTAGTTTGTGTTTAACATTTACACTGTGTACATGGAAATAAAATGCTCAGACTATGGTATACTTCTTTCTTTTCCTTTTAGTTAAATCAGGTGTTGCTCTGGAATGTAACTGCAATTGAAATCAATTACTTGTCAAAGTAATTGCACTCAATTACAATCCTTTGCCAACTGTAATTGAACACATGCAAAGTAATTTTAATCAATTACATTGTCACTGTAACTGCCCCATGCCTGGATCCCAGAGGGTGCTGTCACCAAGTTTCATGAAAATCGGTCCAGCCGTTTGGACCTGAAAAGGAGACAGGCAGACAGGCAGACAGGCAGACACAAGGAATTATAGCTTGATGATGATGATGATGATGATTAGGGACATTATACATATTCAATGCAATCTACAGAAAGAAGGTAATACATTCATTAATTGGCTCAGGGGCTCCTCCAGGAGGGGCTGAGGTGACTAACCACCCCCTTGTCTTAGTAAATTTACTTTTTTCACAATGTTAACTATTTGTAACGGAAATTTTTAAGTACAAGAGAACATTTTTATGTACAAAAGACATCATCTTATGTTCTTTGAAAGCATGGCAAAATGTGTAGCTCATCAATGAGCGAAATAGACACCAGGAAACGTTCTTCAGAAGCTATTTGAGGCAGATTTTTATATCAGCCACCCCCATCACCCAAATCCTGGAGAATCCCCTGTGGCCATCATTAATGTTCATTACTTAGCCTTTAACGCCAAAATCTACAGATCAACCTAGTCCCTCCAAACATCTGTAAAACTTCTTAACAGGTTTTGTGAAATCCGAGAAGGCCATTCGATCAATAAATTTAAGCAATACCACAACCACCAAAATTCTGAGGTTCACTTTCGAAGCAAACGAGTCAAAAATCGTATTTAAAGTCAAATGGCTCATTTTTCATTCACTTCCAGATTGCATTAAAAAAATCTTTATAAAATTATTTGCACATTATAATGTGAGCGTAGACTGACTGGATACGTGTACTCTGATCACGTCTAATTATGCGAAACTAAAGAAAGTATTTATAAACTTCTAAGAATAGCGTGTGAATATTAAGATGATGCAAATTAAATGTTTTTAATCTAATTATGCAATGTCTAAATTTTAAAACAATTAATTAATCAAATTAATGATATGAAATTATGATCAAACGTCAAATGAGTTTTATTTTAACTTAGGTAAGTCTTGGCTCTTAGACGCAGTTATCTTGCATTAAATTTTTGCAAAGTTAAAAAACTTAATTTATTTTTAGTTTACGATAAAATTTCGTTTTCTTCGTTTTCTTTTAACACTGAAAAGGACTAACGTTAAAAAATAAATATTATGCTATCGTATTGCTCTGCATTGTCTATTTTTCCTACCTTTAATAAAACTGAAATTCTTAATACATTATTAAAAAAGTGTCATTCATTCTACACTAAAATATTCGTAAGTCTTTTGAAAACAACAACTAATATTTTTGTTTACAATAAAATTTCATTTTCTCCGTTTTCTTTAAAAGATCAAAAGGACTAACTTCAAAAGAAAATATTTTGCTGTAATTTTTTTTTACCGCGCTCTCTACTTTTATCTTTTAAAAAAATTATATTTATGGCTGCAATCTTACCCAATACTGAATTTTGAATGATGAAAGAGACTGAATTTTATCAGGTCTGAATTCCGTTTATAAACAAGATAAATTATTGCAGGCCAATATTATTCATAATGGATGCCTTCCAAATGTTTTTCGTCTATCAAGAGACCAAGAACTCTATAAACAAACAAAAGGACTTGATACATCCGTGCGCGCGCGCGCGCGCACACACACAACACACACACACCTATTATATATATATATATATATATATATATATATATATATATAGGGTGTCCCATAAGTCCGGCATCATAGGAGAAATTAATATTTTTCTATTTCTACAAACCATAATTCATATTTTTCTCTTTCTACAGGCCATAATGTCTGGGACCAAGGAAGAACGAATCCAGATAATTCTACTCATAGGAAATCGGAGTCAGAGAGAGGCCGCTGCTGAATTTAACAGACTGCATCCAGACCGCGAGCAAATAACACAGAGTTGTGTTAACAGACTTGTTGCAAAGTTTAAGGAAACAGGATCCATAGAAGATAAACCACGCAGTGGACCTTCAAGGAGGTCCACTGACGATGATACAGCGACTGCTATCCTGGCTCATTTCAACAGAAGTCCCAATAAGTCTCTTCGGCGATTGTCCGCCGAGACAGGTGTCGAAAAGTAGCATCCATCGCATTCTTCAGGCTCACAAATGGCATCCATATAAACTTCAGATCCTACAGAAATTAAACGAAGATGATCCCGACCGGCGGATGGAATTTTGTTAATAGGCTACGGAACAATATGCTCGGGATGCCAGTTTCCCGTCCACCATTCTGTTCAGTGACGAGGCTGTTTTTTATAGAAATGGTGAGGTAAATCGACAGAACACCCGCTACTGGTCTCAAAACAACCCTCACTGGTATACCTCTTCAAAGGAACAAGGTGCATCTCGGGTGATGGTATGGTGTGGCATTTGGAAGGATCGCATCATAGGTCCCCTCTTTTTCGATGAACATGTCACTGGAGGCACCTACCTACGTATGCTCAAGGAAGAAGCATTTCCCAGTGTCTTGAACGAAGAAGGAAATTTCCCAACATGGTTCCAGCAAGACGGCGCTCCTGCACATTACAGCACCAAATTAAGGGATTACCTGTACCAACAATTCCCTGGTCATTGGATAGGACGTCGAGGGCCTGTGGAATGGCCAGCTAGAAGCCCGGATCTCACGCCACTAGATTTTTATCTCTGGAGCCACTTGAAAGTGCTGGTATACGCAGAGAAAATTAGGTGTGTTGAACATTTGCGGCAGCGCATTATTGGGGCATGTAACACCATTACTCCTGACATCATTCACCGCCGTGTGCTTGCTGACTGGGTATCACGTCTGAATTTGTGTATTGAAAACAATGGTGGACATATTGAACACGTTCTGTAAATAAAAGCTTTTGTTTTGCTTTTTTTTATTATTTTTCCTATGATGCCGGACTAATGGGACACCCTGTATGTATGTATGTATGTATGTGTGTGTATATATATATATATACAGGGTGGGCCGTAAGTTTCCATACATAGGAAAAATAAACATTTTTTTATGGACAACCATTTTTATTTATATAATATGCTCTACATGGTTGCCATTGTTTTGAAAACATATTTCAATACGTGTTCCCCACTGTTGATGAACACGCATTAGCACAGTTGACGTTATGCTTGTAATGGCGTTGGTGATACGTTCCTTTAGATGATTTATGTCTCGTATCTTTTCCTGATACACCATGGCCTTCAAGTGCCCCCAAAGATAGAAATCAAGGGGGGTGAGATCTGGGGATCTGGGAGGCCACTCCACAGGACCACGCCGACCAATCCAAGCATCCGGAAACTGCTGATCCAAATACCGACGCACGTGAAGACCAGAGCTGGGCACTTGCGGTTTTTTTGGCGGTACTGCGGTACTGCGGTACTACCGCACTACCAAACCGGTACCGCATAACGCAAAGGATCGCTGAAAGTACAGCCTGTACTTTCAGCGATCCTTTGCGGTACTGCGTTATGCGGTACCGGTTTGGTAGTGCGGTAGTACCGCAGTACCGCAAAAAAAACCGCAAGTGCCCAGCTCTGGTGAAGACCATAATGAGGTGGAGCTCCATCTTGCTGGAAGTAAACTGGGAAGTTACCTTCCTCGTTTAGCAGGGATGGGAAAATCTCTTCTTGCAACATGTTAAGATACCTTTCGGCATTAAGATTTCCACTGACAGAAATTGGTCCAATAATTCTGTCACCCCATATCCCGGCCCACACCATCACTTTACCGGCACCTTGCATCTTCGTCGGATTCAGCCAGTTAGGGTTAGCATTACTCCAATAACGTATGTTTTGCCGATTAACCTCTCCATTGACGTAAAAATTTGCTTCATCAGTAAACAAGATCTTACAAACGCATATTCTTAGGGTATCTGAAACATAAAAACAAACGTTTAAATTTTCCTATGTATGGAAACTTACGGCCCACCCTGTATATATATATATGCGCTTGCTTGCTATTTTGTACAGATTTCGTGCTCTGTATAATGAATACCTCAAAAAAACTAATACCCTGGATTTTCTTTGAGTTTTTTTGGGGGGGGGGGGGGGGGGAAGGGGGTTAGGTTCGGTTAGGTTAATCTAACCTAAAACGAGTAACTCGAATAATGTTGTGCCCAGGATTTTACACGAGTTATTTGAATTTCGATTTTTTGGATTAAAACCTTAACGCCTCACGTGGGTTTGCATAATGCAAAAATACTCCCATAGGGATTCGAACCCAGTACTTCTTGAATAGAAGGCGAGGGCACTACTACTACGTAACAAGGTAAAAGTTAGTACAACCTGAATTTACACACACACGAGTATATTTGAGGGGTTCCGCGTCTTAAGGTACCTAAGCGCCAAAATTAAAATTCGTCAGAAATCGCCTCCAAAGTTCAGCAATATTCTGGCAATAGTATCTGTTATTAATTGAGCTAGAACGTTCATTTTTGGCTAAATTAGAGTTCTAAGTATGCTAATGAAGATGATGAGTTTTTGGGATAGATTTTCATATTTTATATATTTTTTTTTAAATTTTCTTATTATGCCGAACTTTGGGTGAACTTTGGGTGAACTTTGGGTGAACTTTGGGTGAACTTTGGGTGAACTTTGGGTGAACTTTTGGCTGGCGATAGAGGTGAAAAAAGTAGTTCGCTTCATAAGATTTTCAACCATACTTCGTGTCGTAAGGTCATTATAACCCAAACCACGCGATAGAGGAAGGGTGAAAATAGTGATATCCATAAAAAACGCGCGACCCCTCATTTCAAGTTCAACACTTTAAATAAACCCTTGTTTTTCTAATCTAGTTTGTTTGTTGTTAAGTACTTGATCTTTTTGTATTACGTAACTATCTATCCTTTATCTATTAAGTACCTTAAGTACCTTAAGTAAAAATCTATTCAATTAACACGTTAATCAACATGATAAACTTTATTTATGGGTCATTGTCGCAGAGAAGACCGTAATAAGACTAAACACTACAAAGTCCTATCAAAATTCGTAATAAGAATAGAGTTTTAAGAATGGATCTATTTAGCAGAATTAAGACGTCATTCGATGAATACCAGGTATGTCTCTCCAGCAACTCAAATCGCTGCCCACCCATTATAATTACAATGAAACCACCGTGTTCAAATGTGGGCAGGAAACAGGACTCCCGAATTACTTAATTAGTTACTCTCTACAAGCGGTAACTCGCTATCGCCCTCCGGGAAGGTAGCAGTATATGTTACAGTATATGTCACAGCTAGCTGTACATTCTGATACGGTTTAAAATTGAATGGATAATAATAAATTTTCTTTTCACTTTTTCATATATTTTTTTTATTGGTTGTAGATTTAAAATTATATTATATGAGGCCCTCATAGGAAGAAGTGGCTAAGCGACAAAAGTAAAAAAATCCGCCATTACCCCCACACAAAAGTAAAAAACGCCATGACCCCCACCCCCTCCCCCAGGGCGGGTAGCACTGACATATACTGCTACCCGCCCTCCTGGCGGGTAGCAGTATATGTCACACAATGTGAAGCTCAAGATTTTCACAGCTGCGTTCTTTTCTGTAGTTTTATCGCGGTGCTGGGGCCTTCGGACCCAGTAATTGTGACGTAGGACCGCGAAACTTGACAGAGCACATCGGCAGCTCATGGGCTATCAGTTGGTGGTGGTTGCAGAATTTTCCGATGTGCCGTTTAGTCTGTGCACGGTTCCGAAGAAAGCGGAGACAGACACACACACAAACACATTTTAGCTCAATAGTATATATACAGGATACTCGTCTGCATCCATTTAATGTGAACTGATACGAGATTCATCCGAGAACAAATCACCTCCAAAATACCAGTGGTCCGTGTGTCATCTCTGGCCCATTATAATTTCGCTTACTTGCAGTGGCGGCTGTTACATCCATGTAAAGGTAAAAGTTTGTGGGTACCCGCCCCATCTTTTGTAAGCACAACTCGGCCAAGTGTCAACAACTGGCGCAGGGGAGCTCAGGCTCACAGTAGGAGAATCCCATTTTCTCAACTCTTCCGTTTACCATCCCCGCATTGAACGAAAGTAATCTCTTAATCAATGGGAGAAATAGGATGCGAGCCCGAAACCTTCAACGCCACTTCCCGAGACGGGAACAATTCGAGCACCGCAATATTTGCAAGCCTTAGGCACGGGGGATCCCATCTCATCTGGTTAACGAGGATTTTGTGTTCATTTTGCAAACACTAATGGTTGTCCTAGTGGAAGGTTACCTTTTTATTTGTATGATGCTCCATATGTAAAGGCAGCATTTTGAGCTTAGGCCTATGTGCCTTTCACTCTTATTTCCCAAGAATGCGGCCACGGGTTAATGGTTACATGTCAAGAGCACAAACTGTACTAGACAGTACTACTCGTAACCTAAAGATACGCAATTCCCCGTACACCTCGTTCCACTAACTTTTCTGGGTGCCCATCCAATTGTGGCAGGACTCTACAATTATATTTTACTTCAAACCCCTTCAGGAACTGAAATGATAAATATAGTACCAAAACAATCTTACCTGAAAATTCCGATATGACGTCTGCTCTAAGTCTGTAACAGGGAATTTGCTCCTGAACTAAACTTATAATTTCAACCTCGGGAATATTGTCGCCTGCACACACATCTGAAGAATAGGAAAACATTATTTGGCATCAAATTCACCCAACTAAAAATACTCGTAATCAAGTTTAAATTTTGATTTTTTCCTAGTAGCTAATCAGTTTTTTAAATTACATTTATTAATAATAACTGAACTAAATAAATGTTCCTTTAATATAAAAAGATATACAATTAATGAAACATATTATAGCGTACAAATGGGTTTCAAAGAAAAGTCTGTACGAATTGTTGCTATAGCTTTTAAATATTATTACAGTATTATGGTTATGCATTACCTATTACGGCAGAAAATAAATTGAAACCTATGTACTTTACACAGAGCCTATTGCGGGGGCTTCATCCTTATATTATGCCAAGGCTTGGCATTTACATTTTCGAAAACTCAAAAAAAAAATTAAAATCTGACAGCTTGTACAATATTGTATGTAAATAGGTCTATTGTTGTAGGTCCACTGAACCACAATCCAACAAAACGAAGATGATCGAATAAATTTTCATACGACAAAGGTTTCATTATATATATATATATAATATATATATATATATATATATATATATATATATATATTTTTTTTTTTTTTTTTTTTTTTATTTTTTTATTTATTTTTTTTTTTTTTTATTCGGTTGTATCGTATCGTTTCGTTAGCAAAAATCGGCAATCGGCTTAATCGACGGTTTGGCCGATACAAAGGTTATCGGCATTGTGATCACGTAATCGGCGCCGATTTCTTTATAAATTTTTAGAATCCCTTTCATTATTTGACTGCCAAAAACTGAAAAATAATTATGTACAGAATATGGGATACTGACTTCAATATTACACTTTGGGGCAATTAACTTCCAATGTGGATTGAAAATATTTAATTATTTATTTGCAAAAATTTTATCCTATTCTGTAGCTACGTTAAACATATATTAGACAACTCGGGATTTATTGAAAATCATTCGCAAACTTGTATTTTTTTTCAATTTATACAGGGTGTTCTAAAATTACCTAGTAAACTTTTATGTCTGTCGATCAGTAGTCGGACTTTGTGAACTGTTCATGTCGAAGGAATACACTTTGAACATCTAAATAAACAATTATTGTTGCTGCATTTTAAGTAAATTGTTAAATATCGCACAATTTGTTATATTGCATTCATATAAAAGTTTACTACGTAATTTTAGAACACTATATACATACAGGGTGAATAAAAAGTTCCGCCCGATTTTGGGTGAACAAAAAGCTATCAAAATCGGGCGGAACTTTTTATTCACCCTGTATATGTATATATATGTATGTGTGTGTGTGTGTGTGTGTGTATACAGGGTGTCCGAGAAATATCTGTACAAGTTTTGGCTGTTATTAAAAGTCAACCATGAAGTGTAGAAATTCCAGTGTTGTCCCATTTTACAGAAAATCTCTAAGTTTTTTCTGATACCAAGTTTTGACAAGTTTTTTAGAAATTCCAGTGTGTCCGAAAATTATCTGTACAATTTCATCTTTTAATAAAATTCTTGATAACACACGTAAAATTCTTAAACAGATTATTTAGAATCTGTATTTTCAAAAGTTTCTTTTATTAAAGTAACGTTGTTACAAACATTCGATATGTGCACCATCAGTGATTCGCAAAACATCCAATCGATAATCCAAATGTTGCCATGTACGCTGCAGCATATCCACATCAATTCGCTCAATAGCAGCTGTGATTCTTGCTTTTAAATCATTAATGTCTGTCACCCGCGTACAAAAAAGAAAAAACTTGTCAAAACTTATCAGAAAAAACTTAATGAGTTTCTCTGTAAAATGGGACAACACTGTAATTTCTACACTTCATGGTTGACTTTTAATAACAGCCAAACATTGTACAGATAATTCTCGGACACCCGGTATATATATACGGTGTAGTGGTTAGCGTCGCTGACTACGAAACCATCAGCCCCGGGTTCGAGACTCGACGGCAGCCGGCACGCAGCAAAACCCAGCTGTTCATCCTTCCACACAATAAAGAAAATGGTTGGTAGATAAATGGGTACCCTAGGTGGCCTAGTGGTTAACACGCTGGGCTGCTGATGGGGCGTGGTTCGGATTCCACGTTATACTGTAGGTCTAAGGTGGAGTGAAAAGCTTGACCTTCGTCAGAATGAACAATTCGGACGGAAGCTAACCAAAGGGGTGTGTATATATATATATATATATATATAATATTACCAGCTGAAGATGCAGAGACGTTTGCAAGCACCTATGCAATATTCCGTCAACACAATTAGCGATATAATTCATCAAACCAAACACGATCAAGATGACGTCACACAGGCACGCATAAGATGACGTCACACAGGCACGCATAAGATGACATCACACAGGCACGCATAAGATGACGTCACACAGGCACGCATAAGATGACGTCACACAGGCACGCATAAGATGACGTCACACAGGCACGCATAAGATGACGTCACACAGGCACGCATAAGATCTCAACTGGACGCGGCTTCGTAGGCCTCTCTCTCTCTCTCTCTCTCTCTCTCTCTCTCTCTCTCTCTCTCTCTCTCTCTCTCTCTCTCTCTCTCTCTCTCTCATCAGTGACCCACAAGTTACCACCATGTAAACATCATTCGTGCAAGCCCCACCTGGGCGTGGTGTCATTCACCTAACTTTATATAAAGACCACTCATTACCTCGCGCGTTATTAAATGTCAAGCCATTATTATATTGAAAGCATTAATTCGAATGTACACTATTTCCAATGTAAACAATCAGCAATTCTGTCTCAGTCGTAAATCATTTATTTTTGTGTAATAAAGGAAGAAAATTCATTTTTATCAATCAACCTAATTAATAACTCTTTGATCTGAAAAGATCTGGTGACCTCGGCCCAAGCATTTAACTATCATTAACTGTTGATAACGATCACTTATAACCAGGGGCAACTAACGGGGGGGACGTGTTCCCCCCCAACTTTTGATCTAAGTTAGCTTACGTGAAGGAAAATATTTAGTTCTTGAAATAATCTATAAGTAAATCTTTAATTATACTGGGTGATCCAGATAAATGGGACCCATAAAAAAAAAGCCAAATATTCTTAATATTTAATTCCTTTCATAAAAACTATATATCATTCGAAAGAGTAGAGTTACAAGTTTATTATGAAATATTTATTTTTTAAAAATGACTCCTTTCAAATGTGCTCTATTAGTTGCCAAGCATTCCAGTGTTCTCGCTTGTAAGTTCTGCATCACTTTTGCAAGAGTGTGCGGTGGTATGGCCTGTATCTCATTTGTGATGGCGGCCTTCAATTCTTGCAAGGTCGTTGGGTTATTTCTGTAGACCCTACTCTTTAAATATCCCCCGAGATAATAATCTAAGGGAGAAAAATCCGGAGACCTTGCGGGCCATTCAACGTCTCCAAATCTTGAGATTAACTCGCCTGGAAACGTTTGACGCAAAACTGCCATGCAGTTCCTCGTGGTATGGCAGGTAGCTCCGTCTTGTTGGAACCAGTGGTTTTCTAGACAAAGATCTCTTAATTTAGGAATAAGGAAATCGGTCAACATTTTTTCGTAGCGATCACCATTTACATTGACCGTGTTTCCGGTGGAATCCTCGAAAAAGTACGGCCCTATGATCTGAGATGCAGTAAGACCACACCAAACAGTTACACGCTGACTATGCAACGGGACTTCGGTAATATTCAATGGATTTTCTGTTGCCCAGAAACGACAATTTTGTTTGTTTACAGTTCCATTCAAGTGAAAATGGGCTTCGTCTGACATAATCAAAGTTGCTAGAAAATTGGTGGTGTCATTTACCTTCTGTTGGATCCATTGACAGAATTGTCGTCTTCGTGCGAAATCTCCATCGTTTAGTTGTTGCACTGTTTGAATTTTATATGGAAAGAGCATTAAATTTTGCTTGAATATACGGTGTTGTTGTTGTTGTTCCATATCCAACTCCTAACAGCTGAGAAGCACGTCTGATGCTTATGTTAAGATTATCCTGTACAATTTCATGAGTTCTGTTAATGATCTCGTCTATCCTTGCTGTGCGCACTCTTCCAGTTGGTTTTCTTTTTCCAATGCTGCCAGTTAGGGAAAAATTTCTGACACACCGACGGATTACTTTCTTAGGTGATTTTGACATCTGAAAATTTGTCTTGAAAGATCTTTGAGCTGAAACTACACTTCTTCCATGCTCATAATATTGCTCAGTTATGAAACGCAGCTGTTCCACAGTCCATGCAGTCATCTTGAAGGGTTAGTTTTAACTAACACTTTTATTTTGTTTTGTATCTTATCTTGTCTTGTATTGTCAAAACCTATACAATCCTGTACAAACTTGTAACTATCCTCTTTCGAATGATGCGTATGATTTTATAAAAGGACTTATACTTTAAGAGTTACAGGGGTTTCTTTTGGGTCCCATATCTCTGGATCACCCTTTATATTAGTCCTATTAGTATGCTGGAAAGTATTACTGATTCAGTACTAATACTGCAGTGATAGATACTTTAATGAGACATCTAGTTATTTTTTACTTTAATTATTGCATATATTGTTTTCCTTTAATGTTAAGTATATACTTGATATACATAAGGTAGTTGTGAAAATGCTTCTGATTTTCCTATTACTATCATAAATATAGATCATTCTCTAAATCATAGTATTTTAAGAGTATCATTTTGGTCGCAAACACATTACCTACAGGATAGCAGCACAGAAATTCATCGCAGGATTTTTCATTATACTAAATGGCTTTTACAAATATTTTCTAAATTTTATTACCCTTGAGCTAGAAATGTCAAACTACTACATGCATAAATCCGGTGCACAAAAGAGAAAACTAAAAAAAACAAAAGGAAGATGCTGAAAGTAAAGGTAAACAAACTCTTTTTGACGTTTGTTTTCAAATAAACATTGATAAGCCTAAAGTTTCCCATTCTGAATCTGATGTTACCAATCTTCACGAAACACGAGCAAGGGCAAGTAGATTAGACCATATTCTTGAGATTTTCCATGAAAGGGCATTTTTGAGTAGAAGTTGGTATCCAGTATTTTTAGACTAATTGAAGGGTGCTGAATCTAGAAAAACAGGATATCAAGCCGAAATTTTGTTTTTTCCATGTTGAAAATTGAACAAGAAAATGACCCGAAAATAGCTTAAATTCGAATATTGTAGTGTTTTGAACAACAAAATCAGTCTTAGTACTGAATATCCTTAACAGTATGAGGTATAAGATATCCCAATATGTAAAGGCAGTTTCAATAATAATTGTTTTATTATGAAACATTGTAACTGGCGTCGCCTCTGCAAAATGGAATGCGTGCTGGGAAGCAGCAGCAAATGCTGCGCGCTGACTGGCTGTAGGAATGCTGTGAAATGTCAGGTGCAGAGAAATTGTGTTGGAATTACAGTTGTTTTTTTTAGGTGTAGAGCGACATGCGTGATGTATTTGATAGTGGATTATTGTTAATTGCGTGCGAATGATATTTGCCCCTGGTATGTGATTAATTATTCTTATTCTCATAATACTGCCCATATTCTTAATATTATAATTTAAATAAATAATTATAATTTAAATAAATATTATAATTTAATAATTTATTATTACAGCAGTCCTATTTTGCTGGTGTACGGATATTTTCAACGTATGTTTTCTTTTCTTTCCAGATCATAAACATCGCTGAACATGGATCCTCTGAAGTTAAAGAGACCTTCGTCAGTAGAGTTTAGCTTATGCATTATCTGCCAAAAAGGAGGTGATGGGTTACGTAATGCGAGTGAACGAGGAATTGAAACGATCACAAGAGCATCTGAGGAGAAAGAAATTACGTGATTTCAAGAATCGCAGTGTCATTGATCGCTAGATGAAGCATTCTCGTCCAATAGTACGTCATCTCTGATGTGGCATAAAAACTGTTATTCTCAATTTACAGACAAAAACAAAATTCAGCGACTTGAAGATCGGTTGGACTCGGCTCAGTCTGGACAAGAGACAGCGACATGCAGCAGAACAGTACAGTCTACACAGCAGGGTCCTCTTCGACGCAGTTCCGTGAACCCAACAGACTGGGATTTGTGTTTGTTTTGTCAAAAGGCTAACCTCAGAGAGCAGCTTTCTTCAGTCATGACATTCAAGACCAGCACCGACATCCTTGAGGCTGCTAAGTTAGACAAGAAACTTTGCTTTCGTCTGGCGGGTGTGAGTGATCTTATTGCTGCTGAAGCAAAATATCATCTTCCATGCTATAGCTCATTCAAAAGAATCATCACAAAGTCCAAACAAGACTCAGTGCAACCCAGATCTACCCTTGATATGGTTATCTTCAGTTACGCTATGCGGCTGAAAAAAGTCATGTTCACAAGTTAAGTGATGTTTGGAATCGCTATGTGCAACTGTCCAAAGATGCTAATACCGTGATACCATGGTCTTTTGTCAGTCGTCGGACAACATTCAGAGAAACTGCAGTCTAAAGTTGGTTATTTAATTACATTTGTCCAACCACAAGGAGGACCCACTGAAAGAGAAACCTTGCTTGTACCATTGAAATATACCGGAGTTGCTGTATCTCGACTGGCAGAACAAACTGATAAAAATTTAACAATGCCCACGTACGAACCCGAGGAGGACATATCTATCTCTTTAGTTCACGTAGCTCTGAAACTTCGAGGTGATTTGATGAATCAGCCTGGACGCACTGGTTTTGAAGTTAGCGAAGATAATGCAATGAGAAACTGAAGATGAAGAAATCAAGGAGGATGAAAAACTGAAGCAAAGAGTGCTAAGCACCCTTCAAGACCTTGTTTATGGGGTCAGTTGTGGTCGCAAATTGACACCCAAACACATTGGATTGGGCAGCACACTTCATCAGGTTACCAGGTCAAAAGAACTGGTGGAAATGTTTCATAAAGCAGGCCATACACTCAGTTATCACCAGGTGATGCAGCTGGACACATCATTAGCCGAATCGACACTTCAGTCCATGGACCCTAACACTGGTGCAGTAATACCTCCCAATCTTGTACCTCAAAAATTTGTGCACTACACAGCAGATAATATTGATATCTTAGATGAAACACTGGATGGAAAGAATACCTTCCATGCCACCCAGGTTGCAGCATGGCAACGAGGACCAGCACCTGATATATTGCTAAATGATATGACGCTATCAACCAAGCAAAGTTTGGATGTACCCGAAGCAATGGGAAACATCATTGCTGCTAAAATGTCAGCAGTTCGATCAAATCCAGCATTCCTTGGACAAGTGGAGAAGGAATGGTACGACCAGCCGGATGGAGATGTGGAGTGTGCAATTAAATCAGAAGCAACTGACCTAGCATCAGGGCTGTGGAGTCGGAGTCGGAAGCAATTTTGGTGCTGCTGGAGTCGGAGTCAGTAAAAATGTACCGACTCCGACCTCAATATAAATTTTAATAAAATATGTTTTTGCGTGTGATATCACTGGCAGCTATGGTGGTTAAACCACTTAAATAATAAACACAATGTTTTCCATTTCAGACACTAATGCCATTAATTCATTTTTTCTTTTCAGATAATATTTTTTATTTTTAATGCTTATTTAATTTCGAGTTCTTTCTAAATTTCATAACTTTCAAGTCTAAAACCCCTTTCACAATGGCAAAGACACTTCCAACAAAGTCTGCAGTTTTTGAATATTTTACAATAACCACAGATGGGAAACATTTCGTGTGTCAGTGTATGATAGATGATGATGGTGAAAAATTATGTGAAGCAAAAATCAGTGGTTTTACTGGCTCTGATAAAAATGCACCAACCAGAGCATCAAATTTGAAAAGACATTTGCAGCGTTTCCATCCCAAATTTTAGAAGTTGTCATTGAGAAAGATAGTAATAAAAACCTTCCAACTACTTCAAAGTTAACAAAAGATCAGAAATCTACTGAACGACAAGCACCACTTACAAGATTCTTTACTACAGACAAAGTTACCGTAACAATGACCACAGAAAAGTTCAAGAAGCACATCATCGAACTGGTGGTAAGAAATGGTGTAGCCTTATCTTTATTTTCACAACCAGCCTTTCTAGGCCTAAATGGAGAAATGGCCAAGAAACTTGGAGTTTCTCTGGAAAGACAAAGTATCAGAAAAATTATAGTTGAAGAAGCCACAAATAAAAAGGAAGAACTTCGAAGAACTCTTAAGGGACGCTTCATTTTATTAAAATGGATGCAGCCACGCGTCATAGAGTTAACTATTTTGCCATCAATGCTAGATTTGTTGATGAAAATAAAATGGTAACTCGGACACTGGGAGTAAAGAACACCGAGGCGCATCATGACAGCGACTATTTTCAGAAGTTAGTGGAGGAAGTTTTACAAGACTTTGTAATTAAGAAAGAGCATATTCTATGTATTGTCAGAGATAATGCTTCAAACATGCTAAGCACGATAGAAAAGCTGAATAAAGTTGATGAAGAAAAAGTGGCTAATGAAGATGACATTCCTGAAATTGATTCTCAAACAGCACAAACAGAACAGAGCGATGAAATTTTAGATGATATTGTTGAAGAAGCATCTAAGCTCTTTCTAATCCAACATATGCGTTGTGTTGTACATACATTGCAGCTAGCAATAAGAGATGGATTGAAAGATCGCCATGCTACTCTGAGAGGCAAGTTGAGGCAAGTAGCCACTGCAGCCAGGACCTCTAAAATTGATGCTATTATCCAGAGACGTGCAGGAAAGGGAGCTATTTTGGACCAAGCGACACGCTGGGGGAGCACATATATGATGATTAAGCGTTTGCTTGATCTAAAACCCTTCCTAGAAGACATTGATAATCCCAATGTTTCACTAACTGAAATTCAATGGAGGGAGGTTACACAATTAGAAGCTCTGCTTGCTCACCCTTATACTGTCACCAAAAAGTTGCAAGCAGAGGATTTAACTCCTGGTACATTCCTATGGGAATGGAAAAATTTATTATTTCGTCTATCCCAAACTGGAGGATTAATTGCTGATGGAATTGTATCCTCAATGAAGAAAAGAGAGGGTCTGCTACTGGAAAATGAGATCTTATTAGCTGCTGTCTACATAGATCCAATGAACCGAATTTTGTTGACCGAAGAACAAATTGCTAAAGCAAAAGAGGCCCTCTGCGAGATTGCAATTCGCATAAAAGGGCTACTACCTGAAAATCCTGAACCACAGGATGAAGATATGAGTAGTAAGTCCCTCTCATCCTCTTCAAATGATGAAGAATTAGACTTTCAAAAATATTTAGATAAAATTGAACGCTCAAAAGCAGCGCGTCGCCGGTTAAACGTGCATAGGCAACCTTTTGATGTTAAACTAATGAAATTTAAGCAAGATTTTTTTGATGGCCTAAAAGAAGTGGAAAAATATGATCGCTCATCTAAACTGACAATACAAGAAGTCATCCCCGCATATCCAGAGATTTTAAGAGATACAGCTATGATAGTAACAGCCATGCCACCCACTCAGGTCAGTGTGGTGTGTGTTTTCCGCACTGAAAATAATTAAATCAGATTTAAGGGCTTCAATGAAAGAGGATCTGGCAGAAGCAATTCTGTTCCTAAGAACAAGTTATTCGTAAATTTTAGATTTTCACCCTTGGCCTTAGTTTAATAAATTTTGCAGGAATACTTTTATATTTTTGATTGCATTTAATGAAATTTTTATTTTGTCAGTCTTAAATTTAATTTTCTTTTGTTTTGTTTTATGCTCAACGAATTTTGTTTTTTCATAAATAAAAAATAAAAAAGCCATAATGGCATCGCTACAACCATTAGACTCAAACTTTGCAGGTTATGGGTTTAAAAAGTAGCCTGATGATTCACGTGGTGGTGGTGAAATGCCTCTTGTGTAATTATCATCATAGCAGATTTAGAATTAATATACCTTCGGAGTCGGAGTAGGATAGACAAAAAATTGAGGAGTCGGAGTCGGTTTTTTATGTGCCGACTCCACAGCCCTGCCTAGCATACAACATAATGCGTCATAAGTCTACAATTGAAAACAGCTGGACAGTATTCAATATGTCACTTTCAGGAAATGACCCCCCTACAACCACAGTAGGATATATGTCCATAATACAGGCACCAGCTCATGAGTCTGACACCTTGAAAAACGGTAGTTGAAAGGGGTATGGAAGTATCTTCCATCTAGGACAGGAATACACAGTTGTATCTGTGGACCAGGCCCTGTATGGGAAACTTAGGGAGTTAAAGTGGTCAAACCCGGAATGTTGTAATAAACTCATTCCACGATTGGGAGGGTTACACACTTTAATTAACTTTTTTAAGATTATAGGGGAGCACATGGGGGGCCTCAGGACTTGCAGAAGCATGGACCGAAGCAGGCATAATCGGACAAAATACTGTGGAAGCTGCAATGGCTGGAAAGAAATACAACAAGGCTATGCGTGCACATAAACTTACGTTGCAAGCTTTGTGGTGTCTGTTAAGTCCAAGCCTTCTCGCCTATGTGGAAGAATGTGATGCAGAAATGTTTGAACAGATTTCAAAGGCTTCTGTGAACTCCAGTGAGAGACAGATACTGATCACCCTCTTCAGTAATCCAAAACTTCTCACAATCAAGTCAGCATTTGTAGACAGGAAAAAGCTGGAAAATGTAAACTTCTCTTTCTGGTGGGGATACAAGGAAATGGTGTCGATTCTTTTGATGTTCACGAGGGCTCAGCGAGATGGAATATGGGATTTGCATCTCCATTCTTTCACCTGCATGTTACCTTTTTTCCTGAGGTATGATCACTACAACTATGGAAGATGGGGTCCTGTTTATGTAGCAGACATGCCCAACCTACCAGCGGCCGTGCTAGCAGAATTTCAGCAAGGAAACTTTGTAGTAAAACGATCAAAATGTAAATTCAACCAGGTGGCCGCAGATCAAGCTCAAGAGTGGCTAAATGGAACTGGAAAAAGAGGTGGCGGGATTGTTGGCATCACAAACACCAACTCTGCACTAAATCGATGGGCATTGTCATACAATCTGAGGTCGCATATTGCTGCCAATACACGAGAAATGTTTGGAATCTACCCTAAGGATATACTCAGCCACAACGAATCAAAACCAGCAAGACAACGTCGAGACAATGCAGACGAACAACGGCTGCTTGCCATTCTCCAGCGTTTCGAGATATTCATTCCTGACGTACAGCCAACAGTTCTTCAAAACATTGCCACAAAAGATCTTGCAAATGACAAAATACAAGAGTCGTTACTTCAAGCCAAAGAACTTGGGAAACAACAACTGAACACATTTTTGAATGATAGACGTTTAGTTCATTCAGGGACACAGGCACCTCATTCGATATACGATACCATAAAGAAAAACCAACCCTAAACATTTAGAAACCTTTATGATGTCGTACAATACAGTACGGAAAAGAACAAAAAAATTGTGCTCAAAGCAGATCAATATTTTCTGCAACGTCTTGCGACCTCATGCAGCTGGACGTACAGTGGACTTAGAAAATATTTTGAAACATGAACTTTTACCTGTTCCTCTTGCTTTAGCAGAAATGAATGGCAATTTGAGAACAGGAAACAAAGCAATGCTGGCCGAAATTTTGACTTCAGACATTGAGTGTCCCGACACACTAGATCTCGACAACAGCTCTGCATGTCTACTGATAGATGGACAAGCCCGTGTGCTTTCGATTGGAAAGCCAGACGGTGCCAAGACGTTTGGAGATTTAGCTGATATATTCACAAGGTCAATCATCCAGTCAGGAATGGCATATGAACGTATAGATGTCATTTTTGACAGATACCAAGAATAATCTATAAGAGCAGGAACACGCAACAGACGTACGAAGACTACTCGACCAATCCGACGCGTAATTGATGGCCGAGAGGTACCGCTACCAAAATCATGGATGAATTTCATTGCCTTGCCAGAAAACAAGGCAAATCTGGCTCACTCTCTGATGAACTTCTGTTGCATGCTCCGAGAGACAAGGAGATAATAGTTGCAGGCGGTTTCGAAGATGAGCAGGATGTTAGGTCTTCTCGTGGCACAACAAATCTGAACCCCATAAGAGAAGCACATGAGGAAGCAGATACCCGGCTTGTTCTGCATGCGACCATTATTTTGACAACATCGTGGTGTCTGCAAGAGATATATATCTCCTTTTACTTTTGGTGTCACATTTTGCAAAAATACATTGTGACAATCTTTGGATGATGGCCGGAATAGCCAAAAGAAGGAAGTACATCCCTGTCCGTGCAGTCTATGATAACCTTCCACCAAATTCACTGGAATCTCTTCTTCCATTTCATGCCCTGACAGGGTGCGACACCACATCCCATATTTCTGGGCACACAAAGCAGACAGCATGGAAAGTATTTCTGCAGCATCACCAGCTTCTGCTTGGCTTGGGAGTAGGAAATTTAACACTAAATCAATTGAAGTCAGTAGAAACGTTCATGTGCAGAATTTATGGTGTTGAGTGTGTTGAGTGTTGAGTGTTGATGCCGCACGCAAAATTATGTCTGAAAAATCCTGCAAACCAGAACTGATGCCTCCCACAAGTGATTCCTGTAAATATCATATACAGCGTGTGCATTATCAGTGTACACTTTGGAAAAATGCTCACCGCCCATTTCCACAACTTCCCGAAGTCAATGAGATGGGATGAAGACGAGACAATTCGAGATTGCGGCCCATACTGATGACACTTGATCCGATCCCTGAAGCTTGTGTTAAGCTTGTGTTGAGTTTGTGTCTTGCTCTTGTCTTGCTAGGTGTCGAACCATGCGTTGCAAATGCAGAAAAACTAAACTTCCATGTACTGCAGCTTGTGGATGTAGGAAGGCAACTGGGCAGGATGGCTGTCTTAACGACAGTACATAAAGTACAGTACTTCTCAATCTGCTTAAGTTTACAATGGTTTTGTGCAATATATGTAGCATGTTGTACTTTTAAATATAGTTTTCGGTATATATCCCAGTTATTTTATTGTTTCTATAGACCACAGTCATAAATCATGTGTCTAGACAAAACCAAAGAACAAAACTTGGCCACTTGTAATTGCTCGCTTTCTATCTCCTGCTCCCAACTACGTCACTGTAATAAAAACAATCACATTATGTTAGTGGGCCAACTTTTCCCTAGCAAAGATAGAATGCTGATATTTACAGAAGTTTCCATGTGATACAGTGATGAAAAATGCCAATTTTCGTCAAAATCCGTTAATTAATTATTGACGAAAGTGTACAAGAAACGCATAAAGCCATTTTACAAAGAATCGACTTTGACGGCCATTATGTTTTTAGCTATTTTGAAGGTAAAAAACTAAAAATAGCTTGGTATCCTATTTCATCATTAAGAGGACCTTGAATTAGGTCAAAACCACTAGTCACCAGCTTCTACTAAAAAATGCCCCTACAATTTTTTACAGGCCACTTTTCGTGAAAATGGTCTCGTCTAAAGTACTGCAAGTACTTCAACTGAGCATGAATTGTCCACTGATGTTGTTACAAGTAACAATGACCAATCCACAGCACATTCTGTTCCTGATGCCGATAGTGGAAAAACACATTCATTAAATAATACTGAAAAGCCACTAGAGCTCTTTGGCTTTGATGTTGGTTCTTTAGTTGATGAGTGTGTTAAATGAAATTATTGAGCTAGCTGTTAAAGCTGGGCCTTCACTGTCTCCACAATATCCTAATGATTTTCCAAGTTTTTTCAGACTAAGCTCCAAAATGGTGAATACTGTACACGTGACTGGTTAATTTGTAGTAGCAGCAGCCAAGCTTTGTATTGTTTTCCATGTAGACTCCTCACTAAGATTTCAACAAGCTCTACACTTTCAACTGCTAAAGGATGGCCACGGACGGGGCCGCCGAGAGCTGCGCCGGGCCCCGGGGAAGTATTGGTATATGGGCCCCCCTGTTTACTCAGTATTTTTATTATGAATGTTTTTTGTGTACATAACAAGCAAACTTATTATATGTCCAAGTCACTATTCAAAACATACAGTATGAATGAACAACTCGGAGGAAAATGACCATTTTATTTTTCGAATCAATTATATTAATTCTATCACCATACAATTTACAAATGCAGTACCAGTTCATGCAGGCAAGACAATTGTTTACTGCAAGATTTTCATAGTTAGAAGTGTACTTTCTTTGCTTCTCTCTAGCAAAGTGGTAAATGATTCTGATAAAATTTAAAGTACGGGCTAACTGGCTTTCAATTACAATGGTTCCCAGATCTGTCAGTCGGTCTTGGGCACTGGTGGACCGCAGATAATATTTTATCCGTTTCAGTTTGACTAAGAGAGGAAATATAATTAATGAACATACATTTTAGAGAGATATAATTATTTAATCAATTGCTTTATTAATATTTTATCCCCCCTCTTTCCGGGCCCCGGGGATTTATCCCGGCTTCTCCGCCCTTTCGGCGGTCCTGGCCACAGGCAACAAGTTGGAAAAAATTATATGATCGGCTCCCAGAGCATGAGAGAAGTGTTAATCACAAGCAGTGTTATGCAAAGTGGCGTGAGCTCGAGACACGTTTTGAAACAAATACGACTATTGATCTGCAACTAGAGAACAACGTACTTTCAAATGTAAACAAATGGAGGGATATACTAAAGAGAATCGTAGATGTTGTTCTGTTCTTGGGCGAGAGCGGCCTAGCCTTTCGTGGATCATCACAGAGGATTAACGCTCCTGACCATGGAAATTTTTTAGGAGTAATTGAACTTCCAAGTCATTACGATCCAGTTCTAAGGGAGCATGTAGAAAAAGTTGCAGTCTCAGCGAGCTGGTTCTCGTCTGCAAGCCCACTACTTGTCAGATGAAGCCCAGAATCAATTTATAGCAACATGTTCTAAGCATGTGCGCCAAACTATTTTTGAGGAAAGACTTGGAGCAAAATACTTTGCTATCATAGTAGATGCAACACCAGATTCATCTCATAAAGAACAGACAACTTTCATCCTGAGATATGTATCCATGCCATCAGAATGTTCTTCCTTTGTCATTCAAGAAAGATTACTAAGATTTGTTGATTGCAATAAGACGACTGGGGCTGATATTTCAAACCTGATACGTAATGTCTTAGCTGATCATGAAATACCAATTATGGATTGCAGAGCACAAGGATATGACAATGGGTCTAATATGGCAGGCAAGTATATTGGCGCTCAGGCTCATATACTTAAGTTAATTCCTTGGCAAAATTCTCACCATGTTGTCATAGTCTCAACCTTTGTGGAGCACAAGCAGCAGAAAGTTGTACAGTACGGAGGTTCAGACATTCTTTGGAATCGTGCAAAAATTTTGCAATTTATTCAGTTGTAGCCCACACCGATGGAGCATTCTTTTCAAGAATACAGGCTGTTTTCTTCATGGACTTTCGGGAACACGATGGACAGACAGAGTAGATAGTGTCAGGCGTTTTACAGCTAATCTTCCTGGAATTATTGATGCATTGACAGAAATTCTTCAACTTAATCTTACAGCTCAAACAAGGACAGAAGTCTAGTGCATAGGTGACTATATGAAGTTATTGCCTTGCATCTTGATGGCTGGAATCTGGCTAAAGGTACTTGTGATAATTGACCAACGCAATCAAGTACTCCAAGCCCGCAAAGCAACTATTGACATTGAAGTGGCCAACATTGAAAGCCTATTGACAGATCTTAAGGAACTACGGAAAAAGTGGAAGTCAATTCTTACTGAGGCTAAATTAGTTACAAACATGAATATTCTGCCACTACTGCCTGCAAAAAGAAAAACAGCATCCAGGGGTAATGATGATCCCTTGCCTAGTAGTGAGGATCTGGACAATGAACCTGCAGAAGCGACAAATTTCAGAAGGAACCCATTTTATAAGATCATAGACTCTGTCATTGCTGGGTTAAGTACTAGTTATACAGCTGCCAATGAAATCAATGAGACCTTTTCTTTTTTGTGGCAATACCTTGATGTATCAGTGACCTGCATTCAAAAACTATGGATTTTGTTGTCAAGTACAAAACTGATGTGTCAGAAGAAATGAAGCATCTCAAGACTATCCACAAAGCCAACTTTGGTGATACTACACTAAACCATTTGATCTTTTAAATGAACTACACAAACTCAAGCTACATCCACTTTTCCCAAATGTTTCTGTAACTCTTCAAATATTCTGCACTATTCCAGTGACAGTTGCAGAAGGTGAAAGAACATTTAGCAACCTGAAGCAGATTAAAAACTATTTGCGGTCTACCATTTCCCAAGAAAGACTGACAAATCTGGGAACATTAGCAATAGAAAGCCAGCTGGCTCGTTCTTTGAATTTTAGCGAAATTATTGATCATTTTGCCAGACAGAAGACAAGGAAAGTTCATTTCTAATCATAAGAATTAAGTAAAGTGGGTTATTGTCTATTTGTTTTATTTATAATTTATTTATTTTTTATTTTTTTATTTTATGCAAACTGTACACTCGCAGACAATAATTACGTAACTTACATTCATCACGATCTAGATTAAAGTGCTCTGTAGCTTTTAGATTTCAAATTACATCCATCAGCTATATGTATTGGAACTATCGAGATCTGAATAGTTGAAGATATAGGCGGTAGTTGATGAATGTGGTTTTATATACCTTAAGGAAGTTAAGGCTACAGAGCACTTTAATCTACTGTATATGAGGAGGAACAGAAATGTTGTCTGCGGGTGTACCTTACATGAGCACAGTCTGTCTGTCTTTTATTAATTTATTATTTACGTTGGCTTATGGTTTACATTGTTATCCTTATGTCATGTGACATATATATGAAGGGAGGAGGGCTGAGTTGCGATTATGGTTCAAAGGCCAAATGGGGGCCTTGGCCAGCTCTCGGCGGCCCTGCATCCAGGTACCAGGTACATCTATCAAGTTAAAGCTGTATACAGATTAAGGGGAAGCCGAAATGTTTTAAAGTTAATTCAATTCAAATGTTTATTATTTCTTCTTAACTTTAACTTCTCTCTTTTGAGTAGAACGTAACCAATCGCAAAGTTCATTTTTCAGTCGAGTTTTTTACTGCGTCCGTGAATCCTTTGTTTTGAAGTCGGCCTTTTACTTTGTTGGAGTGAGCTTTCATCAGCCGAATACAATATTTCCTAAAAATCACTCGCATTCGCAAATTGAACCTCCTCATATTTTTCTTAATTGTTTTCCACCTTCTGTTCAAGTATCTGATTCGATACGATTTACATTTTATAGATTTTTTAGGTTTTCTGCTTCATCAATAATTTAGTTCTTAACCGGTTTTTTTTGGTTTTTTTTATCTACTTCCATAAATTGTTTTTACATCTTGGGTCGAACAATAGTGAAATGCGCATAATTTTATTATTAATTTATATGAACCGAGTTATACATTTCTTCCACAATCGTTAACTGCCCACTATTTAAAGCCTTTAAAAGAAACATGAAAAAACTCTTTTTATATGCTGGAAATCATTATTAGAAAAGAAAAACGGTATTGCTGAATTTCGCTATCAATTGGAATATCGTTGGTAAAATTGTACAGTTGCTGCGAGCTTTTGAAGACCACTTTAGCAAATGGGACGCACCAGCATCTATCATTACCTAAAAAATTAAGCTTTTTAAAGCTTAATTTTTAGATTTTTTTTTTCGTTAAAGAAGCTTAATTTTTTAGATAATGACAGATGCTGTTACGTCTCATTTGCTTTTAAAGCGGTCTTCAAAAGCTCGCAGCAACTGTACAAGTTTACCAACGCTATTCCATTGATACCGAAAGTTCAGCAATTGAATGGACCCGCTACATATACTGTACAACGTGTAGGGTGGATCGATTTTACATTTTTTTCGATTTCCATATTCTAATAGAGACAAAAACTTGCGCATGCATGAGAAAATAGCCTCAGCAAAATCTTAGCTTAATAGGTAATCATCTTCTGCCCCGGGCAGAGCGATGAAAATCATATTTTAGTAGTCAAAAACGTATTTTTAAACCCTAGCCTAGAGTCATAAAATTTTGCGTGTGTGTTATTTCATGCCTAAGCAACGATATAAATGCTATGGGAAATATATAAATGCATTATTTAAGACAGAGAGCCGATCTGAAAATATGTGTATAATATACATATTTTCAGATCGGCTCTTTGTCTTAAATAATGCATTTATATATTTCCCATAGCATTTATATCGTTGCTTAGGCATGAAATAACACACACGCAAAATTTTATGACTCTAGGCTAGGGTTTAAAAATACGTTTTTGACTACTAAAATATGATTTTCATCGCTCTGCCGGGGGCAGAAGATGATTACCTATGAAGCTAAGGTTTTGCAGAGGCTATTTTCTCATGCATGCGCAAGTTTTTGTCTCTATTAGAATATGGAAATCGAAAAAAATGTAAAATCAATCCACCCTAGTGTACAGTGTACAGCAATTCCGTTTTTCTGTTCTAATAATGATTTCCAGCATATAAAAAGAGCTATTCCATCGAGTATAGCCATCTTGGATGAGTTCAGACTTATTTCTCAATAAAATAATTTTGGATTTACAAACATGTACCCTACTTTTTACCAAAGCAATTAATCATTCTTTGATGTTAATATGTTCGAGCATCTATTATATTCTATAAATCACAATTTTATAAATTCATTCACTTTAGTTTTTGTATTTTCGTACAGTACTTTAGCCAAATCATAAAGGTATTTTCTTTAAAAAACGTATACATTTTTACTTAATACATAGTCAGTGTATATTCATTTTGCGTTTGGTATATAATTTTTTTTTTTAAGGATAATATTAACAATAGTTAACAAACAAAACTTTTTTTCTGCTTCAAGTACTTCAATACCTTTTTTTGACCAATTGGGTGCTGATTACGAATATGGCAATGACAATTTTTGGAATTCTGACTCCGCCATACAGAGGAAATTTTGCACATAGTCGAAAATTTAGCTCATTACGTAAAAGATTCTCATGAATTTTCAAAGCATTTCAGTTACTATTTACTTTAAAATGGAACAAATTACAGTGTGTAAATTTCATTACATGTATATTTCACAATGATTATACACTCGATGTTCAGAAACGAGTTTTTTTTGGATTTTCGTTTGAATTCAGCACCTGGTTTATCTCTTCTCAGCATCCAGCAAAAGTCAGCCATCATGTGAGGATCCCATACTCCCTTAAAGTTTTCTTCCATCTTTGATATATGCTGGTGGAATCTTTCTCCGTGCTCATCAGACGCATCACTAAGATTTTCAAGGAAAAAAATCAAGATGACTGCGCAAAAAGTGAATCTTTAGAGACGTACGAGCTCCTAGGTCTTTATAAGCATCTAGAAGTTCGTCGATGAGTATTTTAGAGTTACCAGCCTTATGAATGCCAAGAAAATTCTGGCACACACTCTTGAAGGAATTCAAAGCACATAATTCATTTTGTTCAAGGTGTTCCAGAAATTCATCATCTACCTGTTTTTTATTCTTAAAAGGACATTTAATCTCTCGGAACTTGTTCACTGATAAACCGATATATTTCTCTGGATTTGAAGGGATTAAGAAGTCCTCCTGTAACTTGTCGTAGGCCTACTAATTTGATCTTGACAAATTTTGAACGTAAATCGATCGATATTAGACGGTATATATTGAGTGTAAATTAATTGTAAATTACGTATTTACGGTATTTGTAAAATTACATTCAATATTAGACATTCAATATTAGACGGAATTTTTAATTGGCTTTCTGCTATTAACGTGGGCAAAAAATTATTTAGGGTTAACTTTACAGAGTGAGGCAATTCTAGCTTCTTCTTCATGTTTGGCTGATCTAATTATCCCTTTACCGTACTGTGCGTCGAATACGTAACGTTTCAAATACACGCATTTAGACTCAACCCTACGCAAAAAGTTCGGTCATAAAGGGCTAAGGACTTAACCCTCCTACGTAGGTTTATATACTTTTCTGAATTAGTCTGGTTGAAATTAACTTTAGTAGTTTGTAGGCTCTATTTCTTCCCGTAATAGCACTGCTAATTTCGTTGTTAAACCATTTCGGCGACTTTGTTGACAAGGAAACTATTTCAGTGGGTATAAAAGTTCTGTAATATTCTAAGTTGATACCTATACGAGCTCCAGGTGACATTGACATCACTTATTAGAACTTCAAGTGTGTCTAAACTACTTCGGAAGCTTTCAAAATTTGCTCTCGAGAAATCTAGTCTTTCACAAGTCTTTTCGCGTGTATTAACTGGAACCCTGAGGTCAAACCCAATCAAATTATGATCGCTATTACTCGAATTTTCACCAACAGTCAGGTTAGAGACTAGGTAATCTTCGTTCGTGAATATGAGGTCTAGTTTATTATTACCCCTTGTAAGACCGTAAACCCATTGACTTAATAAATTATCATCGGCAAATTCCAACAGTCTTGAGCCCTCAGCATCAGCTGTTTTGTTTTCCCAATTTATATTACCACAATTGAAATCACCAAAAATCAAACTGATCTTATTATTCACTATTCTGCTTAATTGGTTATACAAGTTTATATCCTTATCAACGGGGTAGTGAGGTGGTCTATATCAGTGGTTCCCGACCCCTGGGGGTCCGCGAAGGTAGTACTGGGGGTCCGTGAGCTTTCAATATTTCGAGAGGTTCCAATAGAAATCGTACATTTACCCACGATAAGGGCGCTTAGGCTAAAATTTCGTTTCCTTGCTCTTGGCTGTAATTACACTGGTCAACAAAGATTTTTCATCAGAGTAAAATTTGTGGTGGCTGGATAGCATTTTTCACGCTGATTCCAAAACTGCATTCAGATTTTTTCTAGCACGTATAGTTTTCAAGATGAAGGCATATATATAACTACACAGATTTAACCATTTTAAATAGGCAAAATACTAATATTTCAACATTTGATTGTGTTTATTTTATTGTGTTTTTTTAGTTTATTCATCTTATTGATTTCAATTATCTTAATTATACATCTTATGTATTTCAGGTGTGAGCTTTTACGTCTAGCAGCATTGTGATTCAGGCAACAACGCCGTGCTTTGTGTGTCAAAAGATCAGTCCAGTCCAAGAACTTGTTGTGTCAAGTTGGTGTACATTTTTTTTTGAATTTATAGTTTGCTCAGGTCAGTCAACATGCCTCGACTTTGTAAGAATGACCCCTGAAAGCAGTTCTTTTGCATAATGGTAATATAATGCCATCCATCCCCATTGCCCATTCCGTCCATCTAAGAGAGACATATGACAATATGGATATACAGGGTGGGGTACGGGAATCAAGTGTTTTTTGAATAGCTAGTAATCGGCCATTAGGAATGGGAGGGGCGTGCGGTAGGTAGCATTCCATTCCTGGGTTCATAGCATTTAACTTTAACTAACACTCACCTTTATCTTTCAGGTGCCATCATGGAGCAGTGGACGTTAGAACACCGCATGTTCGCGTATGATCATTTTGTTAGGAGTGGCGAGTCAGTGACAGCAGTTCAGCGTGCGTTTCGCCGCAGATTCAACATTCATCGAAATGACTCTGTTCCCGCTCGTGACACAATCTTACGTTGGGTTAACAATCTTCGAACAGGAGGCTCAATAATGAAAACAAAACCGAAGGGGCCGCAACGCACTGTGCGTACTCCAGAGAACGTTGAAAGGGTCAGACAAGCGATGTTGCAAAGCCCAGGCCGCTCTGCTCGGAGACATTCAGCTGCACTCGGAATCAGCAATCGTACTGTTACACGGATTTTGCATGAAGAATTACATTTTCACCCATACAAGTTAGCGATGGTGCAGGAATTGAATGTAAACGATTGCCCCCAACGACTGAATTTTGCACAGGAAATGCTTGCACTTTATGAGCAGAATGAAAACATGATGGTGGTAATGAGTGATGAAGCCCATTTCCACCTTAATGGGGCCGTCAACAATCAAAACTGTCGGTATTGGGCTGCTGAAAATCCGCGACAACTCCATGAAAAACCGCTGCATAGCCCTAAGGTTACAGTTTGGTGTGCGGTGGGAAAGTTTGGCGTCATTGGTCCCTATTTCTTCGAACAAAATGGGGTTACCGTTACCATAACATCTGGGCGTTACATTGAGATGGTGAACACCTTTTTCATCCCTGAGTTACGAAGAAGGCGTATTGCTCGTCGACATTTGTGGTTTCAGCAAGATGGGGCCACGCCACACACCGCCAGAGCGTCAATGGCTGTTCTTCGCCCCCTGTTTCCCAACCATCTCATTTCGAGATTTGGTGACATTGCATGGCCCCCTCGGTCCCCTGACTTGTCCACATGTGACTTCTTTCTATGGGGGTACCTCAAGTCACGTGTCTACGAGGACAAGCCCCGTACATTAGATGCATTGAAGGAAGCGATCCGTCAACAAATCATCCAAATCAACAGAGACCTGCTGGGAAGAGTGGAGGCCAATTTTCGTAAACGCCTTCAACAATGCGTCGACGGCCAAGGACATCATATGCCAGATATAATTTTCGGTACATGATTATTATGACATGAAATGCTATGTTCTTACGAATGTTGTTCTACCAATATATTTTCTTTACAAAAATAAATATCATTTTCCTGATTATTCCAAAAACACTTGGTTCCCGTGCCCCACCCTGTACTATTTAAGGCAATCAAATACGACAGTCATCAATGGAATGTTTGTGGAGATCTAAAAGTTATAGGAATGCTTATGGGTATGCAGTCAGGATTCACAAAATTTTGTTGTTTCCTTTGCCTGTGGGACAGTCGCGCCACTATAGAACATTACACCAAAAGTGACTGGCCACTTAGGTATACATATGTCCCAGGGATAAGAAATGTCCAGTCTGTCCCTTTAGTGGATCCCCAAAAGATCTATCTGCCACCTCTTCACATTAAACTTGGTTTAATGAAGAATTTTGTTAAAGCAATGGATAAAGTCAATTCTGAAGGGTTCCAATACCTTTCAAGGAAATTTCCGAAGGTTACTGCAGCAAAATTGAAGGAACGAATTTTTGTTGGGCCACAAATAAGGGAGGTTTTGAATGACACTGAATTTGAAAAAGTCCTAAGTCCGCTGGAATTGAAGGCTTGGCTGGCGTTCAAATGGATATGTGAAAACTTTCTTGGAAGCAACAAGTCACCTGCGTATAAGGATGGAGTCAAGAACCTCCTTGATGCCTTCAAAGAAATGGTGTGTCGAATGTCGTTAAAAATTCACTTCCTGCATTCCCACTTAGATTTCTTTCCTGAAAACCTTGGTGCAGTGAGTGACGAGCAAGGAGAGCGCTTCCATCAAGATATTCAGATGATGGAGAAGCGCTACCAAGGATATTGGAATGAAAGCATGATGGCGAACCATTGTTGGATGCTGTATCGTGACAATCCAGGCCAAATTTACAAAAGGAAATTACACTCACAGCGCTTTTAATAAAATAATGTATATATTCTTTATTTATAAGTACATTGAATAAAGTATATGATGTATTTGTTGTTTAGCATTCCTAAGTGTGATCTATACATCCATAAATTTTCTTATAGCAATATCAAAAATTTAAAAATATCAAAACCAGTGTATCTATATTACTATACGTGCTAGAAAAAAAAATAAAACCAGATTCGGAATCAGCGCGAAAAATGCATTAAGAAAAGTGTGATCATGTTTGTGATGAGAAAAAAGTGTTTCATTTTGTTGGCCAGTGTTATTAATACTTTTTTAATACGCTGTATTTTAATTGCATACTCTCTTATATGTCCTTTATTTGATAGTGAAAAATGAGAAAACGAGTTAATTATTAGTTAATAAAAACAGTTTGTTTGGTAGACGGAATCTTTCAAAAACATGGGGTCCGTGGGAAAAAAATAAAAATAAAAGGGGTCCTTTGTGGTGAAAAGGTTGGGAACCACTGGTCTATATACTAGAAGTAGATGCACGACTTTATTATTTAGGTTTAGATCAATTCCCAACATTTCATGAGCAGATACGATATTACTGTTTACCGGGTGTAGGAAGTGTAATGATTTGTAATAATTTAATAAATGGCACCGCGAGAAATGTTTGTAATGAAAATTGTTAATAGCGTTTTTTTTATATAGTCGTTTTGGAAAGATAAATTTAAGATGTCTGTTGAATGTAACTACTCAGAGAATGTAACGGTTTTTATATTTTTTGTGGGTGTTTCGGTTGGGAATGGGGGATAAGCGCTGCCCTTGGGGAAAGAAGTTGGGGACCCCCCTCTACAAGGGTGCCATAAGATTCTACAAATCTACATGCGGGGAGTTGAATTCTAGGTTTTGTTCAGTCAGGATCACAGGTTTTTGGGGCTCTCAAAATTTTGCAAATATAGCTTGTCAATTTAATGTTAATCGCAAATTACCAGAATCTCTCTGTCGGTGCTGTTTATGTATTAACGTTCGTCCTTGCCCTAAAGGCTTCAAATCCTTAAATAATTTAGTTATTTTAATAGACAAACTCCAACCGGTAAATTATTTCGTCAATCCTTAAGGTTGTGTCAGGGAAAAGTCGGCTGGTAAAGTTGGACAGATACTCGTTTATCTGTTGAATTCTTAATATATCGGCCAAATAGGCCCTTTAATAAATAAAACACTACAGAAGTCACGAGCATACAAAAGTACACCGCCGCCTTCCCTTCCGTTCCTATCTTTGTGAAACATTTTGTAACCTACCATTTCAAATTCTCCTACAAAATCCCTTGATTGAGAATGAATCCAGGATTCCGTTATTCCTATGATATCAAAGTTCTCAGTTTTGACTAGCGCTATAAATTCCATTAGTTTGTTTCTAATTGACCTAACATTGAAAAGCACAGTTTTGGGAGATTTTAAGTTGTTATTTCTCCTAACTGGCCTGAGTGGTTTCCCGAAGCAGTTGAATCAACTACTGGGGGAGTAGGATGAACTACTGGTGGAGGATTGACTGCTGGGGGGACAGGACTATCTGCCACTATTGGGGGAGTAGAATGAACTGCTGTGGGAGGAGGTTTTACAGTTGGGGGAGCAGGATCAATAGCTGGTTTGGGGGATCCTAGTTTAAAAAGATTATGCAAATTTGTTCAGTAAATCACCAAACTTCTTTTTCCCTTTCTGAGATTAAAGTGTATCTCGTACAAGCCAAAGTATTCCCATTTCCGAAGAATGTAGGCAAAAAATCAACAAACTTTAGGCATTTTTCCTCATACATGCGTTTAACTCTTATTTATGCTTTACTTAAAGTATAGTCACTAGCACGCATTCGTAGAAGAATCCCTACAACCATACCCATATCTGTCTTTTCCCTAACCTCGTCGGTTAGGATCTTCAACTCCTTTACAATGGACTCTGTCTGCCCTCCTGAGAGTGTGTTACAGTTACAAGGTTAAGAAGTACGTCAAAAGGCCTTGCGGCCCATACCGAGGTGGTACCAATGTCAACGGGTGCCAGGGAAAAATTCATACACCTTCAAATAGTGTGCAAGGTTCGGTCTAACCTTTTCTTGAACTGATCCACAGAGGAACTGTTCACAACTTCCGAAGGTAGCCTGTTCCACGTGTCACAGATCTTATAGGTAAACTAATTCCCACACACACTAGTCCTAAACCGTTTCAAATCCAACTTCCAACCATTGTTGCGAATGAGTTATCATTTAAACTAAACATGCTTTTAAAATCGACATCGTCGAACCCGTGTAAGAGCTTGAAAACCTCGATGAGTTGACCGCGCAGCCCCCGGAGTTTCCAGCGAAAACAAATTCAGGGCGCTTAAGCGTCGATTGTAGCCCATATGTATAACGGAAGGGATTAACTTTGTGGCCCTCGCCTGGACTCGTTCCAGCCTCTCAATATCTTTCCTGAGGGTGGGCGACCAGAACTGCACAGCATACTCCAGGTGCGACCGAACCAGAGAATTGTACAGAGAGCACAATCTCCTTGTTCCGAAATCGAAATTGCCTCCTCATATAATCCAACAGTTTCTGCGCTTTCTTTTCCACCTCTACGCACTGTTTGGTAAACTTAAGGTCGCTGCTAATTAGCACACCCAAGTCCTTTTTCAAATCAATGGCCTCGATATTAATCCCCAACATGGAGTAGTCCGACTTGGGATTGGCGTAGCCAATGTGCATGACCCTGCATTTACCGAAATTAAACGGCATTTGCTATTTTTCGGACCACTCTCCTATCCTACGTAGGTCCGCACGCAGTTGCTCGATCGCTTCGGGCGTCCCAACATTACCTACGACCGAAGTGAAACTAATGGGACGATAGTTCCCTGGACTTTCGTGATCCCCTTTCTTAAAGATAAAGGTCACGTTGGCTTCCCTCCAGTCACCAGTCACCAGGCACCCGGCCCGCTCCAACGATTTGTTGAAGACTGTAGCCAAGTGGGGAGCCACCTGGTCGCGCACTTCCCGCAACACTCTTGGGAGGAACTGGTCTGGCCCAGGAGCCTTAAACGCGTTTAGTTTGTCTATTCTATCGGCAACGTCTGTCGCGGTACACCGAACACTATCCAAGCGAGTACCGTCGTGCCTGACGCCTGGCTCGGGGATGACGCGGGTATCCTCCCTGGTGAACACTCCCGCAAAGTACTCATTCAGCACATTAGCGATGTCCGCGTCGGACGTCCGCTTCTAATGGGCTTTCTACTATTAACATAACTGAAGAATTCCTTAGGGTTCGCCTTGCAGAGGCTTGGCACCCGGAGTTCTTCGTTACGTTTGGCTAGCCTACCCTCCTATACGCAGCTTTCCTATTTCGGATAGCCAAAGCGATGTCACGACTGAACCACTTAGGCTGCGTTGATGCAGGGTTGACTGGTTTTGAGAGTATGGCAGCAGACTGCAGCACCTTAAACTGGTCCCGGAACGCACTCCACACTCCTTCAACATCGCCGCCAACCCCTAATCTCATCTCACCTACGCTATCCCATCGAACGGGTCAACAAACCTCACGCCAAATGGGACGCACAAGTCTTGCACCCTCTCGTTGATGCCAATGAACTTACTGAGTGCGTGGTCACTGGCATTCATCCGCGGTAAAATATCAGTCAACATTCCCCTATCTATTTTAAGTTTTAGATCATCCGCAAGAGACATGATCTCGGTGATGACCCCTTTCGTCGAACCTACCCTACTGCCTTTGAGGAACAGATCGTTGCCACCAGCGTGGACAACGATCGCAGTCGTCCGACTAGCCACGCGCAGTTTCTCTAACTCCTTCCTTAAGTGCGCCGTTCCCCGCCCGGGTAAGCACCTTACCTCCCTCCTGTCCAGGTATGCAGAAGCAAAGTACTTCGCCTGGCCCCTGATCTACGAGTCCCCAATCAAAACATTGTCTTCCTCCTTCGCGCACGGGAGACTAAAGCGGTTGGAGGTCCTGATAGCCGGGGTCTCAGGCTTCGGCCTCGCAGCATTCTTGCCCGAGACCTTTCGATACCCGTTGCCACCCGTAGACCCAGCCGCACTTACAGCACCCGACCCACCCAGACCGGGAGAGAGAGAAAGAGCGACTGTATTAAGCATCATTTTAACAATGACCATTATTAATGAACGCATATTCTAGACGTAAGCAAATATTTTTATGCATCAAGTTCGTTGACAAAGTTTAAATAATTTCACAACAAAATTACTTGTTTCAGATTAAAAGTTAACACTTACTTACTCTGATCTTTATCCTTGCGAATAACAAAGACTATAAAATTTTTTGCTGAGGCGCGAACGAAAGTACTTTTGAATTAGTACATCTGTGGTTAAGACCGTTAAGTGAACCAAGTTCACTAATATAAAGACTACGTAGAATGATCAACTTTTTTTTATACGACCCAACTTCAAAATTGGTCAACCTATAGTTCTAATAACAACAATAATGTTTTGGTTGTTTACCCTCCTTTGTCGCGTCATGCGACGGAGGGAACCTACAACTTTACGTGGAACCCGAACCATCTAAGGATCGATACATCATTTGAATGCGGACGACGGAAACTTACGGGATAGGAACAGTCCCAAAAAATTTTCAGTCGCGTCTCTTTGGGATAAAGAAATTAGTGCGTCCCTTTCCTTCTAATAATCCAATTGGGGCACAAATTAATGGAAGACAAATTTAATTTAAAACTATCGAATTTTTTAGGTTTTATATAAATAAAAATTAATTATTTCTTTTAAATTAACCTTATAAAGCTACAAATTATCTTTCATTAATTTCGACTTTCGTTATCCTTTCAGATGTTCCGCCCCCTCCTCTCTACGGAGGGGGGTAATCTCAATTAATTCTTTCATTATGTAATAATTTTCATTCGAGGTGATAAAACAACGAGGCCCATAAACATACGATATAACTATCAACAGCGACGATGGACAGAATACAACCACGCACAGTAAAAACACAGTCTGTAACTTTGAATATGTTAAAAATTATGTAGATCTAGTTTGTACTGTAACGAGAAACCTACCTTCCAATTCCACTTCCATTGGTATTACACTGCGAAGACATTCCTCATTTCCGATGGTTTATTCAAGGAAACCGACATTCATATTTAATCTCAATTCGTTCTGCATCGATGTGGTTCGTGTCGAAATTATTTTATCGCGCGAAACAATTATTGACTCCTACAAAATTTCTGTATCTTTATTTTCTTTAATTTTAACTACCGTATGAGGTAGCACCACTCGCATTATCACTTCATTACTGATTGGACCCTCATTCCGAGGTCTTTACGATAAATAATGTCTTAGGTAAGTTAAGGCAGCCAATAACTTTAATTATGAAAAATATTTGGTGAGCACTTCCAATTCTGTCTAAATAAACCCATTCTAACGGGGAAAAACTGCCACGCCTTTAAAAGGCCTGTAACTGTATTAACCACGGACCAGGACGAGGAGTCACACCAACCTTGCCCATGAGCCTACGAAGTAAAGCAATTCTATCCTATCTGCAACGCGTTTTAATAAGATACCTATAATCCCAGGGTGAAACCTTTACACATCATACTAAAGAGAATCCCAAACACTGCAGAATTGAAAGTAATTTTGGTGAAATTAAATAAAACTAACCGATTTACTATGCATGTCACTGATCAATTAAAACCGAGACAGTCTTTCCAGAAATGATGAAGTGAAGAACCTGTCTTTTGAAAGTGACTGGCCTATTTATTATACTTAAAAAAACCGGAAAATCTATTAAAAATTAATAACCACGTTGGATCATTGTCTAATTTTAATCAATATACGACAATTTTTTTTTTTTATCCTAATAAATACAAACTTTATCAGAGATTGTAAATACTTTCGTAATAAAAATATTATTAAAACAAACACGTTTTTAAGGTACAATTGATATTTTTATTACTTTTTTAATTACGTTTCAGTACGTGTCTTATTTTCTCTCTCTTTTAGTCATAATTTTTAGTTGGTTTGTTTTTAAATGTATTATTGTTTATCTTACCGCTTATTACCTTCAACAATATTGTACTATGTTATGAGATTTATATCCTGCTAATAAAGCAAGATCATTATTATCATATACTGTACGTGTCTTTTTTCTCCACGAGTAGAGGATGATTTTGGGGTCGTATAATCTCCATAACAGCAAAGGCTATGTGACGGAAAGGATGTCCAGGTTTCTGCGAGATCTAACTACCCAAATTGAGAAAATGGTAGCAGTTTACCAGATCTGGTGGATTAACCCGTTTCATTAATAATACAGTACTATTTCATGGGGCTTCTGCATTGCTTTTTTTCAATTTAAACAGTTTTCTACACAATTTTGAGGCACTATTTTTTTTGTTTTTAGTCTATGCGCCACTTCCAACAAACTTCTCATACTGGGGTCGTTGCATCATCTGGACGCAGAAGAGGTGGGGCCACCCACCCAGCTACTATCCAGACTCAATAATCGCTTAATTTTAGCCTCATGAGTAAAAACTCATCAAAAATGCAATCTACAACCTTCGTAGATGCATTCTTTGAACTTCAAAAGCTAATAATAATTAGTGACTAATAGCCATCCATTACAAATTTTTCCCACTACGAATTAATAATACTGTTTCATTAATAAATAGAGAGAGATCATTGTCGGAAAGATGAATTGAGGAAGATTGTTCCAGGGTTGACCGGTTGAGTAGATGAAAGATTGAAAATACAGATTAATTCTTGCGTTAGAGAGTTGAACAGAAAAAGAATGAGAATGTGTACAAAGTTTGGTACTGCGTTCTCTCCCTATAGGAAAAGGCATGCAGTTCGAGAGTTCAGAAGAGCGGTGTCCGTTATAATAGCGATAGTAGAGAGAGAGAGAGAGAGAGAGAGAGAGAGAGATATTGAAGACAGTCAGTAAGAGGCGGGAAATTAATAAGACTCAAAGAATTTTATTCCATCCGGTCAAGTAGAGCTATGTGGGTTGAGCTTTTTCAGAAAGAGTATACATGATCTTTCCAGGAAAGATCATGAAAAAGGAAACGCCAAGAATGTTAAGGAGGAGGAGGATTGCGTTGTATATTGTTGAAGATAAGGGGATAGTTGTGTGGAAGATTGTGACGAGTAAACAGATAAGGAACTGTTGGGTAGATCTAAGCAATGGTTAAGATATTCCCTTGAATGTTCACTTTTTCACAGCATCACTTTTCATTATAAACACTTGCACATCTCATTTAGATATCGTTACCATGGTGATAGGCCTACAAAAGATAGATCTAGGCCTATAGTCAACACACTACAGCAATGCACATTCATATCGGTAACCTGTATTTTCCTTCAATAAAATCCGACAAAAAAATGTATAATTAATCAGTATCATTAATCTGATAACCCATTCATAATACTGAAATACGCCTACTATACCTTACATTTACACTAGCCCTATAATATTTTACATTAAAGTTCTAACACTAGTAGGCCTACTAGGCCTATTGAAAAGTGAATAACCCCATTTAAAATTTTAGGTCAAACGAAATCTTTTGAGTTCTTTTACTATAATATAAGCCTACGCGAATGTGTAGTAGTTTGACTACAACCTGCATATTATAATAGGCACGAAATACAACAGTGACTCAGAAATTGGAATGACTAATACAAAGAATAATGTACTATAGAAAACTGGACTCTGCCCTACGTGGCGCCGAATATAAAAGCACACGACACTCAGCAATTGCGGCTGTACTGTATATAGGGTTATACTGTGCGATTTTAATTAAACAGTACCGTACTGAATTCTAACAAGCCTGGCAAGCTTTTTGCCAAGGTAGGCTTACATTAAGGCCTACCTACGCTTACACCTTCATATGATTGGTCTTAGCATAGGGCCACATAGGACCTACGTCTGTATTAAAGAAAAAGAGCAAGACGGTAGGTGGGCCTACAGTGATAGCCTACTGATAGTCACTCAGTCGATACGACCGTAAATTTTAGACAGGCAAGGCTACCACCAGAACTTCAAAACAATGATAATGATAAGCTTTACTGCCAGATGCTAAATCAAACCAAGTTTTAACCAGCAAAGAAACTAACTGTTCTCCCCATTGACTGCAACCTATACCAAAAACGATATGGTAGGCTCTAGTCTAGTCGAAAAGCATATTAATAAGCTAAAATTAAAATATTCCTTTATTATCAGTATCGACTTAGAAAATAGTCAGTTCTTGGCCCAGGACTTATATTTGTTTTATCCTTTTTACATCACAGTTTACACAAATTACTTCATTACTATTTATTTAAATAAATTAAATTATAACCGATAAAAAGAGACCGTAAACACTACTACTATCGTAGAAACTCAAATAAAATTAGAAAAGTCCCGTCTGGTCCGTGTGTCCCCTCAGAAGGCTCATATTATGTAAATATGCTACTTGGCAATTCCCTCCTTCGATGCCCTAAAGATGCCAATACGCAATTTTAAATGTTAAGTAATACTTTGAGGGGGTGTGCCAAAATTATTCTCACTTAGAACTTTTAAATATTTTAAACCTTATGACATTATATCTTAAAAACAGTTTACAAAAAATACATACATTCCGTTGTTTACAAACCAGACAATGAAACACATGGTCACATAAATTTAACTACACTAGCGTTTACTTCTAAATTTCAATCTTTTTTAATTGTTTTTCTCGTGTGGTGTGTGTGTGTGTGTGTGTACATTATTTACAAAAGTATATAGTTTTACGTATTCAGTTTCATTTCAATTCCTGTTCCGGAAATTATTTTACATGAAGAAAGTTGAACCTAAAAATAGTCTGTTTTATTTTTGTTGGTTTATTACTTTGATGAGGCAACAATCATTAGTTCAAGAAATGGCGGATCCTCCGGAGGGACATTAAAAAGTAGCAACCCCCACCCGCTCCTTTAAAGTTATTATGACCCACGTTTATATATTACACCCTTTCATTAAGGTATACGACGCCCTCTTTCGCAATCCGCAAACATTATAATTAGGGCATGTAATTTTAGAGTTAAACCCGAAATAGCCCCAGGGGCCCAGACTGATTTTTAAGCAAATCGGGTTTTATAAAATAAACCGAAAAAGTCTGGAAACTGTTAATTGTAGATTTTGAAAAAGTGTCTTTCAATTTTCATTCCAGTATCTGTTCTAAGTTCGATATTTTGGGGATGTTTACTTTTCAATCATGGATAAAGAGATGACTCTAGACACGTACAATTTATCTTATCAATATTCGATAATCATAAAAGAAAGAAGTATATATACAACATGAAACCAGATTTATTCCCGATTTAACTGATAAAATAGATAATATGAAACCAGATTTATTCCGGAATTAACGAGTAAATCTTTTGAAAGAAAATCTTACAGGGTGCTCCTTAACAGCAAAATACAATGCGAGTGTTCCAAGAGCAAGATAAGTTTTATTCCAGATTTGGAGGAATACGCGCCCGAGGAACAAGTTTTCCAGAAATGCGAATCAGACTTAGCAACTTTAAAGGTAAGCCCGAAGGTAGGATCCACACATTTGTAACATCTACTGTAGATAGCCTGATTTAAAAATGTCTAACCGTATTGTGAAAAATCTTCGTAAAAGATTGTCCTACATCGCGTTTCATCCTTTGAATATTCATTATTGGATTATTTGGTGTTTTAAAGTACTGTCAGCGAAATCATAGATATAAATAAAGCCGTCTGACACGACAAAATGAATACCATATCACAATCATGACTAACATCAAATTTTAATGTCTAGCTAACCTTGATCCATATTTAAAAGTCACAATAATACTGTCTAACTAGGTCAACAATATCATATTACCGTCTATCTTAAGTGCGCTTGTAAATACTGTAAGATATAAAGATATAAATTGCCAGTCACTGCCAAGAAATTTCCATTCTCAGTAATATCTTGGTTAATCTTAGTTTGGCTTCCACCCGAATCCGAACCACGCCCCACCAGCAGCCCAGGGTACCCATTTGTCTACCAACCACTTTCTTTATTGTGTGGAAGGATGAACAGCTGGGTTTTGCTACGCACCGCCTGCCGTCACCGGGTCTCGATCCCAGGACCGAGGGATTCGTAGTCAGCGACGCTAACCACTACACCACTGAGACGTATGTAATAAACAGGAAACGTGCGTGTATCTTGCGAATGTTAAATTTAATGTAAATTAAACATGCAATATTTTGTTCTGTAATCTTCCCCAACTTCATTATACCATTTAATTATTCTTTTAGCAATTATTAGAGATTCATCAGTAAACTGTCCACTGAATTTCATTTACAAAATTACTTAAATCAATATGATAAATGTAGTGTGTTCATTGTTCTAAAGCCAGGAAACAAACATCTGCACACCAGACTAGCCACCTCAATACATTCACACGACACCAAATTCGGGCTAATGACACCTCACTGACAAGACATTCATTCTATTGTCCATGAAATTTTGCGTCGACGAATTGTGCATAGGGCCCACCAAATTGGGTATCATTAAATAAGAAGCATAATATTAGGCCTACGCCAATTCTTCGAAAAGGGAATTTATTTCTATCGTTGGCGAGATTTCTCATTTTCTGAACAAAACTTTCGACTCGAGTCTAAATGGGGAAACATTTTTCAAACCAAGAAATCACTGCTCGTTCTCACTTTTACTTCGTAATTGCGTCAGGCTTTAGATAAGTTATAAGATAAGTTAAAAGCTATTATATAACCTCGTTCTAATAGTTATTTCTTAACACACTTTTAATTCTCCATTCCACAAATCTTAGAAACTAGAATCTTCCAATTTACGAGAAAATCATACGCTTGTTGGTACATTAAATCGAATTCCTTTCTTCTCTCTCATCGTATTCCTTATAACATGACAGTAACGAGACCTTAGTTTTGCCAAAGTTTGTTATATAAACAAGTTTTAAAACAATGGAACTTTTGAAAAATAATATAAGTTTACACGCACGGAAATAAAACAAAAACGGCTACTGAAATTTTGTTATAATCTCTCTGCCTTCTTTTCACTCTGCTGAAGTAGTCATAAAGCGATTATAACGAAACGTTATTAATTTCGTTATATTTCTCTGCTTGTAAACTATCATTAAAAGGATGCATCGAGAAGAGATAGTTTTCCTTTCGGAAGGTGCTGGCAATAATAATATATATAATAATAATAATAATAATAATAATAATAATAATAGCAAATTAATGTGAGCTCACCTGTTATAGTTCCTGTGTCTCGAAGGTGAGGCATGAATTCGGAGTTTTCATTTTTATGGAAATTCTTATCTCTAGAGAACTGTCTGACGTGGCCCTTCTTTAGGTCGGTCTCGCCCCCTTCGCTCTCTCTGACTAGGGACTCGAGACGGTAAAGTCCGGCTTCAAAACTGCCGGAGTTGATGCTGGTGCTGCGAGACCGGGCCCGAGCTAGACACTCTATAATCCTGCTCTGAATGTTTTCCTCGGCGTCACTTAATCCTGAAGGATGTTTAAGGACGGAAGACTTCTCCAGAGGACTCCCTTGCGGGTTCTCTCCTTGAGGATTCGAACCTGAGTCAGAAGAGAGGCATTCTTCCTCCGTGGAAGAGGAAACGGACGAAGGAAGACCTTTCGGGACGGGGTACAAGTCAGGGTCGTCCAGAAGACTCGGGGGTTCATACGATTCAACTACTCCTGTAGTAGGTGGTGATGGTGGTTCGTCGCCAATCGGAAGGTAAAAGAATGGTCGCCGACCTCTAATGACGGGGGAAGGGTGATGACCTTTGGCCTCCAGTTTTCCTTCGTAAAGATCTCCTGAAGAAGACCCTAATTCTCTCGTTTCTGGTCCTATCGATGAACCTTCTGACGAAGGTTCCACATTATAGGTATCAAACAGCAACTCCTCCTCCTCCCAAGTTAAATATCCCGATGACTGTTCCGACGAAAGTTCTGAGGAAAGAGAAGCATTCCCCGGCTCAAGTTGTTCTTCGGCTGAAGTTATTAGTAAATAACCTTCAATTATTTCCGCTCCGTGTCCGTCTACCTTCTCTTGGAAGCACGTTTGTTCGACGTCTTCGTCAAATGTTTGGTCGGATTGTCCGTCACTCTCCCCTTCACTCGGGGTTTTATCTCTAGAATTCCGAGAACTCCAGATGGATTTGAAAGCCAACTTCGCAGAGATATTTTTACTCCAAAATCCCGAAGATTCCCATTCAACTTCGTCGTCCTGAAAATAAGTAAATAAAACAAGTTACTTTTACGAGGTATGAACTATTATGGCACTAAAATAAACAGCACACACGTTACATCATAATTTTATTCTATATCAAACAAATTCTAACCACATTTTTTAACAACTTAAATAACTTGCGATACTGTACAGAGTCCCAATTGGTTATAATTAAAGCCAAAATCGATTAAAGCCAAAATCGATTACTGACATAAGAATATTTGTCCATTGGTTAGATTTTCCACTTTGAACAATCAATAAATATTTCTAAACTTATTATAAACTTTTTACTTTCATTTTTGTATTCTTGCTTTAATAACTATAAACGATTGGGATTTATGAGCCACCCTATATATACAGGGTGGGCCAAAAGTCAGGACACACTCGCACTTTAGTCCATGGCCTACTGGAAAACGATTATGACAGACGCCTTCAATTTTGTGAGATCATTCTGACAAAATGTACAGAAGATCCTAACTTTTTACATAATACAAATGAATAAAAAAGAATATAATATAAACTGCGAGTGTGTCCTGACTTTTGATATAAACTGCAAGTGTGTCCTGACTTTTGGCCCACCCTGTGTGTGTGTGTAATACGACTACTCATGAGCGTATCTGAGCCACAAAACAACTTTGCAAAGCTGTTGCCGAGTAACAACTGCATATTATAAATAAAAATAAAATGTACACGATTTCGGTCCACTAAGTTGTAAGGGTAAATAATGATGTACAAACTTGTCGATTGTGAGGACATTATAACGTCCTTTCAGTCTATGGAAAATATGGAAGTGGTTCACAACAATAAAATCACTCGTGTATTAAACCTACACTTACTTAATTATTAATAAAAATACTATACTTCTAGTTTACGTTTAAAATTTTTAATAATTCTAAAATAAATTAAGTAAGAGTCTCGTACGTAACACATTCGACACTATAATGACGTACGGCATAGCTACGACATATTTCGAACCGACTATTTAGTTAGACTTACGACGCGGAGAAAGGGGTTAATGTCCGATGTCTGACGTACAGCCGGCAGGTAAATTTTTTTGTTTTTTGTTTTTTGTTTTAATAAAAGCCTACATCATCTCTTGCGGCGCTTTCAGTGTTCATATTAAATTGTAAATGACATGTAAAACAAAAAAATATATATTTAACCGAATTTTCCTTGTCATATATATATATATTAGTTTCATTTGTTCTATGCTCTCGCTACATCTTCTGGTGTAAACTCAGTCTGTTATATACTCTCCTTGCAATTCCTCTTCAAAGAATGCATTTATATATATATATATATATATATATATATATATATATATATATATATATATAAATGCATTCTTTGAAGAGGAATTGCAAGGAGAGTATATAACAGACTGAGTTTACACCAGAAGATGTAGCGAGAGCTATAGAACAAATGAAACTACATTCAGCTGCAGGTCCGGACAATCGGAACGCATTATTGATTAGAAACTGTAAAAATGAAATAGCTACAACTTTATACTGGATATGGAGAAGATCCCTAGACACTGGGGAAATACCGAGCATCTTGAAAAGAGCAAACATTGTCCCTATATATAAAGGAGGGGACAGATCTCAAGCAAAGAACTATAGACCAGTGTCATTGACGTCCCACCTCACCAAAGTATTTGAAAGAATAGTTAGAGAAAATTTATGATTTCCTGGAGACACGGGAAAGATTCAACGAAAATCAGCATGGATTCCGATCAGGTAGATCATGCCTATCACAACTAATAGAGCACTACAACAATATCCTAGATTCATTGGAAGGCAATGACAACTACGATGTTATATACACAGATTTTGCTAAAGCTTTCGATAAATGTGACCATGGTATAATAGCACATAAAATTAAAGACATGGGAATAACAGGCAAAGTGGGAAAATGGATCTACAACTTCCTTAGTGATCGTCTGCAGGTCGTCAAAATTCAAGGTATATCATCATCAGAATCGGAAGTACGCAGCTCAGTACCACAAGGGACAGTACTGGCCCCACTCCTGTTCATTATCATGCTAACAGACATAGACAGCGGAGTAAACAGCAATAGTATAGTAACATCCTTTGCAGACGATACAAAGATCAGCAGAAAAATCAGCGATGTACATGACGTGGAAGCCTTGCAGAGGGACACGAACAAAATATACAAATGGTCAGAAGACAACATGTCATTCAACGCCGAGAAATTTCAACTCTTGAGATATGGTAGAAAAGAAGAACTTAAACAGACTGCATATTATGCTCCAGATAGACAGGAAATTCAGAGAAGCATGAAAGCGATTGATCTCGGGATAATAATGACAGATAATGCGAAATTCGAAACACAAAATCAGATAGCGATAAATAAAGCAAAAAGAGTCGCCGGACAGGTTCTAAGAACGTTCAAGAGAAGGGACAGGACAGTAATGATTCCCCTGCTAAAAACACTGATTATACCAAAACTTGAATACTGCTCAGTTTTGACGTCCCCATATAAAAAGGAAGAAACTAATAAACTAGAAGAAACGCAAAGGCATTTCACAGCCAAGATTGATGGCTGCAAAGAACTCAACTACTGGGAAAGACTACGTAAACTAAATCTGTACTCACTGGAAAGAAGAAGAGGTACATCATAATCTACATATGGAAAATGATCGAAAAACTTGTACAAAACCTAAAACTAAACCCAATTACCATTCAAACAACACTGGAAAATAGGAAAGGCAGAATGTGTAGTGTTCCCAAATGAAAAGCACGACAAGGGACCTCCTCAACCCTGAAGGAAAATAGCTTGGTTGTCAAGGGGCCAAGACTTTTCAACCAGCTTCCTAAGGACCTCAGAAACGTAACGGGGGTCAAAGTTGAAGTCTTCAAGAAAAGACTGGATGCCTGGCTCAGGACAGTACCAGATGAGCCGGGCGTGCCTGGCTATGTACGGTGGAGAGCGCAAGAAAGTAACTCGTTCCTCCACCAGGCCAGACCTAGAGGCGGGGCCACCAGCTTGACCTCCGTGTGAAGAGATACCAACACACGAAACATAAGGTAAGGTATATATATATATATATATATATATATATATATACATACATAGGCCTATATTATCTGAACCAGTGCTGGGATTAGCGCCGCTAATTAGCCCCGTTAACTTTTTATTAGCGATATTGTTAGCGCCGCTAATTTTCAAATTTTTTAGCGATACAGGTAGTGGCGGTAAGTTTTTAAAGTAAGTCAATCGTTAACCACTAATTTTTCAAAACCATTCGTACTAAAATTTGGTTCGCCGACTGCAATCTCCATTATAAAAGACGGAGGCAGCACAAACTGCGAGTTGATCAAGACATCAGCATGTAGATTGTAGAGGTTGTAAGAGGCAACTTGTTGGACAGACTTTGTATATCCACTGCTCTGCTGTAGCAAAACAGGTTGTTGCCCTTTACGGACGGAAGGCGAAACAAATATAAATTGGGGTAGTTTCAGAAAAAATTAACGACAAAATTAAAGTTAGCGGCGCTAACTGTTGAAATGCTTAGTGTTAGCGTTAATGGCACTAAATTTTATGGTAGTTAGCGTTAGCAGCGCTAACTTCAGGAGTTAGCGGGCACAGCACTGTGAACCCATTTCCCATTTTTCATGGGGTGGGCACGACGCTTGAACTAACACACGCTTGAACCTAACACGTAAATCAAATCACCCACAAAAGGATAAGCCTACATGAATAATTGCTTATACGATAAAAATATATAGATTAAAAGAATAAAAAATATAAATAAAACAAAATATAATCACTGGAATAGATGAGATGTTCGCACAATCACGTCTTTCATGGGTTAAAAAAAAAAAATTCAATAAAAGTACAAGATTATACCGGTTATCGGCTTTTTTTAATATTAGTCTTCGAATGAGGAACAAAAGTTCCGAGAATTTTCGTCATGGAATTTTGGTTCATTTACAAAGAGAACCACGTAAGGTGAATGTTTGTTATATTGTAGTTATGCCTTTCGTAAAATAATTCGCTCACAGTTTTCTATGATTCATTTCAATGGGTAACTAAAATCATCAAGAATTTGCCTTCGGATCTTACTAAATTTATTACGCAGTAGTATGTGGCGACGTACAGCTATATTTAAGTAGGAATAATAATGAAACTCGAGCATTGTCTTACGAATGATTTTAAATGAAAATGACATTTCACTATATAGTTGGTTGTTTCCCTTTTAATATCGATGTATTATCAAATTTAAACGAGTTTTTGATTAATTAAGCGATTTTTTTGTCAAAGAATTTTGTTCAAGTATTATGTACAAGAAAGATACGAACGTACTTAGAATCATTTTAGCGCCCTCAAAAAAATATATTATCGCCAATGTCGTGACGTGTTAAATTAATTTTCTTCAAACGTACGTGCAATTATTTTTATTCGCATAAATATCGATTTACCAATTACGCAACTAAAATATGATAAAAACAAATACTTTATCTTTTAACTTCGATTCTTAAAGTCATTCGGAAATTTACTCCTGTATTTTCAAAACAAAATATTAAGAAAATACACGAATAAAAAGGAACGCCGCGTTATTCCTCAAACAAAGATATCACGAAATGAAAGTTTTAAAGTGAACGCCCCCAGATAGACGGAACAAAAGTCGTTCCAAACAGAAATTCTTGAATTATTCCATTACCTACTTATACCGATTGTTGAAAATGATATAGCTTAAATCTTTCATTAATTAGCTAATATTTAATTGAAACACTCGTATGACCATAAACGATATTTAAATATTCGCTTCATAGATGACAACTTTAAACAAAATTACGAAAATTTATTTAAAAAGAAAATGTTATTTAAGAAATAATTAAAAATGGATATCGACTTCATGTGCGAAAAACTGTTCAATCCGGTGAAGGAGTCAAAATTCAAAACTTTCCTTCTCACAGGTGTGGTGAGAGACAAATTTACGAAGGACACCAAACAGACCGGCTGGTCTTGGTCATTTGTTAAATGAAATGATGGGGTAGTTTAAGATCCTTAGCGATATGACGGAGCGATCTACAGCTTTACTTGGAATCCGAACCACGGGTAGCGACATAATCTGAATGCGGAGAACAGTCCCCCATCCAACTACAACCCAGACACAATGTCGCTTAACTTTGCTGATCGACGGGAAGCAGTGTTACGACAATGACCACGACATACTCCTTAAGTTGGTAATTGTGCAGTAAAATGCACGACCCCAAGATTTTAGTCAAATCTATACTTTTCTAGCGTAATTTAGTGCGTTTTGTTCAAATATGACTTCCATTTTTTGTGCAAAATTGCCAAAACCTAAGTTTGCGCAAGAAATGAAGGTCAAATTTGACTAGTATCTTGGGTCATGTATTTTACTGCATATTAACCCTTAAATGTGTTAAACAAGAATAAACAAATTTTCTTCGTATTTTTCTTGGTCCATTATAAATAAGCTTGATTAAACCAATACATATTTGTTTAATTATAACCATAAGCATAATATAACCAAATCAATTCACATCATTTGGACTATTATTTTTGGTAATTATTCGTTTTAACGCATAAGCTGTAGTTTTTTTACCAGACCGTATTTTTCTGGGTAATTTCGATGTGTTTTGAAAGAATCAGATCAGTTTCTTGAGAAAATGAGTAGTTTTAGAGATATCTTCATTTTTGATGCAGATGAAAATTAGTGATTTTCCAGACATTTTCACAAGAAACGAAAGTGCTTTCCCGTTAACGGGAATACCCAACCGCCCGCCATCATCTGGAATCGTATCTTGCGGAATTAATGTGGCGACAACGTACCGAAAGCAGCGACTTTTTTGCTGCGATTTTAGATGACAAAGACATTTTGGTGCTGGTTAAGTGTGCGGTCTACCTACGATTCGGCGGTCTACCTTTTAATTATAGTTTCTTATCTTGTTTACTAATTGTTTGTTTACATCCCATTGTCAATCGCCCTTGACGATTGGTTAGGTTTAGTCATGATATTTTCGTTAGTTTTAACGAAAATATCATGATTAAACCTAACCAATCGTAGGTAGACCGCACACTTAACCAGCACCGACATTTTGGCCCCCTACTAAATGATTGATAAATTCGATACTTACGTATTATCGGGACTACCAAACTGTTTAGGATGTATTTTTGCTCTCGTCATTTTCGTTTAAACTAACGAAAATATCACAACTTAACCTAACCAATTATCAAAGGCGTACACAGTTGACCTAACCGGGCATTCAATTAACTTAACTGGGCATTCAGTTGACCTAACCGGGCATTTTCCGTTATATTAACCTGTTAGGTCAATTGAATGCCCGGTTAGGTCAACTGTACGCCCTTGATTGGTTAAGTTGTGATATTTTCGTTAGTTTAAACGAAAATGACGAGAGCAAAAATACAAACAGTTTGGTGGCGGGCGGTTGGGTATTCCAGTTAAGAGGAAAGCACCGAAACAAATCTTAAATTTCTTCAAAACATATCGAAATTAACGTATCTTTTCCGTTTCATGTACTGTTTCCGATTTTGTTGAAAATAAGATATTTAATGTAGATATTTACGCTGATTTAAGAAATGTAAGTCTTTTTTGGGGGAAATGAGCGGTTCACAAGTTATGTTTGTTATTGTAATTTCGTTATTGTAATTTCGTATTGGATATAATGCCCGGTTAGGTTAATTGTTACCCGGTTAGGTCAACTGTATGCCCTTGACGATTGGTTAGGTTAAGTTGTGATATTTTCGTTAAAACTAACGAAAATGTCATGACTTAACCTAACCAATCATCAAGGGCGTACAGTTGACCTAACCGGGCATTCAGTTAATCTAACCGGGCAGAAAAATAACAATCTATTCACAAGTACTTAGTGACATAAGCCAATATTACTAAAGAATACAATAACTCTTGCATTAGTTTTCAGTTGTATTGTTATAGTTTTTGACCTAATACAAAATTACAATAACAAACGTAACTTTTGAACCACTCATTTGTCCAAACAAAAAATTACATTTTTTATATCAGCGTAAAAATCTACATTAAATATATTATTTTCAACAAAATCGGAAACAGTACATGAAACGGAAAAAATCCAAATTAACCAAAGAAAAATACGTTCTGGTGAGGGAAGTACCTAATTTAATCAAACCTAACCTAACTAGATCCAACATAACACCAATAAAGCAAATTAGGTCTTCAAAGTCTACTTCACGCTCACTGAATAACCTAACCAAACACCAATCGGGGGAATTAGATCTTTAAAGTCTACTTCACATCCACTGCACATAGCCATGGCAACGAAAAAAATCTTATTTCAAAATAAGTATTCAACTCGCTTTAGAATAGTTTGTGCAACGTATGAAACAGTTTTCTCTGTTATTTTACGCAACAATTCATGATATTATAGTGTCATATCGAGATCTTGCTTAGGTATTGAAACGAATATTAACCTTATTTTCTTCTAAAGAATATTCCCATTAAATTTGCACACTTAATCAATCCGTTTTTATCAATATGCAATACCATAAATTTAGAATGCGTGTACGATGGAGTGTATAGGGTGGCCACAAAGTCCACTTGCATGAAAAACAAGGGCAACATACAGTTATGCTGTAATTTCACTGCAAAGGGACTTTGTGGCCATTCTATAGATAGATAGTATATTTAGGTATAACTTCGATGTCGAGTGTTCGGGCCTACAGAAAACTGAAAGTGTGAGGTTTTCGGGACGATATATTTGATAACACTTCATTACAAAATTAAGGTACCCTACATACGATTATTTAATTCAACATTCACAGTAAAAATAAGTTTAACAACGTTCAAACTAGCTTTAAGTCTGTAGCGCGCTGCCAGTCAGTTAGGCCCTATTTATAAATGAAATAGGGTATCTACATATTAATTATGTATAGCTAGCCATTATATATAGTATTTATTTAGGCCCAAAATAGGGCTCAGTAACCTACCTTATTATTGTATAATTGTTTATCACAAGTTTTACACATTTTGATTCTAAATTTGAATGTTTATCCACAATTCAAAGAACTTTTTAAGTTTTAATAAATGTAACGCAGCCAATAATATAGGCTAATCTGTAAAAAACTTCTTGATAAAACAGACACAGAAACACACTATTGTTAGCTAATGATACGTTTTGCACTATGCACTATAGAGGGAGGGCCTACACCCAGATATTTTCATATAAATAATATGATCAAGCGAGAATACGATAGGAATAAGCTTCCACTCCCTACGATCATCGACCATAAACACGTTCCATGAACATTTATTTCTTCACAGAAAGCATTAATATGAGACTCGGTTGCAAGACACTGCAATTCATTCAATTTCGCAATTTCTACGTTCAGGTGTACACAGATTTTTTGCCGAAGGTGGGGATATTTTTCTGTAATTAATGTCACGGTGAGTCAAGGATAAAGTCACGAAATTATAGAAAAAAAAGGTTCACAATCCGAAATACATTTTACTGAAAATCATTTATTACAGCTGTGAATAAATGAACAAATAAAAACAAAATTATTGTATCAAATTTCAATCGAAATAACTGTAAATAAGTTGATCAAGATATCTGCCTCCATCGTGAAATCATCTTTAATGAGTGCACAAGATAATAAGCTAATTATACTGATCGAAACTGTTGAGAGATAGCAACTTTATATTTATTTATATATATATATATATATATATATATATACACACACAGGGCCGTTTCTAGCTATTAGGGGGCCCTAAGCATTATACCCATTTCAGGCCCCACCCCTCCATCCACCAACTTACGCCTTACTACATCACCTCAGCACACACATACAAAAAATGGCTGTTAATAAAAAACAATTATGAAAATTTTAATGAAACAAACAGAAAAAATACTCATGAAATTCCTGAAAATTAGCTTATACATTATTTTGAATAAATGACACAGAACTATGTATAAAAAAAATAATGCAATTATTAACTACCAAACAATTACTAACTCTACGATACAATCGTGTAATAGCTAACAGTTATACAGAACAGTTTGTATCTTCAAAATTTTTGCCTCCTAGATTTTTTGTAGGTGAAATCATCATCATCATCATCATCATATGAAATCTCCCTGCCAACGTCCTGGTTGATGCTTATGATGCCAAGGCCACTGAGGCGATCCTGCCCCATTGATGATCTGAGGTAGTTCTTGATTAGATTTATCTTAGAGAAGCTCCTCGGCTGACGCTACTGTCACAGGTAGAGTGCAGGCAATTCTTAGTGCAACCCAGAGATTGGGGTATAGTTCCTCCAGTTGCTTCTGATGAATGAAGGAGAGAAGCTCCAATGCAGTCATGTTGTGTGAAGGTAAAGTCGGCAAATTCTTAATTTCGAGGGCCAGTTCTCTTCCATCAATGTCAGTCAGCTCCAGAGCTCAGTATCTTAGAGAGCTTTTCACACTTGCAGGACAAGTCTTCCTTGTTCATTGTGGTGAAGTTTAGAACCCCAAATATGTCCCTCACATCATCTAATGTTTTGAATCTCTCATTTATTGACCCGATGGCACAATCCACCACCACATTGAAAAATTTGACTTCCAGCCTCTTTAAGGCTTCTGTAAATGGTTCGTGAGGAGCTTCGTAAGCAAAGTGCTTTTTTGTGGATCTGAGCCTCTTTTCCTTCAGCACAGCCTCCACATTTATTTCCTCACATATGTCCCTAGCTACGACTTGTGCTGCAACAAAACCTGTGTTTCTGTAGCTGGTGAGTGAGTCTTTTGTTTTTGTGAGGAGGTTGACTGCCACATCAAACTGCATTGTAGGAGACTGCAGAAGTTTGCTCACATGGTTAACTGCATGAAGAATGTCATACCATACTACTGTGCAAATCTGAAAGCGATAAGACCCTACCTCCTCTGCAAGTGCTTGTGCTTCAGTCCTGGCTATGGCATCTGTGGCATTGTTTCTGACTTGCAACAGGGCCTCTCTGATGTTGTGGCTCTGGTATCGCACAGCCTCAATGCTCTTAAGCCGGCTCTCCCACCTGGTTTCACTCCAAGACTTGAGTGTTATGTTCACGTGCTTCTTTAGGATTATCCATCTCTGTGTAGCTGCTGCAAAAAGGTTGTACAATTTTCGTACGTTGCCAAAGAAGCTGATGGCATCTGTGGAAGCTTTAGCTGCATCAGCCACCACTACACGATTCAGAGTCTGAGCCCCACATGGAACATAGAGCGCACGATAGTTCTTCTCTAATAACCTTGCCTGAACACCTTTGTTCTTGCCCTTCATGTTCGCTCCGTTGTCATATGACTGTCCTCTGCAGTCATCAAGGTGAATATTCAGTTCATCTAGTCTCTTCAGAATCAGAACTGATAAACCCAGGCCTGTACTTTCTGAAGCCTCAAGAGAGCCCAAGAGGTATTCTTTTATTTCTGGTACTTCACCCATTTTAACAGTTCTGATAATAATCGACATCTGTTCTTGGTAGCTTATGTCTGGAGTGCAGTCTAAAATGAGAGTAATATTTAGCTTGTTTTATTTCTGCAACAATGGCATCCAAGATCTTCCCAATAATGGACCCAATGAGCTCATTTTGAATGATGTTTCCTAGGTAACTTGAATGACTATATTGGCCACTTTCGACTCTGCTGATGTGTTGTTTCATTACTGGATCAAATTTGGCAAGCAGCTCAACCTCCTTCAAGAAGTTGCCATTGTCTCGATTGTACAATGTAGAGGAAGACCCCCTAAAAGCAAGGTTTCTCTGCCAGTGATTGGATTATACTTACAAGACGTGTGAGAACATCTCGCCAGCGTCTTCGCTCTACCTCCATTAATGACATTTCAGTTTGGTCAATGGTCCTCCCAGTTTTTAGCCGCAGTTCCAGATCCTTCCATGTTGCCATGTTATCTGCATGTTCTGAACTATTTTCATGGCCTTTCAGAAGCGAACCAACGTTTATGCAGTCTGAAAGTCCATCCGTAATTAGTTTGTATGACTTCCTTGAAAACAACTTGCAGCAGAAGCAATAAAGAACATCATTCCTTCTAGAGTACATCAGCCAGCTTCGCTTTATTTTTTCCCCATTAATTAATGTTCTGTACATGCAATGGTGATGAACGCTTCAATCTGGACTGATTTGAAATGGTCCTCGAGACACCAGATCTGTCTTCAAGGCATCTGACAGGACAACTGGCCAGTCATACGGATCAAGCAGTGGAGCAGAGCTTGGTTCTTGTTGCTCAGTAGAAATGCCTGTGTGTGGTGTTTGAAGCTGAACAGAAGATGGGCCACTTGTTAGTTCATCAGGCTCTACTTCTCCTGGTGTTTGAGGTTGCATAGAGGAGGGTTCTGCTGTTGGCTCATGATGCTCATCAGGCTTTGCTGAGGATGGCTTTTCCAAATATTTCAGTAGTGCTCCTGAGAAAAACATAACATTACATATTCTGTTAATTTTTGCTAAAATACTCTTTCTTATCTTGTTTGATAATTAATTGATCTGTGTGAACAGAATTTGAGGTGATGTGATCCATTAAATTTCCCATTTCGAAATATTATAAATATTACAGAGACTAGCTTACTCTACACGATTCCTGAGCACTTGCCTAGCTTGATGGTCTACCTAACCTAGTTGCCTGAACTGTAATCATAAGAATATACAAGTGGCACATCTCACCTGTGCTACTGGAAAGCTTCTCCTCTATTTTCTTTTTTCCGTTTTTCAGCTCCTGATGGATAATGTCGTCTAGGGGCCCCCTAGTAGCAGCGGGGCCCTAAGCGGCCGCTTAGTCTGCTTATGCCAGGAAACGGCCCCTATATATATATATATATATATATATATTCCGGCCTTTATGCGAAATCGGCCTTTTTGCAATAGGGTTAAGTCGTGATATTTTCTTTGAACAACGAAAATATCATGACTAAACTAACCAATCGTCAAGGATGGACAGTTGATTAGGTTAATTTAATGCCCGGTTAGGGCAACTGTCTGCCCCTTGACGATTATTTAGGTTAAGTCATATTTTCGTTGTTTAACAAAAATATCACAACTTAACCCTTTTCGCAAAAAGGCCGATTTGATTTCGCATAAAGGCCGTATATATATATATATATATATATATATATATATATATATATATATATATATAATGTTACTCAATTACTTCAAGTTAGACTAAATTTGTTTCAAGGTAGTCCTCAAGGTAGTCTATAAATAAGTGTGCAGTATATATACATTCTTTTCTTTCAACGAAGATCACACTTTAATTTTAAAGACTGTACAATTTGGTTTCACATACCCATATACTCTAACCAGTAAGAACACACACACACACACACACACACACACACACACACACACACACACACACACCATAACCCCCTCAAACAATGTGCAAGTCATTTTCGTTACTCGGTTGACTCTTGACTCTTTAAATGAAGCCATAAATAAATTTATAATTTTTTAGCATTACACAACAAAAGTGAACGCAATAAACTCATTATAAACGTTAATAAGTCATCGTGTTGCCAGTTCATTATTTCTTTGAATAAGATATTCACATCCATTGGAAAAAAAAATAAAAAATATTGAAGTGAAATGCAAGACAGAGATCAAGTTTTTTGTTTCGAAGAGGAAACTGCGAGCAGACGTGACTGCAATCACGTAGGCTTCCATTCTCGTTGTACGTTTTAGTTGAAAACATTTTTCCAGACCTTTTTGTGCATTGTTAAAACTTTCTATACTGATAAGGTTCAGAGGATCAAGGAATAAGAGTTGTCCTGATACCGAACAGCAGCTAATATAATTTGATATTGTCTGGTACACTCTCGGAGAGCGTGGGTTAATATAGTTTAATTAGGTCGAGTAGCTTCCCTATCTATTTGGTCACGTAAGGACAACACAAAAGTCCATCATTTACACATACAATTATCATTTTGTAAAAATTAATTTTGACACGAGAGTGAAAATGTATTCAATTAAAAAATTTACTTGATATGAAGCATCAAGTATTTCGTAACTCACGTATGTCATTATAAATGGAGGTTCACTGGGAGGTACTTCTTAATCAAATTACTGGGGTCTGCGGCATAAATAGATAGACAGATCCGTATAACTTTATTAAGAAATAAGAAATTACAATACATTCCATTTCATCTCATTAAAACACACACACATCCATCGGCCCCGGGATCGAGACCCGGTGACAGCAGGAGGCGCGCAGCAAAACCCAGCTGTTCATCCTTCCACACAATAAAGAAAGTGGTTGGTAGACAAATGGGTACCCTGGGTAGCCCAGTGGTTAAAACGCTGGGTTGCTGGTGGGGCGTGGTTCGGATTCCACGTTAAAATGTAGGTCTAAGGTGGAGTGACAAGCTTGACTTTAATCAGAATGAACAATTCGGGCGGAAGCTAAACCGAGGTTAACCAAGGTGTGTGTATATATATATATATATATATATATAAGTAAAGTTACCCACTCTTGGATTCGAAACCAGCATCTTTTGAGAAACGGCAAGGTCGCCGACCTCTGCTCTTACTTTACAAGGTAAAAGTTGGCACAACTTGACACACATTTCAGCACCCGATGAAACACAATATTTCTGCGTTCAGAAGTGTTTTTTCGTGGTAAGCCCCCTGCACTCGTTAGCACGAAAAACACCAACAAGAGTTGTGTGTTCCCTTAAGTGTTGAAATATGCGACAGATTGGCCTAACTTTTATCTTGTAACGCAGTGGTCATTGCCCTTGCTATTTACTCAAAAGGTACTGGGTTCGAAACTAGATAAGAGTAATTTTGCGTGCGCACACACACACATACATACATATATATATATATTTTTTTTCCTTTCTTTATTTTACTGCCGATTCGTACCTAGTGTGGTACATATCTCAGCGAAGCAGTGGGTGAGTGGTGTTACTGAGTTGGGGATGATAGACCATGGGGGGGGGGGGGATGTAATGTTCAGTTACCGGGTAGTGGGTATGAGGGGCCTGGTCTCAGACCCGTTGAAGCAGGTGGGAATAAGTGAGGAAACAAGAAATCGCTTCCTCCGAAAAATGGGGGCTCTCAGCGAGCATGAATTGTAGACGCTCGGGTATGGGAATTTCGGCCAAGTGAGGGAAACATCTACAACGAAGAGCGGACAAGTTTGGACATTCGACCAGGAGATGCACGACAGTGATGGGAGTATGGCAGGTAGGGCAGAGCGGGGCTGGCGATTTAGCCATAAGGTGACCATGAGTAATGCGTGTGTCCTATGCGGAGACGGGCTATAATCACTTCTTTATGTCGGGACCGGTGGAAGGAGGAGGCCCAGTATCCTACTTGCGGTTTGATCTTGTGAAGTTTGTTTTGTGTGGCCTGGTCCCATTGCCGTTGCCAGATGGAACGGAAGTGGGAGCGGAGAGTCGGGAAGAAGTCGTTAAAAGGGAGGGGCCAGGAGGAGGCCGGCAGTAAGCAGGCCGACTTTGCCGTGCGGTCCGCCTTCTCGTTACCCTGGATGCCGACATGTGCCGGGACCCAGCAGAAGGTGATTGTCTTGTGTCGGAAGGCTGTTAAAAAATGGAAGATTTGCTGGATGGTACAGACGAGCGGATGAGGGGGATTAAATCTCTCTAGAGAGAGAAGTGCGCTTTGGGAATCTGAATAAATGACGAAAGAGCTGGCAGAGTGAGTGCGTACTATGTTGAGGGCCTCCTTAATCGCGAAGAGTTCTGCCGAGAAAACGGAGGTCTCGCGGGGCAGGTTGACGCCTCGAGAAAGTGGCTGGGCCAGTATCACCGCTGAGGCGGCCGCACCAGTCTCCGAACGGGAACCATCTGTATAAATGGGGACTGTGTCCGGATGTTGGGTTGCATGTTCACGGAAGAATGACCTGTATACCGTAGCACTCGTGGTATTCTTCGGTAGAGCACACAGGTCCCTGCAAAACTTGATAGGGGTAAGGAGCCAGGGGGGTAGATGTTGTATGAAATGGGGATAATTGAGGGGACGGGCATGTTAGAAAGGTCAAGGAAAGGGGGGACCACTTTAGTGAAGTGCCAGCTCCGTCCCTGGGGTGGGAGTTCAGAAATCGCCGCGCATAGAAGCGAAGAGGGTAGTTTCTGTGTACGGAGGTATGTCCTCATGAGGAGCAGACCCCATCGGAGGGCGAGAGGGAGGTAATTGCAATCCACTTGAAGGCTGGAAGCTGGGGAAGAGCGGAAAGCACCAGTGGCGAGGCGGAGGCCCCTATTAAGGACCGGGTCCAAGATACGGAGGCAGGTGAGGTGTTGGAGGCTGAACCGTATACTACACTGCCATAGTCCAGCTTCGACTGGATCATGGAAGTGTAAAGACGAAGGAGAGAGCGTCGGTCTGCGCCCCATGTGGTGTGGGAGAGGTGATCTAGTAGAGCGAGGGGACGCTGGAGGGACTGCTTCAGTTGTCTGATATGAGGAACCCAGTTGAGCCGTCGGTCTAGAACAGGGGTGGGGAACCTGCGGCCTTTTGGGGTACTAGTTGCGGCCTTCTGCCTGTTTGACATTCAGAATTCATACCGTACGATAATGGACAGCAACTGATACCCCTTTAGGGCTTTAGGCTATTTCATTAGATCATGGTTTCAGCTTCACTGCTTCTTACACATACAAGCCTTCTTTATGGCTTGAACAATAGGAAATATGGCAACGCTGCCAGTTGAAACTGGCAGCGTTACCTTACGGCTTACGCCCTTACCTATCAACGATCAACTCGACTGGCTGACTGGATGACAGTTACTGACGATTCTCCGATAGTGACACGCACGCTTGTTTCCTTTAAAACTGTAAATCTTTGATCAATTCGTGTACCATTTTTATTTATAAAATCTTCTGGTACCCCAATCATGTCAAAAACTGTGAAAAGAAAATTAAAGGAAGAGAACAGAGTATTCCATGAAGAATTGGAATTGCAGTATTTCATAGTTGCTGAAAAAGATAAAATGATGTGTTTGCTCTGCAACGCCATAATTGCAACAGTGAAGAAACACAATGCATATCAGCATTATGCAACTCATAAGAACCACAAGTATGCTATATTGGAAGGAGAACCCCGAAAGTCTGCACTTACGAAGATGAAACTTCAAAAGCAGCAACAGCAGCAAGTATTTAAAACGATGTCAGGCCTAGGGACTGAAATCACTGAAGCAACTTATAAAGTAGCATATATACTTGGAAAAAGAGGTAAGCCATATAGTGATGTGGAAATCATAAAAGAATGCATTGTTGAAGTTGTAGCCTCTTTAGATTCAGACAAAGTTAACAAATACAAACAACTACCTCTTTCAAGAAGGACCATAACTGATCGGCAACATGAATTAGCCCTCAATGTAACTGAACAACTTCATACAATATGCCAAAGCGAAAATACTTATTATTCGATTGCCTTGGATGAGTCCACTGATATTACTGACTCAGCGCAAGTGTCATTTTTTATTCGTGTTATAACTGCAGATTTTCAATGCTACGAGGAGTTACTGGCTTTGGGTACCCTTACGGGGAAGACACGTGGAATTGACGTTCTCTCTCTCTTCAAAGAAAAATGCCGTGAAGCGAAACTGAATTTATGTAATTTAGTAAGTGTATGCACAGATGGTGCAACTTCCATGAGAGGAAAATGTGCAGGATTTGTTGTGCTACTACAAAAAGTACTGCCAAATCCAGATAGCTTGATTTCCTTTCACTGTATTTTGCATCAACAGAATCTCTATGCCAAATCTACTGTTTTAAGTGACACATTAAGTAAAGTTATACGTATTGTGAACTACATTAGAGCAAATGCATCACGACATCGCCAGTTTCGCAATATGCTTATGCTTGTTGATGAAACATTCACTGTGGATCTTCCGTATCATTCTAAAGTGCGCTGGTTGTCACAAGGGCAAGTCTTTGAAAAACTTTTGTCTTTGCGAAAACAAATCACAAGATTTTTTGAGGAACTCAATGAACCATGTGAATTGTCAAAAAAGGATTTCTGCAGAAATGTTGCATTTTTGTATGACAATGTCAAAGCAAAATTACCTGAATATTTCTTTGCAAGGTAAAACTAAATCCATATTTGAAATGTGGCAAAAAATCCAGGCTTTTCGGAGGAAGTTGCGCTTTTTCAAAACTATCCTTACCAGATCGGAACTTTCAGCTGAACACTTCCCTGAACTGGCAAAGGTAATTGATGAAGATACAAGCAAATCATTAAGGGAATGCGATGTGAAAGAATATACAGCTGTCCTAGACTCCCTGATTGAAGAATACGATGAAAGATTTGAAGATTTTGAGAAACTTGACTTCACACTGAAACTAGCTTTCGAACCACACCTGGTTGATGTCTCCAAAGCACCTGAAGATTTACAGATGGAGTTGATTGAGCTATTAGAAGATAATATCCTTGTCTCTATTTGATACTAAGAAGGATCCTGTTGAAATATGGAAAAGTGCCGTTGAATACCCACGTCTGCGCCAACATGCTCGTCGAATGTTGTCTTGTTTCGGCACAACCTACTGTTGTGAATCAACGTTTTCATATGTGACTCAAATCAAGACGCGCTTGAGATCTCAGATGACGAATATTCACCTGGAGGACGAACTAAAACTACGGTCAACGATGTTGGAACCAAATGTACGACTCCCGTCCCGCAATAAGCAGTCACAAAAAGTCATTAAATGGTTTATCACTTTTTCACTTAATATCATATTAACATCATTTCACTTAATATAATTTTTCACTTAATATTAGTTCTATTGTCAATTATTCCCCCCAAAAATAAATGTGCACTTGCTGAATTTTTTTATTTATTATAAAAGCCCTCACGTATTATCAAGTTTGATTTAAAATTAGTAAATATGTAGATTGTAGACTAAAATGACATTTTGTTGTACTATATATGTTAAATTCTCAGCATGCGGCCTAATAGGGTCTTGGTTAAATGAAATGCGGCCTTCCAATGAAAAAAGGTTCCCCACCCCTGGTCTAGAATCACGCCCAAAAATCGCGTAGAGGTTACCACCCCAAGAGGATTGCCGTATAGCGTGACAGAAGGGGTCTTCTGCTGAAGAGCATACACTTAGACTTCGGGGTGGAGAGGCGGAAACCCACCGACGTCGCCCACCTTTCCACCCAGTAGGTCGGCATGGCTCCTACGAGCCCTAGACTTTGGAGCTGACTAAGGATTATTGTCCGATGAGTGGTGTAGTAGGCCTTCTGGATGTCAAAAAATATTGATAGGACGAATTGTCCACTGTCGAATGCATTCTGTATGTCACGGCTGAGAAGCAGGAGGGGATCAGTGGTGGATCGAAATTGTCTGAAGCCGGACTGGGTAGCCAGGAAGGAATTACTATTTTCAAGGAAGAACGATAGTCGCGTCGCGACCATTTTTCGAAAACTTTGCAGGCACAACACATTAGGGTGATTGGTCTGTAGTTTGTGGGATCGAGAGAATCTTTGCCGGGTTTGGGGATAGGGATTACGTAGGCCTCCCTCCACCGGGAAGGAAAGGCGCCCTCTATCCATATGCGGTTGTATAGGTCTAGTAGGAAATTTTGTAAGGTAGGGTGGATGTGCTGGATCATGCTGTAGGGGATACCGTCCGGGCCGGGACAAGGGGATCGTCGAGAGGCCAGTGCCGCATGTAGTTCACGCATAGTGAACAGTCGGTTGTAGGAGCTGTCTATGGACGGAGAAGAGGAGCTATTTTTAGGGGCGGGTACGAGGGAGCTAACTGCAGAGGAAGAAACGGCGGCGAAAGTAGAAGCTAGATGGTTTGCCACTGATTTTGACTCGTATAGGAGTCCGGAGTACCGGGGTTCGGGAGGGGACATGTCGCCTCTCGACGCCCCGTACCTTCTTCCAGATGGTAGCCGAACTTGTGGTGGTGGTGACACCGGATACAAAGGCACGCCAAGAAGCTCTGCGCGCTGTCTTCATTGTGCGGCGGGCGATGGCCATGGTCCGCTGCATCTCCGTCCGTGCGATGGATGGGAAGTCGCGTACGGTAGAACCGTCGAGTAGCCGTCTTCTTGGCGCATACGGCCTCCGTGCACTCTGGGGTCCATCAAGGTACCCGTCGGGTGCAGGGGTAGGTGGAGGATCGCGGGATGCTAGAGCACGCAGCCGCTACCACGTTTGATTCGAAGTATGCGATACACTCGTCGGAGGATGGGAAGTTGGCAGTCGTTCGGGTTGTATATGTATCTTCGTGGAAGCGGGACCAATTAGCTTTTGCAGTAATCCATTTCTCCAGTACCCGAACGGTCTGGTCGGGCCAATTGAGCGAGAGTTGAACTAGGAAATGGTCACTTCCATAATCCTCTTGGAGGACTTGCCATGAGAAATCTAGGAGGGCATCAGTCGAAACGAAGGACAGGTCTATACAGGATGGAGTGCAGGTGGCGGCATGGTAGAATGTAGGAGAACCATCATTGAGGCACTGAAATGAGAGCTCGGTCATGATGTTGATCAGGGTCGGGGCCATATAGGTGTGTGTGTGTGTCCCCACATGGGGTGGCGACTATTGAAATCGCCCAGTAATAGAAAGGGCCTGGGGAGTTGTTGTACCACCTCCACCAGGTCATCGCGGGAGACTTGAGTGTGTGGAGGGAGGTATATTGAACAGACGGTGTACTGTCTATCCAGGGAAAGCCGGGTAGCAATCACCTGTAACGGGGATCGGATAGGGAGATTGTAGAAGGGGACTGCGTGGTGGATGAAAATGGCAGCCCCCTTTCGAATGCAGGTAGGAGACGAGGTGGTGATGAAAGAATATCCAGTCGGGCAGGGCATGGGTCTGGTCCCCAGGATGAGTTCCTGGAGACACACACACACCGGACGGGAAGTGGCAATCAAGGAATTAAGGCCTTCGTAATTCGTGAATATTCCTCTGCAGTTCCAGTGTACTATTGTAGTTTTCAGGGGATCCATTATTTGATGATGGGGGATGGGTAAAGGTATAGGTGCGAAGAGGTTGGAGTGTGAAGATAGATTTGAGGTTCGCGAAGGCGAAGGATGGGTCAGGAGCATGGCTGGCTATCTGCCGTTCACCAGAGAAGGAATCGGTCGGCCAGTCGATCTCCGCGGAGACCGCGGGGTCGAGTCGGCCGAGCGAGACCGGAGGCGTGGATCACGGCAGTTTGGAGATCGTCGTGGGCTCCGATGTTGCGAAATTTCTTGATGAGCTTGTGTGTTCGGGCCATGGGGGGGCGTTTTATTTCCCAAATTGGCACCTCCCCGCCTGTCTGGGGTCTCACGACGGACCCCAAGTGGCGATAGGGGGTACCAGAAGGACCCGGCAGGTGGGAGGGAGGACGTGCTCAAGAGTGGCTGACAGGGTGTGGGCCGGGGATTTTAGGGGAGCAGGTACAGTGGGGGTGGGAGGAGATGAACCAGTGTGTTCTCGTGGAGGGGTAGAAAAAATGGCACCAGGAGGCAAGGGCAGGTCTATGAGACTCACGGGCGCAGCCGAGTTCCCCTCACCGTGTAGCTGCGCTAGAGCCGCATCTAGTGGATCATCGGGGGAGAGGATGTTGTCCAGATTGGATCTCGTCGTGGGGGGGGGGGGTCATGTACTTCGGCAACTATTGTCCGAGTCTGTGGGGGTAGATTGATGGGACTTCTGCGGTGGGGTGGTTTGGTCCTCATAGACGAAGTGAGCGGTGTGAAGGTCCGATCCGTCTTCTTAGCACTAAGGGAAGAGGGAGAGACAAATTGAAAGTCCGGAGGGTCTGGCGACTCACTCCGACGTCTCCGCCTCGTCAGCTTACTCCGGGCGATAGGTTCGGGTGTGTGCAGAGAGTGCTGGGAGGGCAGGGTTCGAGGTGGGTGGGGCCTGGGTGTCCTGGTCCCAGACTCCTGTGGAATCTGTGGCAGGTGAGGTGCGTGGAGAGAAGGAATGGTGGGGGTATAGGAGGTCGTTAGCTCTTGCAAGGACTCCCCCTGGGAGGGATGGGGAGCACTGGTCGAGGGGGTTGTGAGCGGCAGGCCAGGGCGGCGTGCCGAGAGGACAGAGGCTAAGGAAATCCGCTACCTGAAGAACAGGCATTCGCGGGATGAAGATGGGTGTGCACCTTCACAATTGGAGCATTTGGGTGTGTTGGAGCACTTGTCTGGGTGAGCGATTTGCCCGCAACGAACACACAATTGGTGCGGCTGCCGACAAACTGAGCTAACATGTCCAAACTTGTTGCATTTAAAACAACGGGTCGGGTCTGGGATGTATGGGCGGACAGAGAATTCGCATGACGTGCGGTCTCCCATATCCCATACAATAAGGTCGGGAAGGACTAAGTTATTAAAGGTAAGAAGTAGACGCGGGGTGGGGGAGGGGGTACCTCCCTGTCGGAATGTGAAGCGATGGATCTTGTTGACACCCTAGGGTGCGAGGTCCTCCAAGAGCTCGTTCACTGTAATTGACAATAGGTGTGTGGCATAAATAGTGCACTGACTATGGTTCAGGCGAGGGTGTGGTGAAACGGACACCGAGCATCCAAGGACCTCAGTGATGGAGAATAGGGCTTTCGTCTCTGTGGCTGAGCGTGATTTTATGAGGAGGGAACCATCCCTCTGCGGTCACACATCATAACGGCTGGAGTTGTTGCGGGCTCGGATCGCCTGAAACGTCCATTCAGAGTTGGTCGGAAGGGATCCAGAGGTAGGCAGGACCTCTAGGAATTTGTGGATACTTGGAAGGGATATGGAGGCAGAGTCGAAGTGGACTGGGATATCCAACTGTCGATAGGATGGTCGTGTATGCCGACTTCCCCTTCCGCCGCGGGGCTCTCTCCGTGGGGAGGCGGGCCGACGGCGGGTGAGGGGGGGCATACGGGGAGAGCAAGAAGCCGGGTTTTGGAGGTAAATCTTGGGTGGAACTTGACTTGCCCGAAAGCAGCTGAGGCGAGACCCCTGCTCCAGAGGGTGTACATCCAAAGGGATATTCAGGGTACAGCCTGGGGTTGGCAAGGTAAAGGAGGATGCAAGTGATCAGTTACCAAAGGGGAGGTCAACCCCATCTGGATGCGGTCTTCCAGTGGTAGGGGACTCGAGGGCCTGGTTGCCCACCACCCGAGTGTTGAGAGAAGTAGTAGGCCGAGTATTAGAAGCGGAAGTCGTTAACCGAGTAGAAGAAGAAGCCATAGCAAACAAGGAGAATTTTCATCCCCCGCGCGCATCCAGCCACCATCGACTCCAACAAGGGAAAAGCGAATCGTGGGCTCACTCGGTCCCACCGCCAATATATGTCACGCAGGGGATACACACACATTCCCAGTCCCCGTGCCTACGAGGCAGCCACTCTCATCCAACGCGCGGTGAAAGATGGCAGGGACAGGGCTTGGGTTTGGTTTAAGAGCGACAAGGGTGAAGGACAACCACCACCTTCACCCAAGGTCCAAGGAAAAAATCGAGTCAAGGTCCAAAACAAAGCCAAATGCAGGAAGAAAGGAAACAACAAAACTAGAAAGAAAGAGAGGGAAATATAAGTAGGAGGGTAGGAGATCAGCCGGGTCCCCAAACGGGTCCAATGGTCCACGAGGGCAGAGAAAGCCCTTGCATCGGAGGAAGATTCATTCCCCCATTGGCCACAGAGGGACGCGCCCTATAGCTCCGGACAAAGCGAAGGGATAGATATATACCGTATGTATACATATATGAGGGTTGTTCGAAAAGTAAATTTGCAAGGTTAATTACCAGTGCATTATACATAGTACAATAATGTTGGTAGTACAATATTTTGTTAGGCATGTGTGGCAACATCCGGGGTCACCACGAACCAAAAAGTTCAAGATTGCACCATCAGCTGGTAAGTTGATGGCAACGGTTTTTTGGGACCATCAAGGCGTTTTGCATGTTGAATTCATGCAAAAAGGGACAACAATAAATGCCACTTTTTATTGTGAAACTTTACAGCGACTCCGCACGGCTATCAGAAAAAAACGTCCCGGATTGCTTACTGCAGGTGTGGTGTTCTTGCATGACAATGCACGCCCTCACACTGCAAATCAAACACGCCAACTTTTAGAATCGTTCCACTGAGAAGTCATGGATCATCCGCTCCCTCCCACCCCCCATAGTTCTGAACTTGCACCAAACGACTTCCATTTGTCTCCAGTCCTAAAGGAACACCCTCGGAAGTAACAATTTCAAAATGATTCTGATGCAGAAGCAGCCGTACGAAACTGGTTAAAAACTAAGGAACCTACATTTTACTCGACCGACATCGTAAAGCTTGTCCCACAGTACGACAAATGTTTGAATTTGTTTGATGATTAAGTAGAAAAGTAGTAATAAGTTGTTGTTGAAATAATTGTAATAATTACTTGCCTTGGAATAAAACAGTTTCTTCAAAACCCCTTGTAAACTTACTTTTTGAACAACCCTCGTATATACCGCAGTATGAATTTTATAATTAAACACAAAAATAAGAAATGATGACCAATTCACATGGAATGTTTCTTTTTTCCCCTGTGGATTGTGCATCATTATATATATATATATACACACACAGGGTGTCCCATAAGTCCGGCATCATAGGAGAAATTAATATTTTTCTAATTCTACAAACCATAATTCATATTTTTTTTATGCTCGGGATGCCAATTTCCCGTCCACCATTCTGTTCAGTGACGAGGCTGTTTTTTTATGGAAATGGTGAGGTAAATCGACAGAACACCCGCTACTGGTCTCAAAACAACCCTCACTGGTATACCTCTTCAAAGGAACAAGGTGCATCTCGGGTGATGGTATGGTGTGGCATTTGGAAGGATCGCATCATAGGCCCCCTCTTTTTCGATGAACATGTCACTGGAGGCACCTACCTACGTATGCTCAAGGAAGAAGCATTTCCCAGTGTCTTGAACGAAGAAGGAAATTTCCCAACATGGTTCCAGCAAGACGATGCTCCTGCACATAACAGCACCCAGTAAGGGAATGCCTGTACCAACAATTCCCTGGTCATTGGATAGGGCGTCGAGGGCCTGTGGAATGGCCAGCTAGAAGCCTGGATCTCACGCCACTATATTTTTATCTTTGGGGCCACTTGAAAGCGCTGGTATACGCAGAGAAAATTAGGAGTGTTGAACATTTGCGGCAGCGCATTATTGGGGCATGTAACACCATTACTCCTGACATCATTCACCGTGTGCTTGCTGACTGGGTATCACTAGTGATGGGACGATACCAAAATTTTTAACGATTCCGATTCCGATACCACTAAAAAGTCTCGATTCCGATACGATTCTCGATTCCGATTCTCAATATTTTTAAATATAATTCTATACTTGTTTTTCTGGAAATTGTCATATTTTACTCTGGTAAGATTAACTATTTACATTATGAGTATGGTAACATAAATTATAAATTATAATAGATTGGTTTAAAATAAAATCAACTGTAAGTTGTAACAATTCATTTTAATCTTCTTGATTACACATCATGGATATACATGTTTTAATGTATAGCTACAATACAATAAAAATAAAATTTGTTATCCTTTCATTTAAATTTTAAAGTTTACATTGCAAAACTGGTTCAATTAAAAGTTAAAGAATCGTTTTAAGAATCGGAAATCATGGTACAATTCTCTCGATTCCGATTCCGATTCCTGAAAAATGCTCGATTCTTCCGATTCTCGATTCCGATTCCGATTAATCGTCCCATCACTAGGTATCACGTCTGAATTTGTGTATTGAAAACAATGGTAGACATATTGAGCAGGTTCTGTAAATAAAAGCTTTTGTTTTGCCTTTTTTTATTATTTTTCCTATGATGCCAGACTTATGGGACACCCTATATATATATATATATATATATATATATATATATATATATATATATATATATATATATATATATATATATATACACGGACAGCAACTGTGAGTGAATTATAAAAAAGGTTCTGGCAGAACTCTAAATTTGCTGTACAACAGGTCGTTTACACACTTACATAAATTATCCCCGAGATGCTCAGCTTCGCAAATGTTTGCTACCCGCAATGTCCCAAGCTTCCCGGAGGTAACAAGACGTGCTCAACACAGTCTAATGCAAAGAATTAAAACATCAACCAACCCGATCATCCAAGCTAGCCATGAGTCCTGCCATTTTATCCTCTAAGGTCTAAGCTATGGACTTCTTGGTAGGAAAACGTCTGTCTGTAGCTCCACTTAACTTCGACATTACAGTATTATTTCTAATCAATTGTATATATTTCTATCCTTAGTATATGAACTGTCATTGTATTAATAATATTTGCCATATGGACTATAGTCTGCCAATAAACCTTTTCATTTTCATATATATATATATATATATATATATATATATATATATATAATATACACATATACATACACATACCACATACATACATACACATATACATACACACATATATACACATACAGTCATGCAAGAAGTAAATAGACACCCTTAATTTTATGGTAAAATGTATGCATCCAAATTTTTTTGCCATTATTATGACCAATATTCGTTTCCTTTTTTTAGATTGTAATATACCCATCCTAGAACATGCCTCGAACACAAGATTCCAAAGAAATTTCTGACTTTCAACGAGGACGGATTGTTGGTCAATCTGAGGGTGGACTGTCCCAGCGACAAATAGCTAGGAATCTCGGAATACCCCTTTCTACTGTTAACAGAATAATAGTCCACTTTAAAGAAAGGGCAAAACATCAATTGAATCACGTCCTGGTCGACCTGGGCCTTCTGACAGATGTCTTCGTTTTGTTCGAAGATCTGTTGAGAACAACCCTCGTTTAAAAGCTTCAGAAGTGGCAGAAAAACTCAAAATTAGCCCAAGAACAGCAGTAAACTATCTTCATCAGCTTGGTTATTATGGACGTGCAACTATATCTTGTGTTCGAGGCATGTTCTAGGATGGGTATATTACAATCTAAAAAAAGGAAACGAATATTAGTCATAATAATGGCAAAAAAATTTGGATGCATACATTTTACCATAAAATTAAGGGTGTCTATTTACTTCTTGCATGCCTCTGTACATACACATACATACATACACATATATTTATATATATATATATATATATATATATATATATATATATATATATAATTACACATTATATATGGGAGAGAGTCCGACTCATTTTAGGATTTCACCGATTGAATTTTTATGGGAAATACCCTTTGAGCCCGGAATTGCGTCACGATCTCGTTTTACCCTTCCAAGAATCAGGAAACCTTTGAAACTTTTTCCATTACAGTATTTAGAATTACTGAGTGTTTGGTTTGAAACTGTAAACAAAGGCAAGGAGATCTGTGATCGAGCTGGGCTTTCCTGAAACAAAACATCCAAACAAACATCTAATTTTAACCCTAGAAGGTAAGTGAGAGACCGCGCACGTGGGGTCTACGTAACTCCATAATGAAAATTACACTTCTATGTTAAACAATTTATTGTTACCAAACAATAATAAAAATTAACTCGCGTACAATAAAAGATATAATTTCCAGAAAAACAAATATACTTTTATTGTAATAGGCCACGCTGGCTTTCTAGGGTTAAAGAAAGCAAACGTGCAGTTACAGTTAGTAGACTCTTATATTTCTCTAAAAGATGATAATGTAACGGCAAAGGTCACGTGACGGAGGGAAACTACAATTTTTTCGTGGGATCCCAACCACCTGAGGGTGGCGGTCACCCATCCATGCGTTGAACAGACTAAACGTTGCTTAGCTTCGCTGATCTAACGGTAAGCGGCGTTGCCACGTAATAACGACGTAGTGTAAGAGAGTTAATACACCTTGAAATATAAAAGTAAATCCTACCACGGTTATACACCTTCAAATACAAAAGAAGTCCTACGACGATACCAAACTGGTTTTACAAAATTTTGATAAGAATATCGACAAATGTTAAGCTGTGATTAAAAATGTCAATGTCGCATATTAAAATTAATTTAAAAAAACGATTAAAACTAATAACTAAAAATGTCAAACGCAATTCAGAATTCTAATAATTAAGATAGTTGAATATATTAATAAGCCTAATAAGTTCATGAAGCTACACACAACGAGCTTTCTGACTTATACCGCATGTGATTGCATTTATATAAACTAAACTTATCTAAATAGGAAATTATTTGAAAATCGAAGTAAACATTAAAATCCACAAAACTCAACCATGTTTATAAACGTTTGGCATTTTTAGAACTACAGAACTACTCATAAGATTAGTGGTAGTCACTAGTCTGACGAATCATAATGGACAATTTAGAGAATAGCCACAAAGACCCTTTGCAGTGAAATTACCGCTTATCTGTATATCTGTATGATGCCCTTGTTCTTCCTGCAAACGGACTTTGTGGCCACCCTGTATCAGTGATGTAGGACTCGAGACCGGTCTCGAGACCTTTCTTTCTGGTCTCGGTCTCAGCCATGGTGGTCTCGACTACACTGCTGAGTATGTTGATGTTCCTCAAGTGCAACGAACACTTCTCTCATTTTAAATAGACAGTTAACTGCTGAAAAATGTCACAAAGTATGAATTTGCGAATAAATTATGAATAAATTTTGCAATGTCACTCAATAACCTCTTTACAATCTTTATTCCTGAATGGGAAATACAGAACTTAGGAATTAGGCATTACACAATACTGAATACGTGCAAAAATTGCATATGGTCTCGTTTCGGTCTCGGGTGTTTAGGTCTTGATCTCGGATGCTTAGGTCTCGGTCTCGGCCATGGTGGTCTCAGCTACATCACTGCCTTGTATATTTAGAAACGCGTAAAATTAAAAGTTAACGTACGATATATTTTTCTTAAAACTTTCCTTTGGTTCTTCAACCAACAGTTATCATCACTTCCTAAATACAAAAACACTTAAAAGACTTATCATAAATGGATAAACGAAAGTAAAAAACTTCATATTTAAGTAGTTTATACCCACGCTTCTCAAACTAGGGGTCGCGTAAATATTATTGGGGGTCGCAGAAACATTTGAAAATATTATTTTTTTCATAAATATACAGTGTTAGTACCTATTGCTTTTATGACATTGAGTGAAGGGTCGCGAAAAAATTTGTCTGATCCAAAGGGGTCGCAAGTGAAAAAAGTTTGAGAAGCCCTGGTTTAGACAACGTATATCATTAAAGACTTCTATGCAATACCAAAATACATCCTACAGTATGGTACTGTTTGAAAACGATGTTGACCTTCTCAGACAAATAAAAGAGTTCACGGCAAAATTTTCCGCGAGAGAGCCGAGGCGTATACTGGATGTGCATATTCATTTATCAAAAGTTACAAAGGAAACACTTTCTATATATACTAATGTGGAACTACCTTAGGCAGGATCTACACTGATATAAAAATTTAATATTTTTTAAGAAGATATACGATGTAACTTTAATATTTGAATTTATCAATGCCTTGAAAACTGCAACGGTGTTTTTTTTTTTAAGCAGGAAGGAAGGACCAAGGGCGAACACCAGCAAAGATGCCCAACCCATAAAAGGAGGAGAGCCAAAATCAAGATCCAAAGTTTTCGAAATGCCTGAACACACTGCGTTTGAAAGATTGGAGGTCATAGGCAGGCGGGAAAGATAGACTGAGGAAGGTAGTTGACCAGTTGAGTAGATGAAAGATTGAGAATATCGATTAACCCTTGCGTAAGAGAGTCAGACAGAAAAGGAATGAGAATGTGCTGAAAGTCTGGTGCTGAAAGTCTGGTGCTGAAAGTCTGGTGCTGAAAGTCTGGTGCTGAAAGTCTGGTGCTGAAAGTCTGGTGCTGAAAGTCTGGTGCTGAAAGTCTGGTGCTGAAAGTCTGGTGCTGAAAGTCTGGTGCTGAAAGTCTGGTGCTGAAAGTCTGGTGCTGCAAGCTCTCTTTAAAGGAGGCATGCAGTTACAAGGAGTTAAAAGGACAAGAGGAAGTCTCAAAGTGCTTTCGGGCTACTCGGGGAGGTTCCTGTTGTTAAGTTAGTGCATTTAATTATCCTAGCAGCAGTAGAAAACTGGATAGAAAAGCATAAGGCTCTCTCCCCACCCTCCGCTCTCTCCCCGCCAGAGGCGGGTACGGAAAAAGGTTCGAGAAAATGCCCTGACCCTGGAGAAGTAGCAAAGGAAACTTTACAAGAGAGAGGAGAAGAGATAAACTAACTTTACAAGTACGTTATGCACATATAGAAATCGAACGCTAGATAGCGCCGTTGTATAAACTGACATAATAATATATTTGTACTGATAGTATATTAACTACGGGGCTCCAATAAACCTTAGCCCTCCCCCCGCCCATGGCCTAAACCATTAGAGGTACAGTAAAACTAAACATAACTTACAAGAGAGAATTTAATCCTGCATTTAATGAGAAACAATTAAAACTTGGTGTTCCCGCCATTGGCTTCCAAGACAGCCTGAATTCGCTTTGGGTAGCTTGCCAAAAGTGACGTGAATAGATCTTGATCGTTACGCAAATTTCCTAAACCAGTTTCAATGTGTTGCGTCATTGTATCCTTCGAAAATCGATTTGCTGCAGGTTCTTGAAACAAGACACATTCAACCTTGTCCTTTATAACTGATCCAATGTGTTCACAGACGTTCAGGTCACGCGAATTTCCTGGCCATTCTTCATTTCCAAAGAAATCGATCTCATGGTTCCGCAACAACTGTTGAGTGGTTAATGCCTTAAAGCAGGGGGCCTTATCGTGCAGAAGTGTGACCTGATCGACATCCATAACATTGTTTGGGTTTCTTAGAAAAGGAATGACATGCTGGGATAGAATAATATCACGAAAATACTGTCCATCCCAACTCTGACCATTTGGCTTCAGCACCCACATGAGCTTCTTTGCAGTGAACAAAACAAACACACAAACACAGTCTGGACTTTTTAATAATTCGCGATAATGTTCATTGTCATCGATTTCATCTGGCGTTGTGGCTCACACTCGATCATTTTGGTAGTTAGGCCGACGTGTTACGTAAACAAAAAATTCATCGGAGACAGCTAAATGCATGAAATCATCCACATCCCAATCTTCAAGATAATGGGCAAACCACATTCTGTCATCGATGTTAAGTCGAGTTTTTCTTGGCTTTGGAAGTTCATGCCAAGGCCTTAAACCTTGCTTATGACGGTACAGTCGAATGATCTCACCACTAACGATCTTTCCTTTCAACACTTCGATCTCTTTAGAAAGTTTAGCACAGCTGTTTTTCCGCTTACGCGTACCGCTTTCAATGATGTCCTTTGTTTCCTGAGAGAGTGGCAAATTTGGGCGCCCAGATTTGGTTCATCCAAAGTTAGTGGCAAATTTGGGCGCCCAGATTTGGTTCATCCAAAGTTTTATTCCAATTTCTTTTGACGAAGTCCTCACTTCTTCGCAACTTTTTGGCAACCCATGAACGTGTTATAAAGGTGGCTCCAGCATCACGAGCTTCCCGAAATGTTATTGCTCGTATGCGATGTATCACACGTTGCCTCTCCGAATCACCAATTAATTGAGAAGCCATTATATATTATCACTTTATCAGCTAGAGTAATTTTAATACCTGCAATAAATAAATAATTTTATATATTTTTATAATCACTAAAAACTATTTCGATATAAGTAAACATGTAAGCTGCAAATGGGGGGGGGGGGGGGCGCTAAGGTTTTTTGGAACCCCTTACTTGGTATCGTCACGAAAACCTCAAACATTGGGTTTTCATACAAAATATTTACAGCTCTATTTACCAAAGTGTCGAACGAACAAAGACCACCTGGCCCACTCCAGACTAGCCCCAAAAGGATGTCTACACTTATGTACGCGCAATGCCATCACGCAGAAATAGAAGGCAGGCTCCTGTCCCTCTCATTCAGTTCAGAAAAGCAGTGTCCGTTATAATAGCGATAGTAAAGAGAGAGAGAGAGAGAGAGAGAGAGAGAGAGAGAGAGAGAGAGTTACAAGGAAAAGAAGCACCTCAAAAGGCCTTGCGGCCTATACCGAGGAGGTACCAATGGCAACGGGAGCCAGGGAAAATTTTGTAAAAGTTTATTTTTCTTTCAACTATCCTAGCAGTAGTAGAAAACTGGATAGTAAAGTAGAAGGCTCTCTCCCCACCCTCCGCTCCCTCCCTGCCAGAGGCAGGTACGGAAAAAGGTTGAAGAAAATACCTTGACCCTGGAAAAGTAGCCAAGGAAATTTTACAGGAAAGTGGAGAATATATAAATAGCTCTATATTTAGCTTGCTCACAGAGACCGAGCAAGCGAACTCCTGCAGAGTTTTCTGAGGTTTTAATCTTAAACTATGAGTGTGTTCAGTACTTTGTCTAGCCTATTTTTAAACAGATTTACACTTTGACTGGAAACAACCTCTGAGGGAAGTTGGTTCCAGATATTAACTATTTTATAGGAAAAGAAATTTCCGCAGACTGAGGTCCCAAATGTCTTTACACACTCAAATAGTGTGAAAGATTTCGTCTAACCTTTTCTTGAACTGATCCACAGAGGAACTGTTCACAACTTCCGAAGGTAACCTGTTCCATGTGTCACAGATCTTATACGTAAAGTAATTCCCACACACACTAGTCCTAAAACGTTTCAAATCCAACTTCCAACCATTGTTGCGAGTTGGGTTATCATTTAAACTAAACATACTTCTAAAATCGACATCGTTGAACCCTCGTAAGAGCTTGAAAACCTCGATCAGTTGACCGCGCAGCCTCCGAGTTTCAAGCGAAAACAAGTTCAGGGCGCGTAACCGTCGATTGTAGCCCATATGCCTAACGGAAGGGATTAACTTTGTGGCCCTCGCCTGCACTCGCTCCAGCCTCTCAATATCTTTCCTGAGGGTGGGCGACCAGAACTGCACAGCATACTCCAGGTACGGCCGAACAAGGGAATTGTACAGTGAGAGCACAATCTCCTTGTTCCGAAACTGAAATTGCCTCCTGATATAACCCAATAGTTTCTGGGCTTTCTTTTCCACCTCTACACACTGTTTCGTAAACTTAAGGTCGCTGCTAATTAGCACACCCAAGTCCTTTTCTAAATCAGTCACCTCGATATTACTGCCCAACATCGAGTAGTCCGACTTGGGATTGGCGTAGCCAATGTGCATCACTTTGCATTTACCCAAGTTAAACGGCATTTGCCATTTTTCGGACCACTCTCCTATCCTACCTAGGTCCGCACGCAGTTCCTCGATCGCTTCGGGCGTCCCAACATTGGCCCCAAGCTTGGTGTCATCGCGAATTTCGCGATCCGACTGACGATGCCACCGTCGATATCATTTATGTAAATGGTAAACAACAGTGGCCCCAAAACGGAACCCTGAGGAACCCCACTAGTGACCGAGGCCCAACCCGAACTAGCCCCTTTAATTACCACCCTCTGCCGCCTATTCCTTAGCCAGTTTTCAATCCACCTACCTATTTCCCCACCGATACCCAGCGCGCGCACTTTCGCCATTAGCCGGCGGTGAGGTACCTTATCAAAGGCTTTCTGAAAGTCGAGATAAAGTATATCAATCGCCCTACTCTTATCGTACTCACTCAACATGACGTGGAAAAACTCGAGCAAGTTGGTGAGACACGACCTATGCCGTCTAAACCCATGTTGGGAGTCCCCAAGCAGCTTGTAGGAATCCAAATGGTCAACGATTCTATCAGCTATTATCCTTTCTAATAATTTACCTACAACTGAAGTGAGACTAATAGGACGATAGTTCCCTGGACTTTCGTGATCCCCTTTCTTAAAGATAGGGGTCACGTTGGCCTCCCTCCAGTCACCAGGCACCTGGCCCATCTCCAACGATTTGTTGAAGACTGTAGCCAGGTGGGGAGCCACCTGGTCGCGCACTTCTCGCAAAACACTGGGGAGAAACTGGTCTGGCCCAGGAGCCTTAAACGCGCTCAGTTTGTATATTCTATGAGCAACGACTGTCGCGGTACATCTAACACTATCCAGGCCAGCACCTTCGTGCCTCACAGCTGGCTCGGGGATGACGCGGGTATCCTCCCTGGTGAACACTCCCGCAAAGTACTCATTAAGCACATTACCGATGGTCCGCGTCGGAGAGAGAGAGAGAGAGAGAGAGAGAGAGAGAGAGAGAGAGTTACAAGGAAGGAAAAGAAGTACCTCAAAGGCCTTGCGGCCCATACCGAGGTACCAATGGCAACGGGTGCCACGGAAAATTTTCTACACACTCAAATAGTGTGCAAAATTTGGTCTAACCTTTTCTTGAACTGATCCACAGAGGAACTGTTCACAACTTCCGAAGGTAACCTGTTCCATGTGTCACAGATCTTATACGTAACGTAATTCCCACACACACTAGTCCTAAACCGTTTCAAATCCAACTTCCAACCATTGTTGCGAGTTGGGTTATCATTTAAACTAAACATACTTCTAAAATCGACATCGTTGAACCCTCGTAAGAGCTTGAAAACCTCGATCAGTTGACCGCGCAGCCTCCGAGTTTCAAGCGAAAACAAGTTCAGGGCGCGTAACCGTCGATTGTAGCCCATATGCCTAACGGAAGGGATTAACTTTGTGGCCCTCGCCTGCACTCGCTCCAGCCTCTCAATATCTTTCCTGAGGGTGGGCGACCAGAACTGCACAGCATACTCCAGGTACGGCCGAACAAGGGAATTGTACAGTGAGAGCACAATCTCCTTGTTCCGAAACTGAAATTGCCTCCTGAGAGAGAGAGAGAGAGAGAGTTACAAGGAGTTACAAGGAAAAGAAGTACCTCAAAAGGCCTTGCGGCCCATACCGAGGAGGTACCAATGGCAACGGGTGCCAGGGAAAATTTTGTCTTTCAACTATGCTAGCAGTAGTAGAAAACTGGATAGAAAAGTAGAAGGCTCTCTCCCCACCCTCCGCTCCCTCCCTGCCAGAGGCAGGTATGGAAAAAGGTTGAAGAAAATACCTTGACCCTGGAAAAGTAGCCAAGGAAATTTTACAGGAAAGTGGAGAATATATAAATAGCTCTATTTAGCTTGCTCACAGAGACCGAGCAAGCGAACTCCTGCAGAGTTTTCTGAGGTTTTAATCTTAAACTATCAACGTGTTAAAGTAATTCCCACATATACTAGTCGTTTCTAATCCAACTTCTAACCATTGTTGCGAGTTGGGTTATCATTTGAACTAAACATGCTTCTAAAATCGACATCTTTGAACCCGCATCACGTAAGCGTCGATTGTAGCCCATATGCCTAACGAAAGGGATTAACTTTGTGGCATTTTCGCCAGTTTCCAATCCACCTACCTACTTCCCCACCAATACCCAGCGCGCGCACTTCGGCCATTAGCCGGCGGTGAGGTACCTTATGAGAGAGAGAGAGAGAGAGGAGAGAGAGAGAGAGAGAGAAGACAGTCAGTAAGAGGCGGGGAATTGATAAGACGAAAAGCCTTTCATTCTACCCAGTCAAGTAGAGCCGTGTGGGTTGAGCACCCCACACATCACAAACGCACTCCATACAGGGTCGGACAAGATCCCTGTACAGAGACAGCAACTGAGTGGGGGAGAAGAAAATGCAGAGCCGGTGCACCTCACCTAACTTCTTAGAAGCGGTTTTATGATAGAAAGAGTATATGTGCCCTTTCCAGGAAGAATTACGAGAAAAAGAAACACCAAGAATGTAAAGAGAAGAGGAAGGATTGAGTCGTGTTTTGTTGAACTGCTGGGTGGTGGAGTACAATTTTAATTATTTCTTTGTGGTTTATGAAGAAAAACTATTTTCTTAGTATATGTAGGACCTCATAAACCACATTGTGTTATCGTTGGGACGGCACAAGTTTTCTAACAGGGTATTTCTGAGAATTCTGTTGACAATTAAGAACGCATCGAAGACCCACTTCGTGTTCTCTGTGTTTTTGTGAAGTCGAAGTTGTGGAAAGAAGCTCACCGAATAAATAAAACCCATGGATAAAACACGGAAAATTTCCAAATTCTGCAAAAATTTGTAATAGGTTAATTGGTTGAAAAGTAACCTTATACAATTAGTCAGAGACCTTCGCTTTTATTTCTGGGTGCCGAATGCACTCACTCCAAATGGTTCTTTATGATTTTTTGAAAATGACTAGATTATAATTTCTTCCTGAATTTTGAAGTGTGGCGTGTTATTTTTAATAAATTTTATTTCTTCGGTGAATTTACTTTATCACGACTGTACTCGTACATCGAAGGTAATTCGCAAAAAAGTACCGAGAATCTTAAATAAAAAGTAAACCCATTTTTCTTCAACATTAAAATATGACTGAAAAAAAAATTGTTTATTTTTTTTTAACGAAAACGTAATTTTATTGGTGAAATTTCATGAAAACTAAATAAGCGACTGTGGGCGACTGTGAGCGACTGTGAGCGCCCCAAGGAGGAAATTCTCTCCATGTGTAAAAGAAATGGAAGAGTATGGACAGTTCACGAAATCTGTCTTCCTTGTTTCAAGATATACAGTATATGTAAATATATGTACGGCATTGGATGCTTTTTCAACTTCCTTCTTTATAATTGAAATGTTTTTCGCCCCGAAATATCGAAACACACACACACACACACACACACACACACACACACACTCTTTTCTTCCTCTGCAAATAAACTCCCTTCTTATATTTGCGAACTAACATCAGATTGAGATTATAGCCTTGGGGAACTCACTTTCTACCTCGGACTGAAACAATGACCTCACCAAATAATTAAACAAAGTAAAATAAATTTCACGATTAAATAGACACTTTTGTAACCCTGTATCTATTATAAGCCTCGGAAAGGGAATATTCTATCATTCCTACACGTGTAAAATCAAAGACTTATTACAGTCACATACGTTTAAAAACAACGTATGCAATTTGATAAGTTTTATTTTATAACTGTTCTTAGGTTAAAAAATTCGATGTTGATTTTTCTTTCTATTTACTTATACAGTGTGATAAAAAAATGTGCAGCGGGTTATCACTCACTAAGTTAGCATAAACGTATATGTTCTCAGGTTTCTATGAAGATCAAATTGGAATTTGGATATATATATATTTCGCGTTATACCTCACAAATATAATAAATACCTCATAAAAATAATAATAAATTCTGTAATTCGAAACTTTCTTTTTGAACTCGTATTTACGGATTTGTCGTTCATCAAGTAGAAATAAACAATCCATGAATGTTTAGCGTAACTAAAAGGGGCCTATATATTTTATTTAGCCAAGCGTAACTAACTTAGCGTAACCAAAATGACATTTATCGAGAGAATGGCTTGTGCAGGTAATGTTTTTGCACGACGGAATAAAAAAAAATAATAATTGTGTAATTAATCTGAAAAGGTTAAAATATTCATTTATTTAGTGACACGACTTTGTTCTAATAAATATTTAACAACCTTCAATTGATTTCATTCAACATTCGGAGGAACAATTGTGTGGTTTGAAATATGGACTGCGCTACTATGTACCAGGTCGTCCCATAAGTAATGTCGTTTTTTACGATAGATTAAGTTTAAACTAGTCCTACTCGGTTTAAGCATAAGTTTTCCGAAAGTTATATGTAAGAGGAGATCTATCGTGTTTCGCTACATACTTTACAGACCTTGACCAGTGAAGACGTGTGTTTTGCTTTATGTGAACCCCTCATAAACATGGCGGTATCAGAAGAGCATATCAGGCATATAATGCTTTACCAGTTCAAAAAAGGGAATAGTGCTACTGAAGCAAAGCGAAACATTCAGGACGTTTATGGCAACGATATTCTGCATGTGAGAAATGTCAAAGATGGTTTCAAAAGTTTAGGAATGGTGACTGCTGTTTGGCAGATGCAGCACGCTCTGGACGCCCTGCTGAGTTTGATGATGACCCGCTGTTAGCCGCATTTGAAGAAGACTTCAACAACTGTCGAAGAATTGGCCCAGAAACTCAATTCATCCCCGTCCACCATCCATCGACATTTGCAACAACTCGGGAAAGTGCCTAAGTTAGGAAAATGGGTGCTACATGAATTGTCGGCCGACAATCTGAGGGTGCGGGTAAACATTAGCACAGCTCTTCATTCCCGTGAACTCCAAGATCCATTTTTGCACCGTTTAGTAACTGGTGATGAAAAGTGGATACTGTACCAGAATGTTAAGCGCCGTCGACTGTGGGTTTGTGCAGGAGAACCAGCGACACCATAGCCAAAACCAAATCTTCACCCTCGGAAGGTGTTGCTTTGTGTTTGGTGGGATAAAGGTGGTGTAATACACTTTGAAACCATACCACACAACCAAACAATCACCGCTCAAGTCTACTGTCAACAACCGGATCGATTGAACACTGCACTAAAAGGAGAGAGACCTTCTTTGGTTAATCGGAAAGGAATCGTGTTCCACCACGACAACGCACGTCCTCATGCCGCTCGGATCACTTCTGCAAAAATTGAGGAGCTTGGGTGGGAAAACTTCCAAATCCTCCAGACCTTGCGCCTTCAGATTATCATCTCTTCAAGAGTCTGCAAAACTTCTTTAGATGACCTGCACACCAGTCTTTGTATGTTTTTTGCCTCAAAACCGCCTAAATTTTATAAACATGGCATTGAAAAGCTTGTAGGACGTTGGTAGTGTCACTGATTCCGATGGAAAATATATACTAGATTAAAACGTTTCAATTGAGTTTTTTTTTGTCCTTCAAATTCCGATCTGAAGAACGACATTACTTATGGATGACCTGACAGTACCATTATTACCATATTCACTTTTTGTGTGTAATCCAGGATTAAAGATACATTACTTACGATTATTCAGCTCTTATCTCTTGTGTATAATATTGATTTCTTTGTATGGTATATATTGGTACATAATACCTTCAATAATAGATTTGTATTTGTTATATCAATAATGATAATTTAAGATCAATACATACCTTAATTTATTATCCAATTCTTATTTCATTTGGAAGACATACGCATTTTAAAGAATAAACACTTTTCGCTCTTTTTGGGAGGATTTATATATATATACACAATATTATATATATATATATATATATATATATATATGTATATGAGAGAGTTACAAGGACAAAAAGGCCTTGCGGCCCATACCGAAGAGGTACCAATGGCAACGGGTGCCAGGGAAAAAATCCTACACATTGTCACAGCTAGCTTCTCGAATAGCCACCCCAGAAGACAGTAACACACATCCAAGATTCGGTCTAACCTTTTCTTGAACGGATCCACAGAGGAACTGTTCACAATTTCTGAAGGTAGCCTGTTCCACGTGCTACAGATCTTATAGGGAAAGTAATTCCCACACACACTAGTGCTAAATTGTTTCAAATCCAACTTCTAACCATTGTTGCGAGTTGAGTTATCATTTAAGCTAAACATGCTTCTAAAATCGACATCGTTGAACCCATGTAAGAGCTTGAAAATCTCGATAAGTTGACCGCGCATCCTCCATGTTTCTAGCGAAAACAAATTCAGGGCGTGTAAGCGTCAATTGTAGTCGATATGCCTAACAAAAGGCATTAACTTTGTGGTCTCGTCTGCACTCGCTCCAGCCTCTCAATATCTTTCCTGAGGGTGGGCGACCAGAACTGCACAGCATACTCCAGGTGCGGCTGAACCAGGGAGTTGTACAGAGAGAGCACAATCTCCTTGTTCCGAAACTGAAATTGCCTCTCATATAACCCAACAGCTTCTGGGCTTTCTTTTCCACCTCTACGCAGTTTCGTAAACTTAAGGTCACTGCTAATTAGCACACCCAAGTCCTTTTCCAAGTTAGTGGCCTCGATATTACTCCCCAACATCGAGTAGTCCGACTTGGGATTGGCGTAGCCAATGTGCATCACCTTGCATTTACCAAAGTTAAACGGCATTTCCATTTTTCGAACCACTCTCCTATCCTACGTAGGTCCGCACGCAGTTGCTCGATCGCTTCGGGCGTCCCAACATTGGCCCCAAGCTTCGTGTCATCAGCGAATTTGGCGATCCGACTGACGATGCCACCGTCGATATCATTTATGTAAATGATAAACAACAGTGGCCCCAAAACGGAACCCTGAGGAACCCCGCTAGTGACCAAGGCCCAACCCGAACTAACCCCTTTAATTACAACCCTCGGCCGCCTACTCTTCAGCCAGTTTTCAATCCACTTACCTACTTCCCCACCGATACCCAACGCGCGCACTTTGGCCATTAGCCGGCGGTGAGGAACCTTATCAAAGGCTTTCTCAAAGTCGTGATAAAGTATATCACTCGCCCTACTCTTTTCATACTCACTCAACATGACGTGGAAAAACTCGAGCAAGTTGGTGAGACACGACCTATGCCGTCTAAACCCATGTTGGGAGTCCCCAAGCAGCTTGTAGGAATCCAAATGGTCAACGATCCTATCCGCTATTATCCCCTCTAATAATTTACCGACAACCGAAGTGAGACTAATGGGACGATAGTTCTCTAGACTTTCGTAATCCCCTTTCCTAAAGATAGGGGTCACGTTGGCTTCCCTCCAGTCACCAGGCACCTGGCCCGTCTCCAACGATTTGTTGAAGACTGTAGCCAGGTGGGGAGCCACCTGGTCGCGCACCTCCCGCAACACTCGGGGGAGGAACTGGTCTGGCCCAGGAGCCTTAAACGCGCTCAGTTTGTCTATTCTATCCGCAATGTCTGTCGCGGTACACCGAACACTATCCACGACAGCACCTTCGTGCCTGACGCGGGTTTCCTCCCTGGTGAACACTCCCGCAAAGTACTCATTAAGCACATTAGCGATGTCCGCGTCGGAGGTCCGCAGAACGTCGCTGGGGTCCTTTAACGGACCTATCATGCTTCTAATGGGCTTTCTATTATTAACATAACTGAAGAACTCCTTAGGGTTCCCATTGCAGAGGCTTGCCACCCGGAGTTCTTCGTTACGTTTCGCAAGCCTAACCTTCGCCTTCACTTCCCTACATAGGCGGGGATACGCCTCAGTGTTCTCAAGGGAACGATTGGCCTTCGCACACCTATACGTGGCTTTCCTATTTCGGATAGCCGAAGCAATGTCACGACTGAACCACTTAGGCTGCGTTGAAGCAGGGGTGACCGGTTTTGAGGGTATGGCAGCAGACTGCAGCACCATAAACTGGTCCCGGAATGCACTCCACACTCCCTCAACATCGCCGCCGACCTCTAACCCCATCTCACCTACGCTATCCCTGAGGCTAACAGAGTCCGCCCGTCGTAGATCGAGCTTACTGCCTCTCGAGTTACTACGCTTCACCAGAGGGACGCAGACACAGAACCTAATCAGACCGTGATCACTCCCGCTGAACGATTCGTCAACGGTGAGGCCAGTGACGAGGTTGTCTTCGGTCGTGAATACTAAGTCTAGAACACTTTCGCCTCGTGTACGCTCATTGACCCACTGAGTGAGGAAGTTCTCATCAGCAAAGTCAACTAGCCCCTCCCTTCAGCATCAGCAGTCCTGTCTTCCCACTTTATGCCGCGACACTTAGTCTCCTATAACTACACACACCCTATCCCCTAGCAGGCTACGGAGTTCGGTGTACAGGGCTGTATCCTCCTCGAGGAAGAGATGCGGAGGTCTGTACAGCAAGATTAACCTATAGTTCGTCCCTCCCACGTTCAAATCGACGCCAAGCAGCTCCCGTTCTGATCGGAACTGGCAGTCAACCGGACTCAACGTGTTCCTCACGTATATTAGTACCCCTCCCCCCTCCCCGCGGGTGTGGTCTTTGCGAAACATTCTATACCCGGGAATTTCGAACGTAGTCCCTACCATCAGTATGAATCCAGGACTCGGTGATAGCAACGATATCCTGGTATTCTGATGTTAAGAGCGCTCGTACGGGGACTTCGATATACATGGACTCGACACGCGATTTTAGGGTGGGCCAGAGGCGGCCTAGGGTTCAAAATCGAAAGATTGCAAATAAGTTAAAAAATGTGTTATAATGGACTCCAACCATGTTTTTAACCATACCTAAGAGCAGAAAACAACATTCTAGCCACTCAACATTGCTTAAGGGGGGGGGGGGGGTATCGAAATCCCCGAACACACTTATGTCAATATTATTATTTTGAACTATATTGCAAAACCGGAACATTTTAACAAAAAACAATTTAAGATCACTAATTTTAATAAAAAATGCAACTTACATTTGTAATTACATTTTATCAGATTACAATTTACCAATCTTTTTTACACTTGGTGATTGGTTATCATCCTTAGTAGCCGGCTTTCTTTTCCGTTCTCCATGAATTTGGCTGTTCACTTCACTAACAATTTTTTGCACCAATATTAAATATTGTTTGGGAAACTTTTTCAATACACTTTTTGAAGTTATGACCATTGTCACATTTAATATTACATAGTGTTTGTGTTTTCATTTTCTGCCATCTTTTCAACAAAAATGTTAACGAAAACTGCTCTAGGATTTTTGAATCGTAAGATTTGTGATCTCAAAGAATTCTTTGAAGATGAGTAGATAAAGCTCATCGGCATGAACTGCTGTTACAAACACTATGTCAGAAGGATTACATAAACCACCACGGTTTATTGCATTCAAGGAACTTTCTTTTTTAGTTGTATCACTTTCACTCACTCCTTCTGTTGGAATCTCAATATTTACTGTAGGAATTGTGTCATCTTTGACAAGAAGTTGAGAGCAAGAAGAGCATTTTAGTGTCTTTTTTATTGATCTGGCAATGTACCCAGAAATATAAAATAGAATTGCATTGTCGTCAGGTGAAACACTTTCTATGATAATTCAATTTGAAACTCAATGCTTTCAAGAAGTACCATAGCATCAGTACCTATTTGCTGTTCCTTAGCACAATTGCTTCCTTCAAACACATCTTTTATTTCTGACATATTGAAGTTGGAGAATTTTATTAAACTTTTGAGTCTTATTGTTTTTTCCGCCTCAAGGAATTGTCTTACACTGGCATAATAATTAGCACCATTTAGTTGTCGGTACCAACCAAAACGTCTTTCAATGCAATCTGAATACACTTATATATATATACACAATACAATATAAATACACACACACACATATATATATATATCGATATGTTTATGTACCATAATTAGACATGTTTTACCCATTTTTGCAAAGTATTCACATTTTGGGCCAAACGAGGCTAGGCCTCCTCTGGCCCGCCACTCTGAGCCAAAGTGTCTGCGTGCGCAGTCCATGTATATCGAATTCCCCGGCTCGTAGCTCGCAAAACTTATTCCTAATCGACCTAGTATTAAAAAGTATTGCACGGAGGGAGCCTTCCCAATTCAGACCGCCCCCTAGCACGACCCGTTTCCCGAACAGCCAGGGCTGTCGGGAGTTGAAGAGCCCCTCACCAACGAGGGGACAACTTCCCCAGGATCCTGAGCCCCCTCCAACGGGGAAGGAGGGTCACCCACCTGTACCTGGACGCATCCTTCAGTTGAAGGCACGTCCGCCAGAGAGAGAGAGAGAGAGAGAGAGAGAGAGAGAGAGAGAGAGAGAGAGAGAGAGAGAGAGAGAGAGAGAGGAATCTTTCCGAACTGGTTATGCTGCGCGCGCATTACATGACGCGCATGCCCGGCATGTGATGCATGTTGTAGTGTCACTCAGTCTATGTCCAAAGACGGTTACCGCTTATTGATATCGTACTTTGTTCTTTCGATATTTACTGTTTTGTGAAGTAACTTTGTGTGTTTTGTCGCATTTTGTGTATTTGAATAATGGCTACTGCTGAAGAACAACGTGTGTGCATAAAATTTTGCGTTAATCTGCAAGACTGCTTCTGAAACCCATGCCATGCTGAACACAGCATTTGGCAATGACGCCTAAGTCGGACAACCACTTTTGAGTGGCCGAACGTCGACGGAGGACGATGCAAGGGTGGGACGACCTTCCACTTCAAGAACTTATGACACTGTTGCTTGTGTTGTACGTATCATCTGCAGGAAGGGCGAACGCCCGCAAAACCGCCCCCACCCCACACACTACTATAGAGGAACACAAAATCAAAGTCTAATGTCTTCGAGATGCCCGGGCAAATTGCATTTGAAAGACTGGAGGTCATAGGGAAAGATGGATTGGGGAAGGTTGTTTCAAAGTTGACCAGTTGAGTAGACGAAACACTGAAAATACCGATTAACCGTTGCATTAGAGAGTTGGACAGAAAACGAAGTATGTATCGAAACCAGGGTACTGCGTGCTCTTCTTAAAGGAGGAGGTATGCAGTTAGGGAATTTAGAAGAGCAGTGGCCGTTATAACCGCGACAGTAAAGAGAGTGAAGCAACAGTGCGGCGAAAAGAGAGGGCTTGAAGACAAATAGGAAGAGGCGCGGAATTGATACAAAGACTTTTATTCCACCCGGTTGAGCCACCCCACATATCAGAAACGTATTCCATACAGGGGCACACAAGACCCCTGAACAGAGAAAGCAACTGAGCAGTGATGTAGTCGAGACCACCATGACCGAGACCGAGACCTAAGCACCCGAGACCAGAAAAAAGGTCTCGAGACCGAGATCGAGACGATATGCAATTTTTGCATGTATTCAATATTGTGTAATGCCTAATTCCTAAGCTCTGTATTTTACATTCACGAATAAAGATTCTAAAGAGGTTATCAAGTGACAATTGTAAAATTTACTCATACTTTATTCACAAATTCAGTTTGTGACATTTTTCAGCAGTTAACTGCCTACTTAAAACAAGATAAATGTTCGTTACACTTGAGGAACAACATACTCAGCAGTGATGTAATCTGTCATTATTATCCGACTCAATCAAGACCACCATGGCCGAGACCGAGACCAGAAAAAGGGTCTCGAGACCGGTGTCGAGTCTTACATCACTGCAACTGGGTAGGGGTGAAGAAACCATGGAGCCGGTACAGCACACCTAACCTCTTAAAAGCTGTTTTAGAAAGAATGTATGTTGTTCTTTCCAGGGAAGATCACGAGAAAAGGAAACACCAAGAATGTTAAGAGAAGAGGAAAGACTGAGTTGTGTTTTGTTGATAAGGGGATAGTGGTGTGGAAAATTGTGACGAGTGGACAGATGAAGAAACGGGAGTTTTTGGAGCACTGAAAGCAACAAGGTTTTCTTTGCCCCAGTCAGAGATAGTAGAAAGATCAGAGGTCAGGTGTACCATAGCCGTCCTACGCGAATGATGGAGTGACTGTTCAGAGGGACGCTTTGTGAAGCGGGTGGAGAAGTGGGGGGTGGAATCATCATAGGAGTGGATAGGACAGAACCCTGAGGAACACCACTATTAATAACTTTAGGAGAAGAACAGTGGCCATTTACAACCGCAGCTATAGATCGGCCAGAAAGGAAATCAGAGAGATGAAGGCACAGATAGAAGGATAGAAACCGAAGGAGGGCAATTTCGAAATTAAAAATTTGTGCGAGACTATCAAAAGCTCTCGGTATATCTAGAATTCTAGAGTAATAGCAAGTTTCGCTGAAATCCCGAAAGGAGGATGACCAAAAGTCAGAGATATGTAAGAAGATCGCCAGTGGAGCGTCTCTTGCGGATCCCGTACTGACGATATGAAATAAGATTGTGAGAAGAGAGTTGTTTAAGAATCTTCCTATTAAGGGTAAAGTCAAAAACTTAAGAAAAGCAAGAAATCAAAGCAACTGGACGATAGTTGGAGGTTTGAGAGCGGTCACCTTTCTTTGGGATAGGCTGAATGAAAGGGATCTTCTAGCAGTTAAAGGAAAAGTACCAGATGAGAGACAAAGACGAAAGAGTTTACCTATGCAGGGTGTCATCACAGAAGCAGAGTTCTTGAGAACAGGAGGAGGGACACCATCAGAACCGTACACCTTTCTAGAGTTGAGTCCGGGGTGGGGGGTGGGGGGGTAGAAAAAACATCCTTAGAAAATATTCTAATTTTAGACGTAATTAAATCAGAGAGAGGAGATGGAAGAACAGCACCGGGATCGTCCAAGGTTGAGTTGGAGGGGAAAGTTTGAACGAAAAGTTCAGCTTTATCAGGAGAAGAGACGGCAACAGAGCCGTCGGAATGGAAAAGAGGAGGGGACAGAAGAAGCAGTAAAGTTGCTGGAGAGGTTCTTGGCTAGGTGCCAGAAAGAGCGTGAAGAATAAGAATTAGATAGGTTTTCACATTTTTGTCTGATGTAGGAATTTTTGGCGAGTCGAAGATCAGATTTTGCACGATTCTGGACAGAAATATAAGCTGAGTGAGAATTAGGAGTTGGATGGCGATGGTACCTTCTCAAAGCCTCCTATCTGTTGCAGATAGCATTAGAACAAGTAAAATTAAACCAAGGTTTTTTGCATTAGTAGTAGGAATAGAATATGGAATGTACGCCTCCATGCTCATCTCACCTGGAGGGGCTCTGACCACGGAAGCAGTAATCATTCCATGGGAAATCAAAGAAGTACTGCCTAAGGGCCTCTCAATCAGTGGCGCCAAAGTGCCAAAGGCGCCTCCTCTTGGGAGGCTCCAAAGGCCAAACTGTAGCGATAGGACAGAAAACAGATATAATATTGTGATCGGAGGAGACCAATGGAGAAAAAAGTTTGACAAAATAAGGACGACGAGTGGTGAGAACTCCAGAATGTTAGGCCTATCTTCAAGGCGATCAGGAATACGAGTAGGGTGCTGTACAATCTGTTTTAGGCCATTCAGGATAGAGAAGTTGTAAGCTAGTTCACTAGGGGGGTCAGTGAAATGGGAGGAAAGCCAAAGGTGGTGGTAAACGTTGAAATCACCTAAAATGGAGATTTCAGCAAAAGGAGGGTACGATAGAATGTATTCCACTTTAGAAGTAAGGTAGTCAAAGAGCTTTGGATAGTCAGTAGAATTAGGAGAAAGGTAGACAGCGCAGATGTATTTTGTTTGAGATTAGCAATTAAGCCGTAGCCGGAGTGTGTAGAACTCGGAGGATTCAAGTTCGGGAATACGAGAACAAGTTAGGTTGTTGCGTTCATATACGCAACATCGACATTTGGAATGAAATTGAGTACAGAGAAAGTAAGAGGATACAGAAAAGGGGTTGCTGTCAGTCGTCCCAGACACCTGAGTTTGAGTGAGGAAGAGAAGGCGAAGTTTAGAGGAGTAGAGGTGGTGTTCAACAGATTGTTTACTATTGTTTACTAATTATTAATTTCTCGTGTGTAATCTAGTATTAAAAACATTTCTTGGGATTGTTCAGTTCTTATTTCTCATGTATAATATTGGTTTCTTTGTATGGTACTGGTATAGTGTCTTCAATGGTGACCTTGCATTTGTCATGTCAGTTGTGATAATTCAATTACATGTTTTAACTATTAATAATACTTATTTATTATTAATTAATAACAACTAGCTGTTTATTTTTAATAAGAGCCCAGTAAAGCCTAAAGCTTAAGGGCCAAATTAAATTAAATAAATAGTCGAGTTTCACAATTATTCGTGTCATTGTAAATTGTAAAATGAATATTTATTTTATTATTAATAAAGGTTATTCAATTCAATTCAAAATTTGATATTTGAGGAAAGGTCACGCATGCTGCAGCAGTTAATGAAAAGTGAATCAGGCAGATAAGAAGCCTAGGATACCTCGAATATAATTCTCGACAAAATTTTGTTTCCAAGAAAGCGGCATTTTAAAATAAATAAAAAGCCATACGCTTTAGCTAACATTCTTTAATCGCCAAACGTTCCGGGAGCCTTAACTCCTATCTTCTATATCTATATCTATATATATATATATATATATATATATATGGAAAGGACCAAGTATTTTTAATAACTATTTTTGGTGCTTTCCTGTTAATGGGAATACCCAACCGCCCACCACCAAACTGTTTGTATTTTTGCTCTCGTCATTTTCATTTAAACTAACGAAAATATCACAACTTAACCTAACCAATCATCAAGGGCGTACAGTTGACCTAACCGGGCATTGAATTAACCTAACAGGTTAATATAACGGGAAATGCCCGGTTAGGTCAACTGAATGCCCAGTTAGGTTAATTGAATGCCCAGTTAGGTTAATTGAATGCCCAGTTAGGTTAATTGAATGCCTTTGATAATTGGTTAGGTTAAGTTGTGATATTTTCGTTAGTTTAAACGAAAATGACGGGAGCAAAAATACATCCTAAACAGTTTGGTAGTCCCGATAATACGTAAGTACCGAATTTATTAATCATTTAAATGAAATTAGTTAATATGTAAGCGATAATCAGTTAGTAGGGGGCCAAAATGTCTTTGTCATCTAAAATCGCAGAAAAAACGTCGCTGCTTTCGGTACGTTGTCGCCACATGAATTCCGCAAGATACGAGTCCAGATGATGGCGGGCGGTTGGGTATTCCCGTTAACAAGAAAGCACCCTATTTTTGTATGCGAGTCCCAATAACCATTTCTCATCCAAATAAATCATACGCTTCAAATATTTTTGACGAAAAACCTTTTTAATCTAATCACGAATGACCTCCATAATTTGATTTGAAAGTGTTCCGAAATTTTGAACAGTTCGTGCTAAAATGTTGCGTGAAATTTCATGGTGGAGTTGTGATTTAATTTTAAAACTGATCAACTCTCCTTGGATTACTCCTGTAGACTTTCTTTTTAAATAAATCAACAAAAAGTAATCGTGAGGATTAAGGTCGAGGGAGCATGGAGGCCAAGGCCAGCCGTAACCAAATCTTCCTGGGTAACGGTTTGAAATTACTTCAGCACAAACTGTTCAAAATTTCAGACCACTTTTAAATCAAATTATGGAAGTCACTCGAGATTAGAATAAAAATTATTTTCATTAAAAGAAATTTCTAAGTGCATATACTTTATTTGCGTGAAAAGTGGGTTATAACTCGCATACAAAAATAAGTATTAAAAAATAAAAATAGTCCTTTCTTGAATGTCATATATATATATATATATGTATGTAATACAAATGACAAACAAACAATCAACTGACAGAAATCGGGCGCTACTTTTGACTCACCCTGTATATATATATATATCTTCTTCTTCTTCTTATATATATAAAAGAGGAAGTTTGTTTATTTGTTTAGTTGTTCGCTATAGAAAACCAAACGGTTGAACTTACAAATTTTAAAATAACTTCATAATAACCAGTTTTTTACAAGGAATCTAATGGTGCTATTTATTTATTTATTTATTTAAAATTTATTTATTTATTTAAAATTTAACGAAAATAGCACGACTTAACCTAACCAATCGTCGATGCCGTACAATTAACCTAAATAAATAAATAAAAAAAAATTTATTGTTTTTCCATTCAATTTAGGTTAGGTTGGTTAGGTTGGTTAGGTTAGTTAGGTTAGGTTGGTTAGGTTAGGTTGGTTAGGTTAGGTTGGTTAGGTTGGTTAGGTTAGGTTGGTTAGGTTGGTTAGGTTGAGTCGTGATATTTTCGTTAAAGCTTAACCTAACCCTAACCTAACTTAACCTGCTAGCTATTTATTTTTATTTTATAAATAAAATTTAATGAAAATAGCACGACTTAACCTAACCAATCGTCAATGCCGTACAGTATAAAGAATCCTCTTCTCTTAATAAAAATAAATAAATAAAAATTTTATTTTTTTATTTATTTTTTTAGGTTAATTGTACGCCCTTGACGATTGGTTAGGTTAAGTCGTAATAGTTTGGTTAAAGAGAAAATATTTGAGCTTCAGCTGGGATATTTTGGAAATATTTTAGGTTACCCGGGCAACGCCGGGTAACCTGCTAGTATATATATAAGCAAACAACCACAGGGAAAAGGAAAAGTAAACACGAAATCCGAGCGCTTTCGTGATATATTCACATCTTCAGGGAGAAGAAATTTTTTTTTCGTCAAGATGTGAATATATCACGAAAGCGCTCGGATTTCGTGTTTACTTTTCCTTTTCCCTGTGTTTGTTTGCTTATTAAAAAGATCACGTGTTTTTCTGTGATTTTACTGCATATATATATATATATATATACACACAGGGTGTCCCATAAGTCCGGCATCATAGGAAAAATGATAAAAAGGCAAAACAAAAGCTTTTATTTATAGAACGTGCTCAATATGTCCACCATTGTTTTCAATACACAAATTCAGACGTGATACCCAGTCAGCAAGCACACGGTGAATGATGTCAGGAGTAATGGTGTTACATGCCCCAATAATGCGCTGCCGCAAATGTTCAACACTCCTAATTTTCTCTGCGTATACCAGCGCTTTCAAGTGGCCCCAGAGATAAAAATCTAGTGGCGTGAGAGCTGGGCTTCTAGCTGGCCATTCCACAGGCCCTCGACGTCCTATCCAATGACCAGGGAATTGTTGGTACAGGTATTCCCTTAATTGGGTGCTGTAATGTGCAGGAGCGCCGTCTTGCTGGAACCATGTTGGGAAATTTCCTTCTTCGTTCAAGACACTGCGAAGTGCTTCTTCCTTGAGCATACGTATAGTAGGGCAGCTAAACAAGTTGAAGTGGACAATCCGGACAAAAGCACCAAACTTTCCCTACTTGTATATTTTGGACCAACAATTAAAAATATCCCCGGAACCACCTTCAGAGACCATTACTTGGCCGCCATATTGGATTTCAAGATGGCCGCCATAGACAAAATGGAATTTCTGATATAAGTTTCAATAGAGAATTCCCTTGGCATGTTTGGCATCAAACTATATGTTTTTTGGCATGATCAGATCAATAAAACAACTTTTAAGCTGATCAGAAGTATGTTTACCGCAGAAATCACACTTCGTACAACATATACAGTGAAAATCGTGAATATTTTAACACAAAAACCATGTTCAAGAAAACCATGTTTAAGAAAAATCAACGAAACTATAACAATTGAAGATTTCACCCACCAAAAAGTAGACCTTTAGCTCTATAACTGAATGTGGGAGAGGAAAATTGGCAAAATATGTGCATTTTAAAAAATGAAATTCTACAAAGGTCAAAATGCTACCCTTTCATATTTGCACAATTTTCATGCATTATTCGTGGTTCTATAGAAAACTTGTATTAACAACATTTGTAGAGTAAGGGCAGGGCTATTAAATGGGCACCATAAAATGGAAATATCTTGGCATTTAGCATTGCAATGCCTACTGTCCCAACTCACCCCCTGTCCCGAACTGTCCCAACTCACCCCGCTCGACGCTATATGTTAAACTGCACAGTTGCAGCTACACAGTTCTGTACACTTCCACCTGGCCTTCTTGCAAGCACACCTGGTGCCACATCCACTCTTGCTCTTGCAGCCGCATTTGACCAATTCGCTGCAAGCTTTAGATGCTACTGGTCTTGTGGTCCAAACTGGTGTCCATGACTGGGACTCTTCGCTAAAGGTCCATCCCCATCCTTCAGGAGTTGGAAGATTCTGTTCACTTCTCTCACAGGTCGACCATATTCCTCCCTGGTATGTGACCCTCCTGGTGTGTTGGAGAAGAGCATCCTGAGTTGGTGGGATAGTCTCCATAGCTTTTCCCTTCTGACAGAACATGACCTTTCTTGCCTCATCTACACGTTCAATGTCACTGGTGTTGTCATAGAGGACAACTGTGTACCGTTCAAGAAGCTTGAAGTGGGGAGTTTCGGCGTCAACATCTGCAAATGGATTTCGTGCCATGAATGTGAATGCTTGTGTTACCTCAGGGTAATGGTGCCATGCTGCCCATGCCGTATTCTTGCCCCTTCCGTAAAAGGATGATGTTGTATCACATCCCGTGAAGCAGTGAAACAGTGGTAGGGATGTGCATCTCTCTTCACCCAAAGAGGCACAGATTGTGTTAATATGATGGTAAGTGAAGTTTTTCCCAGTGCCAAAACCAACCCAAATATTTACTTCAGATCTTATGGACGTCAAGTGATGGAATTTTCCTATTAGAATGACAATAACATCCGTGTCTACAGTTCTGATCATGCAGTTAATGTGCCCTTCCTTTATTGCATCTTGAAGATGAATGAACAGTCTAGTGTCTGCCTCCTCATGGTCGCATCTTGGCATTGTGCGGTCGGCCCCATTGATGATGACTTCAGGTCCTGATGTAATAACTTCTTTGTTGTTAGGAACTTCCATTGCAGCAACCTTGTCTGATAGGAAAGCGAACAGTTCTTGCTTGTTTCTAGAGTCTCGAAGGAAGTCATGCCAATTTAGGGGTAATTTGGTTTTTCCTTCAACCTTTCTTCTGATTCCTTTTCCCGTTTTTCTCTGGTAGTCTCTTTTAAGGTGTTTGCAGTGTAGGTATCCCAGACGATGTCAATTCGCTGGCAAGTTTCTAACTGTTTGATGAGATAAGGGACGAATACACGATCTGCATACTCTTCAAAGTTGGTAACACCTGCAGTAGACAGCAAATGGACGATGGCAGCTCCATCAAGAAGTTTCACATCAAAAGGATCTGGAGGGTTGTCCTTGTTTTCAAATGTAATGAATTTCAGTAGGTCAGACTTTTTCCCAAACCGCAATTTCCCACCATCAGATAGGGAAGAAGGAAAGGGGTGATTCTCGTGTTGGAAGAATGCATCCATGTCACTATGCCGATGTTGCATAACAATATACAGATGAGAGAATAGAGCAACATCGTTCTTCAGTAGTTGGATTCCCCAACATTCCGTACCTGAGATTTCGGCCGAGGACATCTGAAGAGGGCAAGCGAGTTCTTCTTGATCGGTGTATGAATTGACCTTGTACAATCTGTGACAACTTCTTTGTAGTATCGGCTATATTGCTCCTTACCCAAATCCTTTATAGTTCTCACTGTATGGACTACAGATTCATCCATGACATTCCTTGTGTCTAAGGCCAGTAACTCATTCCCATTATCACAAAATGGATTTCCCATATCACGGAAGACTTCAACGAGATTAGAAACATGATCCTTGAATCTTCTCTGTGTAGATAGTCCTTCTTCGTGGTGGAAGTTGTTGTCTTCAGTTTCTGGAAGGTTTTCGTCTTCATATTCAGTAATCAATCTGGCTTGTTCTGGCCCTGCTACATCCACTTCTTGAATGCCACTGGATTCTCAGTCAGACCCACCGCGCCTCCTGAACCTTTGACTTTCTCATTGTTTTGTTCATGCGCTTGGTCTAAAGGCATGGCTGATAATCTCTTCTTGGTCTTGTGTACTACCCAGTGTCCATTTCGTGAAAACTCATTCATAACTGGCTGAGGGAGATTCTTCATGTCCCGGATGTGGAGTGGAAGCCAACGTGCGTAATTCTGGTGGTCAAGAGCAAAGAACCAGGGAACTACTTTCTTCAAGCTTTCTACATACAATGGAAAGTCTCCTGCACGATGTGATCGTATGAATATGAGGCCGTCTATCTCCATCTGAAGAATTGTCTCCCAATATTGGAATGTTGGACTGACCTGAACCATCTTCTTCTTCCACTCTTCCTTTGTCTTGTCATCATAGGGACCAACAGTTTCCATAAAGGCTTCATGCTGCAGCTTTGCCAATGTCAAAGCTGTTACCTGGTGAGCATGTCTGGTTCTTGTAAGATGAGAGGCTTTAAGAAATGAGTCAACAGTTCCTGCCGAAGCAATGCCTGCTTGTGTCAAGGCATTTGTCCACCCAGATCCCTCTAGATAATCTCATACGTTCTCCACATGGCCATCTCTGTATGTAGACCTCCAAACATGACGATGACCTTGTCTTCTCCGTGGGTGTCTGGCCACTTCCACTGAATGAATTTACCAAGGGCATATAGGGGTGCATCGAATGCAACAACTGGTATTTGCCCGGGGTTAAGGAATTCAGTAGCAGACCGAACAACATTCATTCCATGCTTGATCATCGCTGGAGTAGCGGCCTTTTCATGAAATAAGGGAAGGAGGTAGGAAAGGGTTTTCATTTGATCTTCATCTTGTTCTTGCCTTGTAGCGTGGTATGCTGACCATGATATAACATCACCCTTCCCTATCGTGTCTTTCTCCAAGATCCTGAACGCTTCTTTCATCCACTCCTTTTCCTGGAAACATGCTTCATGGTAGTGTCCCTCAATAGGGTCAGACACATTAGACAACTTCAGGACTTCTACCTTGGTTTTGTCCATTGCAACAGCTGGTACAATTGAGTTGGACATGAGTAACTCCAAGTCCTTTGAACCTAGAGAAGGTAGCACAAGATCATCTTGTTTGGTTCCACAGTTTGAGACAGTTGGGAACTGAAACAGACTAATCCCTGTACCATGAAATGATCCAACGGCAGTTGTACTAGATGGGTTGTAATCCAGATTGTCAAGTGCCCCAACAATAAATGGTCCATGACGAAACTGAGCTGGTACAACCACTCCTTTGGTCTTGAAGTTCTGGCACACTGCTGTTGCAAGTTGGCTTTCGACTTGAAGAATTCGGTCATAACTCACACTGAGACCCAATTCATATAGTTGTGTAATTAATGATTTTGACCGAATTTCAGTATGAATTTTCAGACCAAGATACAGAGGCAATGGTGGTTCTCTTTCCAAAGAATGGCGAACCTTAGATGATGATGTATGCTTGTTCCTAAAATTAAAAAGGATAAGTTGCGAGACAGTGAGAGTTGCAGGGGAGTCTTCTGGTGTTTGGTCCTTCACGTCAGCACCATTTGTGATCATAGATATAAGGGTTTTCAAGGTTGTAGGTACCGATTCCTGTTGACAACCAGATGGAAAGGCACCTGCAAACTTGAATCCAGTAAAGTTGACGATTTCCTTGCGTATGATTCTAGCAGCTTTTGCAAGAATCATAGTATCTCCTTCAAAATTCTGTCTATTTGTCTCTCTGAGCATTTCCTGAATTCCCTGCTGAAAACTAAGATTTTGTTCTTGCCATCACTCACTTCCTGGGCATATGGGAAATACTCCAGAATCTTCTCTCTGAATCGTCCTCTGTTCATTTCCTTATTAATACCTAAGTCCCGAAGTCTTTTTGATACAGATCAAATAGCACAGAAAACTTCATTTGAAAGATTCCTTCTTCCACGCAATTTTCTACATGATTAACGACCTCAACTATTGACGTCAGCGCCAAATGTACTGAATTCGTGAAGATGCCCATGTGTTTGTTGACAAACACACAAGTTGCTTTGTCCATAGGATGCCGCTGAACCCGCTTCCCTGTAGATGAACTGGTTTCACCTTCATCCGCCCTTTCTCTCTTTTTTGTAGCCCTTTCAAGCTTTTCTTTACTAAATTTAACATGGCATGACTTGTGCCACACAGCTTTATTCTGAACCAGATCTTCAACAGTCACCTCTTCATTGAAAAGAAGAGGAACTGGTAGTCTTCCAAGATTCTTGAATGCGTTGACATTCTCCATAAATGTTGCATATGCTTCAGTTTTTTTTACCACTCACAGCATTGAGTGGACATTTAAGAGTCTCACCTTTGCTCTCTTGACAAACCATGCATTTGCTCCAATCCATGTTCACAAATCACCTGCAAAACAGAAAAGCACATATTATATAGTTATATTATTAAATATTTTACATTAAATAAACATTTAAGGGTAATTCTGATTATTTTATAGCAATCCTGGCATCGAAATATGTAGGTTTAGGGACTATTTATTTACAATTACTCCTCACAATAGTTTGTTGATTTCTAGCTGGCAGCCATCTTGGATTTCCAAAATGGCAGCCAAGATAGGGTTGTGCGTCTTGGTTCCGGGGAAAAATTGGTAGCTAAGGTCATGAACAACATTTGAGCCAAGTTTGGTGCTTTTGTCCAGAATGTCCACTTACTTCAAAAATCAGGGTCTAAGCTACTGCACTAGTAGGTAGATGCCTCCAGTGACATGTTCATCGAAAAAGAGGGGGCCTATGATGCGATCCTTCCAAATGACACACCATACGGTTACTGTCCATACCATCACCCGAGATGCACCTTGTTCCTTTGAAGAGGTATACCAGTGAGGGTTGTTTTGAGACCAGTAACGGGTGTTCTGTCGATTTACCTCACCATTTCTATAAAAAACAGCCTCGTCACTGAACAGAATGGTGGACGGGAAATTGGCATCCCGAGCATATTGTTCCGTAGCCCATTCACAAAATTCCATCCGCCGGTCGGGATCATCTTCGCTTAATTTCTGTAGGATCTGAAGTTTATATGGATGCTATTTGTGAGCCTGAAGAATGCGATGGATGCTACTTTTCGACACTCCTGTCTCGGCGGACAATCGCCGAAGAGACTTATTCGGACTTCTGTTAAAATGAGCCAGGATAGCAGTCGCTGTATCATCGTCAGTGGACCTCCTTGAAGGTGCACTGCGTGGTTTATCTTTTATGGATCCTGTTTCCTTAAACTTTGCAACAAGTCTGCTAACACAACTCTGTGTTATTGGCTCGTGGTCTGGATGCAGTTTGTTAAATTCAGCAGTGGCCTCTCTTTGACTCCGATTTCCTAGGAGTAGAATTATCTGGATTCGTTCTTCCTTGCTCACGGACATTATGGCCTGTAGAAAGAAAAAAATATGAATTATGGTTTGTAGAAATAGAAAAATATGAATTTCTCCTATGATGCCGGACTTATGGGACACCTTATATATATACAGGGTGGGCCGTAAGTTTCCATACATAGGAAAAATAAACATTTTTTTATGGACAACCATTTTTATTTATATAATATGCTCTACATGGTTGCCATTGTTTTGAAAACACATTTCAATACGTGTTCCCCACTGTTGATGAACACGCATTAGCACAGTTGACGTTATGCTTGTAATGGCGTTGGTGATACGTTCCTTTAGATGATTTATGTCTCGTATCTTTTCTTGATACACCATGGCCTTCAAGTGCCCCCAAAGATAGAAATCAAGGGGGGTGAGATCTGGGGATCTGGGAGGCCACTCCACAGGACCACGCCGACCAATCCAAGCATCCGGAAACTGCTGCTGATCCAAATACCGACGCACGTGAAGACCATAATGAGGTGGAGCTCCATCTTGCTGGAAGTAAACTGGGAAGTTACCTTCCTCGTTTAGCAGGGATGGGAAAATCTCTTCTTGCAACATGTTAAGATACCTTTCGGCATTAAGATTTCCACTGACAAAAATTGGTCCAATAATTCTGTCACCCCATATCCCGGCCCACACCATCACTTTACCGGCACCTTGCATCTTCGTCGGACTCAGCCAGTTAGGGTTAGCATTACTCCAATAACGTATGTTTTGCAGATTAACCTCTCCATTGACGTAAAAATTTGCTTCATCAGTAAACAAGATCTTACAAACGCATATTCTTAGGGTATCTGAAACATAAAAACAAACGTTTAAATTTTCCTATGTATGGAAACTTACGGCCCACCCTGTATATATATATATATATATATATATATATATATATATATATGCCTGTCGACTTTACGCCCTAGTTTGAGGGATTACCAAAATAAGTGTAAAAAATAAAGGAAATTAATAAATTTCTTTTTTTTTATTTAATTAACAAATAATGTAAATGAATGATTACAGTGAATAAAAAAATGCAGTGATTCCTAAATATTAGGTTCAACGTGGACCGAAAGTAACCATCCGCAAGGACGTCTTCAGGTGGCGGTGAAGCCGTTTGACCAGGCTAGGCCATTGGTCTATATGCAGTGGTTCAAATCCGAGAGCAATCTAAAACAGTCAGGTTCCTGCATAGGGCGGATTCAAATTGACCGTATGGTCTGTGATGATGGCAAAGGGAACGCCGAAGCGGGAGACCGGGAGCTGACGAATGCGCGGGCGGGCGGATTCCGCTGTGATGTTTCGTATGGGAACTGCCTCGGGCCAACACGTGTAGCGTTCGATGCATATCAGGAGGTATGTGCAACCGTCGGACGGGGGAAAGGCCGACGAGGTCCAGATATACATGGTCCCAAACGTGTGTTCGGGGGATTGAAGGCAGCCAAAAGGGCTGTAGTGTAGTTTTGGCCCCCCCCCTGGCACATGTGGCACGCACGAACCCGTCGTCTGACGTCACGAGTGATGCTGGGCGATACAAAACGAGACGTGAGGAGGGTTTGGGAGACATGGATGCCGGGATGGGAAAGGTAATGAAGCTGACTGAAGATACTGCAACGAAATTCTTCGGGAATGTAGTGGCGGAGCGATTCCGTGGAAGTGTCACAAGTGAGAAACATCGTTGAAAAGGACAATGACATTTTCCAGCTACAGTGATCTGGACGAAATACGAAGCTGTTGCAGCTTCATCATCGTGGCGTCGGGACTGTATGATTGCTTCGTGGTTGATTGATGGCATCACCACTGGCCGGAAAAAAGACTCGGTAATAGACGCGTGTGATAACTCGTCTGTCGCAGCATTTTCACGACCTTTAATATGACGTAGGTCACTGGTGAATTGGAATATGGTATAAATGTCCTCTCTCTCTCTCTCTCTAGGGAAGTAACGGTCGGAGTGGAAACTAATTGCAATTGCGAGAGGGCGGTGATCCGTGAATATGGTGAATTCTCTTTCTTCGAGGAGTGTCTAAAATGCCTGACTGCGAGGTAAACTGTAAGCAATTCCCGACCGAAAGCACTGTATCTGGTTTCATTTGGCTTGAATGCACAAGAAAAATAACAACAAGGATTGCCAATCATCACCAGACGCTTCTTGTACCATGGCACCCACCGCAGAATCAGATGCACTCACAAAGCCGATTTTTGCTTTCGGATGGAGGTGGGATAAGAGAGACACGTCAGCGAGGGCAAATTTAGCTGCGTCGAATAGCCGTTGGGCATACTCAGATCATTGGGCGGATGTGGGGAATCCTTTCCTGGGAAGGGGGCGCAAAAGGGCCGTGCAATGGGGGATGAGCCGACAGTAGGTTTTGAACATGCCCCAAAATGCGCACAGCTTCCTTTAGGAGGTAGAGGGTAGGGAAATTCTTAACGACATCGACCTTCTGGGGGTTGAGGGAGGTGCCATCGCTTGTAATGTGATGACCCACAAACTGCAGTTCGGAGATACCAAACTGGTATTTGTTGGGGTTAATAACGACTCCATATCCCTCGAGCCGAGCAAAATCCTGACGAGAGTGGTGAGCATACTTTTCTTCGTCAACGCTGGCGACGAAGTCACCAATGTAGGCGAAACAGAATGGAAAACCACGAAGGACGGCATCCATAAAGCGTTGGAAGGTTTGTGCAGCATTTTGCAGTCCAAACGGCATACGGAAGTACTCGAAAAGTCTGAAGGGCGTGATAATTAATGTTTCAAGGATGTCCTCGGGTGCTACGGGGACCTGGTAGTACGTCCGGAGGAGATCGATCTTGGAGAAAATCTTTCATCTGCGGAGATTGGCAGAAAAATCCTGGAGTTGGAGAGGTGGACAACAGTCGGGTACGGTGTAGGCGCTGAGCATCGTATAGTCGCCCACGGGGCGCCAGTTACTCTGAGTCTTTCTGGGTATCATATGGAGCGATAACGCCCAAGGGCTCTGACGATGCCCAATTCGATCATGTGGTTGAACTCGGCCTTAGCTATGCGCAGGCAGTCAGGCGACCAGACGACGGGGGCGGGCGTATGTGGGCAGTGATGGGCAGTATCTAGATACATGTATCGCCGATACGTATCGATCGATACTTTTGTATCGGTATCGGTTTAGCTACTTGACAAAAGTATCGATTTATCGGTATCGCTAAGGTCAATTTTCTTAAATGTATCGAAAAAAATCGATACTTCGATACATTAATAAGAATTTTTAAATAGATGTTATAATATGACACTACTGAGTTATATTTATGAATATACATAAATAATAATATTATTAAATATTTATTTAATGACAGTACTACTCTACTGGTCAGGTCACAGTACGGCGCAACGTTTAAACACGTTTGTACTTGTGTTATTGAGATTAATTAACCATAATATAGAAACGCTCATAATATAGAAACGCTCATAATATAGAAACGCTCATAATATAGAAACGCTCATAATATAGAAACGCTCATTGGTGTTGCAACACTATAGACTGTCTGACCAGATGTTTAGCCAGCTGGTATTTTTGAAGGGTAATAGTAATTACTTTTAATTGTTAGTGTAATATTTTCAGTCATTCATGTATCCTACAAAATTAAAACATACTTTCATTAAATAAAGCAATTGTTTTTATTTACACCTATAAAACCAATTAAAATGTCGTTGATTTTACTTACAGTGCGTACAAATTATTAGTATAAACAATAATATCTAATACCTACATATTAAATGAATAATTATAAAAATGTACCGGCGATACATGTATCGGCGATGCATGTATCGGTAAAGACATCTAGAAAGTATCGGCGTTACGGTATCGCCTAAGACGTTCTTCATGTATCGATGTATCGGTATCGCTTTAGCGATTTTCATGTATCGATGCCCATCACTGTTAATGTGGGTTGGCTTGAGGATGTGGTGCACAACGTCGTGTTTGACTGGTACCTCGCGGTTGCGAGGGCGCGACACCGACAGAAATTCCGCCAGCAGGATATTGTACGGTAACCCAGGTCGAGCTGCCAAATATACCGGCAGTAGCAGAGGAAGGGGTGAGGGCGGTAATCTGATCGATGGGAGGACAGCATCTCAGATCAACAGCGAAGTCGAAGTGTTGCAAGAAATTTGCTCCAAGAATGGGTTGTTGCACATCATCGATAAGAAAAACCCAATGCAAAACTCGATGCAACCCCAAATTGACAGCAAGGATTTTTTCTCCGTAGGTTTGTATGGGAGAGGAGTTCACTGCATGTAATTCTACCCGAGGGCGAGGGTGCAAACGTTCTTTGGCCCACCTGAACGACACTCTTACCACTTGGAAAAAGATACTTTCATCCGTCCAAAGTACCTTCCCAGGTGGTAGGGGTGTAGTCCAGGTGGGCTCTAGTGAAGTTTCGTCTGTCGACTTTGTGTTCCCTCAACAACAGTGGCTTTGTCGTGCGACCCACCCTCATGAAGTCCTGATTGGTTCAGGATTTTTCATATTGTGCAATGATGAACGTGTGTGTTGGCGCTCGCCAAAGATCCTTGAAGGTCTTTAGATGTTACTCTTGGAATACTGTTAACCTCACGACCGAGTTTCCTAATCATCCTAAGCGAGGTCTTCGAAGTCGGCTAATCGCCTAATCCTGAGCAAGTTTGTCGTAGTTTTAATGTCTTTCCATTTGTAAATAATTTGATGAACAGTTGACGTGGATTCCATATTTTGTTGATATTTTCTCGTACCCCTCCCGAGATGTATTCACAATGCATTCACAATGCCCTTCCGTAGGTCATCAAGAACTTATTCAATCTAGGCATGATAGATACCCGATGCTCTTTACGTTATCTGCACCAAAATGATGACTGAAATGCAAAAAGTAATTACAGAGGTGATCATCCACATTAAAATAATATCACATCTGATGGGGTTGAAAAACTGGGGTTTATTAATAAATATAAAATAATATAATTTACAATACTTAATTGGAAAACATAAGATAGATACACAAAGGTGGGCAGGACCGAGTTCCAAAAGGACCGAACTCCAGGAACTCGGTCCTTTTTAAGGACCGTGAGCGGGAAAGTCGGTCCTTTTCTCAGTGAGGACCGAAATGAGGAGCGACGGTCCATTTTTAAGCAATTCCGGACGGTCCGGTCCGGACGGTCTTTTTTAGTGATTTTATTGTGTTTAGTGATTATTTGAAGTTCTAAAGAAGATGGATCGTTTCCTCCAGAAGACTCAGAAAGAGACTGAGACTGAAACTTGTTTCAACACCTGGAGGAGACGAAGAATCTACTGATGTTAGTGCTTCAACTTCAAGTCAAGCAACTGGAGCTCCTAGCGGAAGAACTGAACCCGGCAATCCCTAGCCGTACCTGGACAAATACTTTGAATACCTGGGCCCCAAGGGTGAGCAGAACCTGGAGTACCGAGAACCGAGTCGTTCCTAGGTCCTATCTTCAGAAAGGACCGGGACCGTCGGTCCAGTTTGAGGCAAGGACCGGGACCGGGACCGTCGGTCCTTTTTGAGGCCCGGGTGCCCACCTTTGTAGATACATTTAAAAGTTCATATAGGCCTGAGAGCGCACCAAAATTTAGAAAACATACGTGACTGCTGGCACAAGAACAGCCAGACAAGTTTAAACACGTCCATACGTGTAATGGAATGAATGAAGGTTGCACAAATAGGGAGCCAGTCTAATTAATAGTCACGTGACATAACGCCTTCTTTGTCATGCAATCATGTCATTAAAACAGTTTTTGGACAGTATATATATATAATAAGATTTAATACATTAAATAAGTTAAATAATATAAAATTATAAAGAGTATTAAACTGATGTACTAATTAGTGTTTCTAAGTTTTATATTCAATGAAAAAGGAACACGAAATTGTTTTTCCAAATGCAAAATGAAAATCCAAGTTCTGATGGGGAAAAATGAAAATCGCAGCGCAAATTTGACGGAAGAGTCAGCAGTCAGTCAGCGAGAGTTGAGAATAGAGAACGGGTTGTACAGTAGTCCATCAGAAAATCTTTGTAATTTTTTATTTTAATAGTCCACTCGTGCCCGTGAGAAATGGGACCCACTTTAAGATGAACTTAAGTCAGTAAAACAAATTAAATTCTTTCCTAGGACATACTTAATTAATGGAATCTTTCCTTCAGAACGCTTGGCTTATTCTTGTCCCGCGCTAGGCCAAATTCTTCATTTTCTTGAGCCTACTTTAATTCCGATCAAATCCTATCCCCCTAATTATTAATTGTATAACGTAAGGGAAATTTAATTTAACCCGTAAGGACATAAGATTAAAAATAGAAAAACAACAAACGGTGTTTCATAATAAAATTAAATTTATATTTGTGGTTTAAAAGGTAAAAACCAATTCCAAAATCCTGAAAATATTTGCAACGATAAACAATGTTAGTTCCTTAGTTGAAGAGTTCAAGTGAAAAACTAATAGGAAGAAAGACATCACTTGGTTCACGTTACCACATCAAGTGAGAAATTCCTGTCGTCACACCCACCCACGAACGGAGCAATGGAATTTTTTTTATTCATGGGGGAGGAGTCACCCCGGGAGAAATTACGAATTTAACACTACGTTCATACTAGGAATGGTACCTTTTACAGAATGAAGTATGTAAGCAAAGCACCTTCGTTCAACAAATTTATGACGATACATAAATGGTTCACTTACTTTCGTGCATTCTCCTTTTCAGAACTGAACCCAATAATGTTACTTTGTGCGACTATACAAATTCATCGCTCTGCCGGGGGCAGAAGATGATTACCTATTAAGCTAAGATTTTGCAGAGGCTATTTTCTCATGCATGCGCAAGTTTTTGTCTCTATTAGAATATAGAAATCGAAAAAAATGTAAAATCGATCCACCCTACTATACATGCGTAAACTATTTTCGAATGGTAGGATAGAGTTGCCAGATGTGTAAAACATTTGTCATATGTAGGTCCAAAACATTCTCGAGCCACGCAACCATACAAATCGATCTCAATGGATGAGTTCACTTTCTCACACAACTAATAACCTTGGTAACCTTGGTAACCTTGGTTTGCTTCCGCCCGAATTGTTCATTTTGACGAAGGTCAAGCTTGTCACTCCACCTTAGACCTATAGTTTAACGTGGAATCCGAACCACGCCCCACCACGGCCGGTCCGGTCAGGAATTACAAAGTCCTCACCCGGACTTGATATCACGACTTCCCGATCAGCAGCCCAGCGTGTCAACCAGTAGGTTAACCATGGTACCCATTTATCTACCAACCAATTTTCATTGTATGGAACAATGAACAGCTGGGTTTTGCTGCGCGCCGCCTGCCATCACCGATTCTCGATCCCGGGCCGATGGATTCGTAGTCAGCGATGCTAACCACAACACCAGCGAGGTGTAGGATATATATATATATATATATATATGCAGTAAAATCACAGAATAACACGTGATCTCATTAATAAGCAAACAACCACAGAGAAAAAGGAAAAAGAAACACGAAATTTCTTTCTTGTCCCTGAAGATGTGAATATATCACGAAAGCGCTCGGATTTCGTGTTTCTTTTTCCTTTTTCTCTGTGGTTGTTTGCTTATATATATATATATATATACACAATGCTTTTGAGATATGTTGATAGATTAAATAATACTTAAAAGAAAGGCTTCATTGTTTTTATAAAGGACTACTCCGCACATATACACCCATTCTAGGTACGACTAACTCGGATCATCATTGGAAAGTACGCAGTGTCAACGTTTACACAAGGATTCCACGAACCCCTCAAATCCATAGGTTACTCGATCCTTTGTTTATGGGCCGTAAATCAATAGTCTTTTTCTGATGTCCACATGACCCACTTCTTGTTTACATATGACGTCACGAGCAGAGAAGAAGCTGGTTGGCATTAAAAGGAAAATAGACTGACATTTCAGGTAGTTTATTACTGAGAAAATTTCTCTCTCTCATTTGCACTTAGACACGGACCTAATGTTGTCAACTTTAGAGAATTTTCCCTACATTTAAGGAAATTTGACTTCCTTCATGGCGGAAAAAGGGAACTAAACGTCGCAAAATCCCGGAACTGCAGTGTGTATACGAGTTTAGGAAAATTAATAATTCTGAAATTTGTAAACTGTATTTAAAATTACGACAAAGTAAAGAGAGGGTTAACATACAAACATTGTGGTAGCAGTTATGACGGTTTAGCTAATATGTTAATTTTATGAGTAACTGTTCTTCGTAACGGGGAATTTTCAGATTATTTTTAGGAAATTGTTAAAGCTGGAAAATGGGAAAGTGCACGGGCCAAAGATTTACTTTAAACTTACAAGATCTGAACCAAGCTCTTTAGTCTTTGTTCAAAGTAAATGGACACTGTTACGTTGCCTCTCAAATACAAAATAAAAGATTATATTAAAAACCGTCTGAAATTCTTGTTTACTATTTATTTAAAATATTAAATGATCGAATAGAATTAAAAGAAACTACCTTAAAATCTCGTGACACGCATGGGTCGCTTTGTTTACAGTTAATTAACGAATAACTATAACACTGTCCTGCGCTGTACGAGTTGTTTAGAAAATTATAATATTTTAGTAAAGCCCATCGTATGTGAATTAAGATACAATGCATAATTTGTATCTGGCACGTCAGGATTGATAGGAATGTGACGTAGGTTATTCCCCCCAAACGCTTCTATTTCTTGAGAAATGTTCGTCACTACCTCCCCGAGCCGGGAGTGGGTAATTTGCGTGCCTGCTGCCTTCCTTAGATGTGGTAGCCGTTTCTCAGGCTCCCTCTCCGGAATCGAACCGTACCTCTCATATGACAAAAAGGGCATCTATATTTCCAATTATAGTTGGTTTGTTATGAGTTTTATACGCGTAAGCATCTGATTTTATTTCGAAATTGAACTAATGTACATTTTCTTTGTTTCAGATTTGGATTAAATATGCCGAGAATTTGTAATAATACACCTAATTCATTCTATTATATGCGCGGACGATTTACTACTAAATAAAGGCAAGAAATCACCGTACAAGTAGAAAGCATTACCACGCCTACTTTGGTTGTAGGATCGGCGATTAGGACAAGGTTTGGGCTCCACATTATGTTTGTAAGTCATGTGTGGAATGTTTGCGTCAGTGGGCTTGTGAGAAGAAGGAAATGCTTTCGGCATCCCCATCATATGGAGAGAACAGAGAAATCACTACGACGATTGCTACTTCTGCATGACAAACGTGGCTAGATATAATAATAAAAATAAGAAGCACATCACATATACGAGTATTCCATCAGCTATCCTCCCTGTGCCACATTCAAGTGAAATTCCTGTGCCGAAGCCGCTTCCTGATTTTGAAAATTTTGATTCAGAAGTAGACAACATCTCAATAACAGCAGTCACGTTCAAATGAACATGAAGGATATACTGTGGCCAAAAATCAGTCACCAAAATTGATAAGTCAGAGTGATCTCAATGACCTAGTAAGAGATTTAACGTTACCGGAAGATTCGGCAGAACTCCTGGGATCAAGGCTCAAAGAATGGAATCTACTCGCTCCTTCGACAACATTCTACTGGTACAGACATCGTGAAAAAGATTTCATAAATTTTTTCTCGACTGAAGGATCACTGGTATACTGCAATGATATAGTAGGTTTGGTAAAGGCGATGGGCAAAGACTACTAACCATGTGACTGGCGCCTATTTATTGATTCCTTAAATCGAAGTTTGAAAGCTGTCTTACTGCATAATGGAAACAAAGTTGCCTCTCTGCCTATAGGGCATTCAGTTCATTTGAGAGAGACTCGTGGAAATCTTTCATTTCTTTTAAACAAGATAAACTATGAAAAACACAAATGGTTTGTTTGTGGTGATCTTAAGGTGATCGGCCTTCTTTTAGGCCAACAGGCTGGCTTTACAAAATACTCATGCTATTTATGTCTATGAAATAGCAGAGACAGGGAGGAACACTGAGGAAAGAATGGCCTCAGAGAAAACAGATTACTCCAGAACAAGCAAACATCATTGCTAATCCACTGGTAGATCGTACCAAGATACTGTTACTTCCACTCTACATAAAGCATGAATTAATGAAAAATTTCGTCAAAGGTCTCAACAAAGAAGGATCTGGATACCAATTTTTATTTAAAAAATTCTCTCAAATTAATCATGCTAAGCTGAAGGATGGAGTGTTCGTCGGTCCTCAAATAAAGCAACTCTTAAGTGATCCAGCATTTGAAGATGCATTGACAGGTCATGAAAAAGATGCTTGGCTAGCTTTTAAAGCTGTTGTGAATAACTTCCTTGGTAACATGAAATCTGATGACTACAAAGAAATAGTTAAAGACATGATCCAAAAATATCGTTTGCCGGGATGTAACACGAGTGTTAAGATACACTTCCTACATTCTCATCTTGATTTTTTTTTTTCCTGAAAACTTAGGCGCGGTAAGCGAGGAACAAGGAGAAAGATTCTACCAGGATATTTCAGAAATGGAATGGAGGTATCAGGGAAGATGGGATGTTCGAATGATGACAGACTATTGCTGGAGTCTAAAGAGAGATGTACCGAAATCAGTACACAAGAGAAAATCGACGAAAAGGAAGTTTCTTTAGCTACTGACTGCTCTAATAAATTCAATGCGTTACTGTTGATGAATGGTTGGTTCAGTAATCCACAATTTTTATATATAAATATACTGTATCTTACTTAAATCCGTATCTACATTATATACAGGGTGAGTCACGACGAAATGTCATACCTTCGAGAGCTTATAGCTAAGGTCATTCCCAGTCAAAAACTTCATACGAACATAGGTCCTGTTCTTAACGGTTATGGAGCTATGGATGTTTGAATTTCAAGCATGCGCATACATGACCTTGAAGTAAATTGACAGTTACTTACCGAACAGAACGAATTACGCAGTAGAGTGGTGTGTTTCACAGCGTGCAGTTGATGTGTTGTGCGTTCAGTATGCCTTTTGCTTTTTCAAATGCCGAATATGCCGATATGGTGTATGTTTTCAGATTTTGCGATGTAAACAATACTACTGCTGTCGCTGAATGCCAGCGACATTTTCCAAATCGAAGAATTCCGGATCGACGTGTGTTTAGCAACGTTTTCCGGAGATTGCGAGAGAGCGATTCATTTCCTAGCATAACTGTTTTAGTTGAGCGTCCTGTACAAGATGATGTGGCTGAACAAGAAAACATTATTCAGATGGTACAGCGGAGTCCTCATGTTAGTACGCGAAGGATTTCCACAAGTCTTAGAGTTCCTCAAACGAGAGTAAGTAGAACGTTACACGAAGAAAGCATGTATCTATACCACGTACAGCGTGTTCAGCACCTCCAACCTGGGGATCGTGCCCAACGGCTGGAATTTTGTAATTGGCTCAATGCCGATCGACAAGTGCATCGATACCTCTTGTTCTGTAATGAGGCTCAATTTACTAGCGACAGTGTCAACAACACTCGCAATTCACATGTGTGGTCAGAAATGAATCCTCATGTCATTGTGGAAAATAATTGTCAACATCGGTTCAGTGTCAATGTGTGGTGTAGTATTCTCTACGGTCAGCTGATTTGGCCGTTTATCTTCGAAGGTGGTCTTACAGGTGACATTTATCTACGATTTCTGCAAGATGAACTGCCGTCACTGTTAGATGTACCTTTGGCAACACGATTGCGTATGTACTTCCAACAAAACGGAGCCCCCCCCCCCCCCCCCATTTTAGCCGTGCAGTGAGAACGCATCTCGATGATCGCTTCCCTGGTCGATGGATCGGTCGTGGTAGTGCACAAAATTGGCCACCCAGGTCTCCGGACCTAACCCTCTAGATTTTTATCTGTGGGGCCGCATGAAAGAGCTGGTATACCAGCGAAAAGTGGAAACACGAGATGCATTGCTCCGTCGCATTTTGGATGCTGCAGCCCTCAAAGGACAATCGTAATGAACTAATGCGAGCCACACGCGCGATTCACAGACGAACAGCGATGTGTATTGAGGCCGAGGGTAGTCATTTTGAAGTTATCGTAAATTCATGAATAAAAATTTTAGCAGCTATTTGTTCGCTTATTCTTAAACATTCAAACATCCATAGCTCCATAACTGTTAAGAATCGGACCTATGTTCATATGTAGTTTTTGACTAGGAATGACCTCAGCTATAAGCTCCCGAAATTATGACATTTCGTCGTGACTCGTCCTATATATTAGTGTATATATCAGTGGCGATTTCTTAATGAATGCAACGCATGCAATGAATGCATGCGTTAAATATGTTCTCTTTTCAAATCTAAGTAAGGATTATAATTGACAAAAATAATTTTCAGAACTAAAAATAGGCTAAGGCTTCAATCACGCATGTACTGGCTATTGGGCGGTGTAAACAAAATTATGTCTTATTTCATTAGACAATTAAGAACATTTTTCTGTACACAGATCGAAATACTTGTAGCTAAAGCATTCACTAATTCAGTCTGGGTACAGAAAAATGTTCTTAATTGTCTAGTGAAATAAGACATGATTTTGTTTACACCGCCTTGCCTTGGGCAATTTTTTAAGGAGACTTCTCACTATCCATAAGATATTTTTTGAGCCTCATAGCTAAATTCAAAAGGCAATATGTTTTAAAATATGCTTAGAAAATTTACTTAATATTTTTACTAAAAATAATTAAAAAGCTTTGTTCTGATTTTTTTTAATTAATGAAAATAATACGGCATGCATTCAGTTTTATAGGTGCATTCACCAAAAAGTAACATCTGGCAATTCTGACAAGGCTTCTTTCCAGTACCACAGCCGCAAGCTTCACTTGTGTTCGGTGTTCCCTTAAATAAATTATAGCATTGTAGTGCCCATAATGACTGACGATGTGTTTAATCAATTGAAGACTAGAAGATTTTACTCACTCTCTTTTGATGAGAAAAAGCGCATATTGAATAATGGCAGACCGATTCCACATTTGAATTTAAGCAAAGAAAATAAAGGCTTCACTAGGAAATTTAATCCTAAGCTGTATGATGATGTTCCCTGGTTATGTGGAAATATTTCAAATAACAAATTGTACTGTTGGTCGTGTTTCCTATTTTCAAGAGATAACTCTGTGTGGAATTCTGTTAGTCGTGGATACGACGATTTAAACAATTTACATACTGCAATTTCTCGCCATGAAAAATCTCTTGCTCACATAAATGCATTTGTTGATCTTAAAACATTTGGAAAGTCAGAAAGAATTGATTTAATACTCGACAAGCAGAAATCAGTTGCCATTTCCAGACATAACGAAGAAGTTAATAAGAATCGAGAAATTTTGAAACTTTTGATTAGGATAACATGTTTTTTAGGTATGCAAGAATTAGCATTTCGCGGTCACAATGAAGAAGAAAACGCTGACAATAGGGGTAACTATAATGAATTGGTATTTTGTATGAGAGAATTCGATGAAAAGCTTCAAAACCATTTAAAAACTGCGACTGTTTTTAAGGGAACATCATCTGCTATTCAGAATGACATAATTCAATCTATTAGTGCAGTTATGTTAGAACAAATAAAACGTGAGCTTATCGACTGCATGTATGTGGCGATTTTATTAGATGAAACATCTGATGTCAGCTGTTTTTCTCAACTCTCTACTGTTGTTCGTTATGTTAATAAACATGGAGAGATTTGTGAACGATTTATAAAATTCAATGACGTCAGCAATGATAGAAGTGCAGGAGCGATTTCTGATTTATCTCTAAGGCAACTAGGTGAACTGGGCTGTTTGAAAAAAATTAGTTGCTCAAACCTACGACGGTGCTGCTGTTATGGGGAGCGATCTTAATGGAGTACAAACAAAGATTAGAGAAACTGTACCAGAGGCTATTTTTCTTCACTGCTACTCCCATAAACTTAACCTTGTTTTATCCCAAGCTGTCGCTGAAATTTCCGAATGTAATAATTTTTTTTCAGTATTAGGAAGTTTGTCATCATTTTTCAGCAGTTCAACTAAGCGAACTTCAATGCTTGACAAAGTTGTTGGAAAGCGTTTCCCTAAACTGGCTCCAACGCGGTGGAACTATTCATCTCGTCTAGTTGAAAGAGTTAAGGAAAATAAAGAAGATATAATAGATCTTTTAAAAAGCATTCTTGAAAACCCAAAGAAATTTGATGAAAAAACAAAAAATAGTGCACGCGGATTGCTTGCTGGTATCGATACTTTCGATTTTAATTTTTTATTAGAAGTATTTTCTTCAATTTTTCCTTTTACTGAATATCTATTTAATGTGCTGCAAACAAAATCTATGGATATTGTGTATAGCTCAATCACCGTTGAAAGCACTATGAAAAAAATCAAACAAATAAGGGATACAAAATTTGCAGATATGTGGGACTTGATAACAGAAAGATGTGGTGAACCTGTATGTAAAAGGAAACAGAGTCTTTCTCCACAAGAGAAGTATAGTCAACTATTTCATGAAATATTCGATAATATACTTCTTCAAATGAAAGAGCGTTTCAGTTCAATGGAAAAATTGGAATTCATTGAGCTTTTAGATTGCAAAAAAATTGAGTTCTATGATGTTACTTTCCCAGAGAGAGCTTTTGAATCTTTGAAAAGAAGCTACAATTCATTTTTTGAGTTTCCTCGTCTCCGTTCTGAATTGTGTGTTTTATATTCGCACAAATCTTTTGCCAAAAAGAATGTTGCTGAGCTCCTAAAATATCTACTGGAAAGCGAAATGCACAAAGGTCTTAAGGAAATATATAAATTGACGAATTTGATTCTAACTATACCAATATCGACAGCAAGTGTTGAGCGATCATTTTCTGCGCTTAAAAGAATTAAAAGTTATTTACGGAGTTCCCAAAGTGAAGAAAGGCTATCTAATCTTGCCTTAATTTCAATTGAAAAAAATTTCATCAAGAAGCTTATGGAGAATCAAGAGTACTTTTACAATTTGGTCATCGAAGAATTTTGCAGGAAAACTAGGAGAGCAGAATTTCAATTCAAATAATGCTTCACAATTATTTAAGGTAAATTTTAAATTTGTATCTTTTTCTTTAGATCAATTCGGTAACTACTATATATAAATATGTCTAATTTTTTGTTCGCATATTTAAGCCTAACATTAAATGAACTTTCCTTCAAAGAGGTCCCCAAAAGTTTGTAAAACACCTTTAACTTGCTAAGTTCTATGTAAACAATATGCAAAGTTTGGGCAAGAGGGTTAGGCGGATGTTTTTCTTCCATTCCATAACATTGCATGCCTGAACAAAAATGTCACGAGTCGCCACTGGTATATATGTAGTAATAATGTAAGTGTGTGTGTGTGTGTGTGTGTGTGTGTGTGTGTGTGTGTATAATATGTTTCTGGGCATGCATTACAACTATAAAATGTTTTAATTGAATAACATATACCATATGATTCGTCTGTTCGCTTATCCAATTGGTAACATTTTCTTATCCATACGTTACGTGTGATTGTAGAATATCTAGACGTGATAGGAAAAAATTAATTATACAGCTGAAAAGAGCATGCCTTTATTGTCTTAAATCACCCATTTTCATTGAAACAACTCGCAAAAAATTTGAATTCGCAGGGCGGTGAAATCATATTCACATATAAAATTCTGTGAATTAAAATGAACGAAATGATTGAAGGGAACATATAGTGTGTTCTATTAATGCACAGAAATCCTCTGCGTATTCACGGTCTTAAGGTGTAAATTCCAGATTTGGAAAGGTTTTCCCGATATGGGAAAACAAAAAACATACTTGCCAACCCTACCGATTTAGACTGTAGGCTACCGATTTGAAGGCATTCTACCGCCTACCGACTTCACAATATCAAACCTTTTATGCTCAGAATGCACTGGAGTGCATCATTTACGGCTAGATTTTTAAAAATTTCCCGGGAGAGGGGGCATACTCCCGGACTCCCTGGCATTGATTACAAATTCTACCGCTTTTGCTTTCAAAATGTTGGCAAGTAAGAAAAAGGCGTGACGCAATTGCGGCCCCAAAGCTATTTTTATACGAAAAAATGTAACAAACAGAAATCCTACAGTGAGAATGAAAACGGATCAATTTGAAAATCGTCTCCTTTGAGATTCTCATTCTTGGACGAAGACTGAAATCGAGATTGAGAAGGGGCCGTTTGCGGAATCCCCTCCCAGACCTTTGATCTTGATTTGGACCTTTTCCAGTTTGTGTACCGTTTTTCATATAATTTAATTTTGCTTCTTTTCAGATCAAAAATGAGTTCTTGATAACCTAACCTTGAATAACCTAACCTTGAATAACCTAACCTTGAATAACCTAACCTTGAATAACCTAACCTTGAATAAATAATTTCAATCTAAAAATGTTTACTATGCTGTATGTTATGTACTTTAGAAAACGGTACATAAACTGGAAAACGTCCCTTGATTTTTACCGACCTCCACACTGTGACGTATTACTTTTTACAAAAGATATACAGGGTGTCCGAGAATTATCTGTACAATTTTTGGCTGTTATTAAAAGTCAACCATGAAGTGTAGAAATTCCAGTGTTGTCCCATTTTACAGAGAATCTCATTAAGTTTTTTCTGATACCAAGTTTTGATAAGTTTTTTAGAAATTCCAGTGTGTCCGAAAATTATCTGTACAATTTCATCTTTTAATAAAATTCTTGAACAAGATTATTTAGAATCTGTATTTTCAATAGTTTCTTTTATTAAAGTAACGTTGTTACAAACATTCGATATGTGCACCATCAGTGATTCGCAAAACATCCAATCGATAATCCAAATGTTGCCATGTATGCTGCAGCATATCCACATCAATTCGCTCAATAGCAGCTGTGATTCTTGCTTTTAAATCATCAATGTCTGTCACCCGCGTACAAAAAAGAAAAAACTTGTCAAAACCTGTTATCAGAAAAAACTTAATGAGTTTCTCTGTAAAATGGGACAACACTGGAATTTCTACACTTCATGGTTGACTTTTAATAACAGCCAAAAATTGTACAGATAATTCTCGGACACCCTGTAGTTAGACCTATACAACTTGGGCCTAACTCAGCACGACTCTCGACAAACGAGTCATGAATTAATTATTGCTTACGGGGACACAAAGTCACCTCTCCAAACTCGTAATTTTAACTTATGTCAAATCACGTAATTTAATTTTCAGGATAAAAACTGTTTCTGAAAATTATTAACTTTTTACATTAAAACAAAAAGTTATTAAGCAAATTTCCATCTTTTACCAATATTATACGCAATGAAATTAAGTACACCCATTTTTTTTAATGTAAAAACAGTTATTATATTTTCACATTGGCACTTAGCACTTGCCTACCACACTAGTTAAAAGGGAAAATAATTATTTATTTTTATTAAATTTAGGATAATACATAGGCTGACCATATTTCCTTGAGACAAAAACGGGACATTGGGATGGCAAAAAAGGGACGGGGGTTATGTAATATTCTGTATTCATGAAAAAGTAAGTACATAAACATATTGAGCTTACAATTATTCTTCAGTGACAGAACCCATACAAAAACCCATACAAAACGGTACTGTCCCGTTCAAAACGGTACGTATGGTCAGCCTAATAATACAGATCAGCTATAATGATAATCATAATGATAATAATAAGCTTTATTTGCAGGCTATAAATCTCATAACTATATAAATATTATATTTAATGAAGTTTCGATTAAAATATTAAAAAATTCAACGTGATCAAACCCTTTAATTTTTGCTGTTTTCAGACTTAATTAAAACATCACTTTAGTTTACTGCTCTTCCTCATCACTCCTTTGTTCTAAAAGTGAAATGTTAGTAAACAATAAATGTTTCATCGTGCAATGTCATGGGTTTGTTTTTAGCAGTAAATATTATTGAAAAAATGAAACAAAATATTGTTCACAAAATTGGAAGTTAAATGTAATAACTACATTGTTATTATTATTATAAATATTTTATATGTACAGTATGAGAGAGAGAGAGAGAGAGAGAGAGAGAGAGAGAGAGAGAGTTACAAGGATAAGAGGAAGCCTCAAAGACCTTCCGGTCCACTCTAGGAGGTTCCTGTTATTAAACAAGTTTATTTTTCTTTCAACTATCCTAGCAGTAGTAGAAAACTGGATAGAAAAGTAGAAGGCTCTCTCCCCACCCTCCCTGCCAGAGGCAGGTACGGAAAAAGGTTGAAGAAAATACCTTGACCCTGGAAAAGTAGGCAAGGAAATTTTACAGGAGAGAGAGAGAGAGAGAGAGAGAGAGAGAGAGAGCCACAACAGCTTTACAGCCTAGTAGGCCTTGGTGGCACCCGTGAGTTTCGTTCAAACACAGACAACTCACAGACAGAAGAGTTAGCGCAGAAAAGCAAGAAGGCTCTCCCCTCTTTTTCATCCCCTCCCGCCCACAGTGGGCGGGGTAGAAATAATTAATTCATACGTTCTTGTTTTGGCTTGTTTGACCTTCTTCGTAACGGCTTTATGTGGAATCTAAACCCGACCAAAAGCGAGTTCGGCCTTATTGCTATCATACGGCAGAGCAGTGGCGGCTCGTCGGTAGGCACTGCGGAACTGCAGTACCCCTAAATTTTTTATTTACAATTGAAATAATCAAGAACAATATAAGGATGAGCTCACTGAATAACTTTTTCAATAACTTTTGAAACTTTTATTCATTGCTCAATGCTCATCCTTTTATTTCAGTTATTATTTTAACCCATTCTTAGGGACAGCACCCCTAGAATTTTTAGTCACGAGCTGCCATTGCGGCAGAGATAGGTGTAATAAGTTATTTGGGTTTTAATTTTCTTGGCGATAAAAATTGTTTCTATTTCATACAAAACAGTGCAGAATTCCTCTTTGCTCAAAAGAACATTGATCAAAAGTTCCTTTAATGGGCTCTTTACACTTCTCACTAACCTTTCCCAAAATCCTCCCCACCATGGTGCTTTTTCTACAATAAACTCCCACTGTAATCAATGGTGTGAAAAGTAGAAATGGAATCCCTCCTCTTTTAGCAAGGACCAAACTTCTTGAAGTTCCTTTGCAACCTTTTGAAGGTTTTTGCATTATGAGATATGAGTTTACTCGGGAAACCCCTTCTGTTCACGAACCTTTTAAAGGCCAGATGAAATACATCACTACTTAAATTGCTACCAGCTCTAAATGGATTGCTCTGGTAGTTGCACAGGTGAAAAGACACACATAACCTTTGTTACAAAGAGTTACGAAGTTTCGAAGACCTTTCGGTCCACTCGGGGAGGTTCCCGTTATTAAATTAGTTCAGTTTTTAAATATTCTAGCAGTAGTAGAAAACTGGATAGAAAAGCATAAAGCTCTCCCCCCAACCTCAGCTCTCTCCCCGCCAGAGGCGGGTAAAGAAAAAGGTTGCAGAAAATACCTCGACCTTGGAAAAATAGCCAGGGAAATTTTTACAGGAAAGAGAATATACAAACTACTTCGACAATTACGTTATGCACACAAAGAAATCGAACACTAAAGAGTATGGTTGTATAAATTAACATAATATAGACTGTGCTAATCGTATATGAACTACTTGGTATCGTTACAAAAACCTCGAACATACATTTTGATATTATACAAAATATTTGCAGTTATTTATCTAGGTATCGGGCCAACGAAAAAACCTCATGGCCCACTCCACATTAGATTAGTAAGATTTATGAAGAGAATTGATTTTTTTTTAAATATAGGCAAAAAATTGGCATCGGTATCGGCTGAGTTTTGGAATCGGTATCATTATATTTTATATTATTGATAATTTCCCAATTTTGTAATCCCAGTAGTTGAATATCTTCAATTACAAGCTATTTACTAATTTAAGATAGGTTACTATTATTAAGTATTTATACACGACTATGGAATATGCCACCAAATCTTTTTTCAGTAATTTTAATTCATTGAAAGGGCGCCTCACTCATATGACCAAAATACTGTAATTAGTATTAGCTACATTTCTCGTGCTACGTGTTTCAAATAAGGTAAAACATAGTCCGATTTAAGTTTAACAAAATGTGTTTAGTGATAATATATTTGAGCTTTAACATTATGCATAGCAACACTTCTGAAAATCTATTCTGGGATACGTACGTGATCTCTACAAGGCAAGTTTTTTTAATCGAGCATATCTCTACAATGCAAGTTTTTTTATCGAGCATTAATGTCAAAAAACTTTTGTTACACCGCACTGAGTACAATAGAACCAACTCTCATTTGCCTTCATTAAATTTCTTTTATTGACATTTAAGAAAAGTTTCTTAAATCATTTTTCATTTATCCATTCTCTCATGACAATTCTATTAACTTGATTTAACCTAGCATAACTTAACATAATCTAAGTCGACCTAACCCGTCATAATAAATCCCAAAGTAAATTTAGCGATAAAATGTAGACATTTATTTTTTTGTACTTGTTAATTACTTTCATTTAAAAGAGAAAAGAACAATTTTGCCATTTTGACTAAGTACTGTTTAAATTACTGAGGAGTTTTCTTTCTTTGTCAGCCCTGTAAGGGTTTGTTGTCTCCCCCATCCCCACCACAAAAACAAAACAAAACTGAATCGATATTGTGTTAATGATTTTGGATAGTTTTAGGGGGGGGGGGGGATCTCACACTGTATTTAAAGGATTGTGCAAACGTTAAAGAATTAAAAAAAATGTTCTAAATTATATCTATTTACAGTTTTTAAAATATACAAATTGGTATCTGTACATTTTAATTCGTAAAAGCCTTCGTGTCAACTTAAAACTAAACATCCGTTCGTATTTTGTTTTATTTGTATCATATATCGTATAAACTGATATAAATAAGTATCGTAAACCGGGGTGACTTGACTTTAGACACGTGGTGACTTCGGACAAAATCTGAGTAAAAAGTCTTACTATTAAATAACTCCTAAATTAAATAGGAGGGGAGTGTTCTGATGCAAACAGGGTTTTGTTTACCGATTTAATTTAGGAGCTATTTAATAGTAAAACGTTTTACTCAGATTTTGTCCGAAGTCACTCTGGTTTATGGTATTTTACACGAGAAGTACAGTGTGTCCCAAAAGTCACGCAAGTTTAAAACAAATGGACGTTGTTATTATTATACCTATGTAGCAATCAGGTAGGCCTCTTTTCTTTAAGATTTGATTTTTCTTCTTTTGAGTAGTATCCATACAGAGGTATTTCGCCACACACTGATATCTATTTTATTTTAGCATGTGAAAATTTTTGGAAACGCCGAACAGCAGCAAAGTACGCTACCATACAGGAAGCCTGTATGGTAGAAAGGGGCTTACAGATTTCTGCTCTGATGAGGCCTGGTTCGACTTAAGAGGCTGTTATTGTTAGCAGTTAGAATAGACTACTGTAGTTACGGTACGCGGGCCAACTTGCAGGGCCGCCGAGAGGGCGGGAAGCCGGGATAAATCCCCGGGGGCCCGGAAAGAGGGGGGATAAAATCTAAAAATATTAATGAAGCAATTGATTAAATAACAGAGATGAAATATAATTAATGAACATACATTTTAGAGAGATTATCATAGTCAAACTGAAGCGGATAAAATATCTGCGGTCCACCAATGCCCAAGACCGACTGATAGATGTGGGAACCATTGTAATTGAAAGCCAGTTAGCCCGTACTTTAAATTTCATCGGAATCATTTGCCACTTTGCTAGAGAGAAGGCAAAGAAGGCAGGGGCGCACCCAGAAATTTGCCGGGGGGGGGGGGGGGGGCGAACTTGGAACTAATCGTAGAAGTATAATTGAAATAGAGATAAATAATTTTTATGTACGTTCATGATGAGTTTATCGTTCAGTTAGAGATGATTAACTAGCTACTGCTAAGACACATTATGAATAAAAATATACAAATTATATTATAAAAAAATATAAAAATTATGATAAAAATCTGATTAGTAACATAATATTCAATGCAAACCGCAATTAGGATGCTCAGATTTGTATTAACATAAGAATAAAAAAGTGCTAATTTTGAGATTAAGCATTTCCTTGGACTGTTACCTTTATAAAAGAAAATTATTCTCAGGGCCGGATTAAGAGTTTTCGAGATCCTAAGCCATTTTAGATTTTTAGTAGTAGGGGAGGGAAGAGCTAGCGCCGAAGGCGCCGAAATTTTTTCACTTTCATTCTCATCCTGTTGTACTTGTAACCTAGCAATTTTACTGGGATTAACAATACTTTGATCATCATGCTCTGTAGAACCACTGTCAGTTTGGACATTTTTCTTTTGAAAAATTTATAAAGGTCCATTATCTTCAGTCCTGTGACACCAGCAAATAGTACTCTACAAAGTTACAAATAGAAATAGGAATTATTACTAACTATAACATTAAAGTCCATTATAATGAAATCAAAAATCCAAACAAAATCCACACAAAATTTTTTGTGCAATAAAATGTGAAAAATTGTAAATTAAATGAAAACTTTGAAACAATTTTAAAATGTGTAAAAAACAGAAGACCAAATTTTAAAAATAACATACTTAATGAAAATGAAAAGGTTTATTGGCAGACTATAGTCCATATGACAAATATTATTAATGTTTCATTTCATTTATTAGTTACATGTTTGAGACCAAGCGGCCTTCACACATGATCACACACACACACACATTCATACACACAAAGTTTTAATCAATACTTAAAATTATCAAAATTTAGAAAGCTCACAAACTAAATATTTGAGAGAACAAACAAAAATCGATAAACTGCGGTTGCCAGGTGCCATGAAAAATGACGCAATACTCATGAAACACAAAATCGCTAGAAAGCTAGCTAACATTTTTCGATTGGCGCATGAAATTAAATATGTAAAATATTTAATTGAATATGTAAAAATAATCAAAATAATAATTTATTAGCTCAATGGGGGGGGGGGGGGCGATCGCCCTTGTCGCCCTCCCCTTCGGTACGACTCTGAAAAAAAGTACACTTCTATCATAATTAGGAAAATCTTGCAGTAAACAATTGTCTTGCCTGCATGGACTAGTACTGCATTTGTAAAATGTATGGCGATAGAATTAATATAATTGATTCGAAAAATTAAATGGTCATTTTCTTCTGAGTTGTTTGTCTATTTATATTGTATGTTTTGAATAGTGACTTGGACATATGATAAGTTTGTTTATTATGTACACAAAAAACATTCATAATAAAATACTGAGTAAACAGGGGGGGCTCATAATGTTTGCAGATGATACAACTGTCTCATTTTCTTGCAAAGATGTTAATACAGCTAAGAATATATTTCATTCAGAATTCATCAGTGTAATGAAATGGTTGACCAGCAATAAACTCTTCCTAAATACCAGTAAAACAAATTTCATGATTTTTACTCATAAAAGAAATGTATATCTTGATGAACTTAATGTTAATGAAATCGCCATAAAGGAGTGTACTGTAGCAAAGTTTTTTGGTGTAATGCTAGATAAGAATTTGCAATGGAGTAATCATGTAAATTATATCGCGAAAAAGATTTCAAGGAGTGCTGTAATACTCAAACTTAGAAATGTAGTCCCTAAACAAGTTTTATTGACTCTTTATCATACTCTTGTTCTTCCTTATATAACATACTGCACCCTTGTTTGGGGAAACTCCGCTAACAACGCATTAAATGGTATCTTTGTCATCCAAAAACGAGCAATAAGGTTATCTGATGCTGATTTCTTTAATCACTCTAGTGCATTATTTAAAGAGCTAAACCTACTAAAGCTCAACGATATAACCAAACTGGCACATTTTATTTTTATTTACAAGTGTAAGAACAAAATCATTAATTTGCAATGGGTAAATAGATATTTTGTAACTCATCAAGAAATCCACTCGTATCAGACCAGAATTGAAACTATGGAATGACTTGCATGCCGTTATAAAAAATATTGTGAATGTAAATTTGTTTAAAACCAACTTGAAATCCCGATTAATAATGGCATACTAACAAAAATCTAGGATTAATGTCCACTAATGTTTAATATTGTCCATTAATATTGTTTAATATTGTAATACATGTTTTAACTATTAATAATACTTATTTATTTATTAATTTATAACTAGCTGCTTATTTTTAATAAGAGCCCAGTAAAGCCTAAAGCTTAAGGGCCAAATTACAGTAAATAAAATAAACAGTCGAGCTTCACAATTATTCATGCCATTGTAAATTGAAAAAAAAATTATTTTATTATTATTAATAATAAAGGTTATTCCATTCTATTCAATCCTTCCCCGGGGCCCGTGGCAGCTCTCGGCGGCCCTGGGGCCAAGGTAATCACTCACTCAATATACTGCCAGTCATTACACCGTGAGAAGATCGGTGTATGGTGTGAGATTTTTCGGACAGAATCATTGGGCCTCTTTAGTAATACAATGAACATTAAGTGAAACTACCACGACTAACACAGTGGCCACTACGGTGAAAATATTGCATCAATTTTCTGGCGACCAATTCGTCATCAAAGATCTGCGGCCTCTTCGATCCGCGGGTCCGATTTCTTTTTGTGGGGAAACTTCAACAGGAACATTTATGCAAATAGCATGAAGGAACTCTGTACACCTACAGAGTTTCTTCATGCTATTTACATAAATAGCATGACATGAAAAGGGTGGTGAATACTCCCAGCATATACTATAGGCCTAGAAATGCAATAATATTCAAGCAAGCTGTAATTTTTATAGTCTTAAAATCACTTCTTTACTTGTAGCTGCAAGAGTACTGCGCAGTCTTTCAGATTTTTTATTACGACTCCGACACTCCTTGATACGATTACGTAGTAAAAACGGGGCATATATCAAAGTGCAGCGAAAAGTCCTACATACCACTCGAAAAAAAGAAACTCCTGGTTTTAAAAAGCTTAACCAGTTACTATATAGGCCTAATATTAAAGAAATTATGAATCTTCGAATTTAAACTTGCGTAACTTTTCAAACACCCTATAAGCCTATATAGTTTTAAAAAGACGTAAGCGAGACACGTTTTACAACGATTTACCAAAACCTGCACATAATGAAAATAGATTTCAATAAAAAAAAAGATCTGATATTTTTATCGATACCATAAAATAAAGTGCATCCGAATTTTCTCTGCCGAAACACACGTACAACAGAAAAAAAAAAAACCCACAAAATTTCGAAAATTACCGTACCGGGGCCTAAAAGCAAAATTGGAAAGGTTTTATATGGGGCGGTACTCCTCTGAACAAACAACCCCTGCCACAAGAAGAATTATATTGCCTAAATCAGAGTAAAATTTAAGCATAAAAATAATCTCTCATTCACTGACCCTTTTTTGACCGAAGAGAATTTTTTCTCGAGAAGAATTTCGTGCGTAATTTCGTGCGTCAGAAACATCGTACAATTAAGTAGTTTCAGACGAGATTTTTCTTCTTCACTCTGATACGCGTGTTTATCACTGATAATTTAAGATAAATTTTATCATTTCGACATGTAAAGTGTACGAACTCTTAGTGATTGAGGGTGCCACAGTTAGGCAATGTTTACAGAAACAAATCTCTTTCGTTACATAACAAACCAAACTACGTGATTAAACCTAACTATATGACTATCGATCCAAATAATTAATGTATCACTAGAAAAATGATCGCGCTAACTACGCTTATTTGTCTGGTAACACAAACTTAAATAGTTGAATTAACCATATAGAAGTTGATTGTTAAATAATGCGAGTGTTGCAGGCAAGTATTTTTATCTGTGTATGAAGGTACGGATCGCGAGGTAGAAAGACGTTTTCCTTTTAATGAGGGAGGCCCTATATGGCATTAAAAAAACAAAACAAGAAACACACGCATTTCTGCATTACTAAACACAAACATTTATACGAGTATATTAAATAAATTAATTAATTAAATGGTCACTACGGTACTATATCCTTCTTACTTAATCGATTCTGGAAGCTCTTTTACGTTTATAAAGCGTACACCGTAACTTGACACTCCCCAAGACTTCCAAACTTTACTGGACCATTAAAAAAATAAAAAATCACGGAAAAGATTTCACACTTGAACAGCTTTTAAGGATGGGATCGGAATGGAAGTGACATTGAGTGGGAGTAATGGGCCTACAGGCAGGATTTTAAGTTGCCAAGAGAGATGCAAATTGTAAATTACGAGCTCTCTTTCAGGCTAGCTCCATGCGAAGGAGGCTTCAGTCTCTTCTGCTGTACTTGCATAAACGGAAAAGGAGGTCTTAAACAAGAGTTATTAGATTATGTTCAACTATCGAATCTCCTAATTAGTGGTGTACCGATTAATCGGCATTTGCATCAGCAGATTGGCCAAATTTAGCCGATTCTTTCGAATTTTAAAATTTTCATTACCAAAAATCTACATTTATACAAAACTGAACAGACAAAAAACACTATTCATGCTAATATATGCTCATTTCAAAGTGTAATTATATAAAAATATTTTACATTCACGAAAAAGGCAAAGCTTAATAAGTTAAGTTACCAATAAATTTACATTTTCTCTAACTAACTAATCTCTAAATATTATAAACTATTGTAATCTCCTACTCTATATTAATAATAATTCTATATTAAGTTGTACTTTATAATTTATATATTAAACCATCTGATTATGTTGACTTACTTTAAGTACTTTAATAATTTAATAAACCCAAATTTTATAGAGTAATCATTTTTTTTTAATTTAAATTGACCACCAAGAACTTGAAATTTTAATGACAAAATTTTTTTGGTTCTTTTTTAACAAATTTTAATGAAAAATTCTGTTTTTTGTCTGTTCAATTTCTATAAATATAGATTTTGGCTAGATTTTTTGTTGAAGAAAGAAAATACCTTCAACATAAGGAAAAACAACTACTTTAAGCGTTGGTTTTCAATTTATGAAACTAATATACGAGTAACAAATTCTGGTGCTGTATAGACCTATTGTAGAGTGAGCTAAGGAAAAACATTTAAACAAATTTGAAATGTAAAAATATGAAAAAAATTGAAAGTTTTCACATTACATTATTAAAATTTATGAAGGGAATTGCTTTTTTAAAATATAGGCAAAGAATCGGCATCGGCAGTTTTCCATGGAATCGGCATCAGCATCGGCTAAATTTTGGAATTGATACATAACTACTCCTGATACTTCCCATTCTCATCCGAAGTTCGCAAAAAGTGAACTTGCACAAAGAAATGCAAGTGTCGGATGAAAAAAAAGTTTTCTCGATTTAAGAAAATGTCTCTCACTACCGTTCCTATTTTCGGTATATGATCGAAATAATGGCTAATATTTCCTAACTTAACCGAATTTAACCTAACACTAGCCTATCCTATCCTTAAGGTAATCTAACCTGGACCAATGTCGAAAAGAAAGGCATGAAATGGGAGTGGATCGCTTTGAGAAGTGCCTCATTTGGGATTCTTGCTCTTGGGCAAGGAATGAAATAGTGTGTCAAGATACCCGATAAGCCTGCGTCAGCCGGAGAAATCCAAAAATAGCTGAATAAATCCTACAAGGTGGCCCATAAGTCCCAATCGGTTATAATTAAAGCGAAAATCGATTACTAAAAAAATAATATTTGTCGAGATGGTCATAATATTTTGCACTTTGAATAATCAATAAATATTTCTAAACATTTCATAAACTTTTTACTTTGTTTGATTTTTGTATTTTCGCTTTAATTATAACCGACTGGGACTTATGAGCCACCCTGTACATTTAATTCAAAAATAAATTTAATCTTAAAATTATAATGAAGGCATATTGATGATTTTTAAAATATAGAATGAAAAGAATAAGGGGATTGGCGGGGCCACCAGCTTGACCTCCGTGTGGAGAGAGACCAACGCACGAAACAACATAAGGTTCATAAGGTTAAGGTAAGGATTAGGCTCGTATCCTTTCACAAACAAAAATTTCGGTGGTTAACTAAAATAAGTTGGGTCTATTCGGACATCAACAACTCACTTTCAGGAGCAATTTAAACCGACGTCTAAGGAGTATTCGGAATGCATTTTGAGTGCAATAACCACACTGAAAAAATAGGATGAAAAGCGAAAAGGGGATAAAGTGGAAAACTTGGAGATAGTGGAAATCGAACCCGGATCGAATGGTTTCGGAGTCAGCGTGCTGACCGAACGCATCACTGCAGGGGTAAAGTTGCGGCGAGTGAGCGTTGTTATTGCGGCAGTCTGAAGCTAAAAATGTAATGATGGTGTTGTTTAAACTCTATCACAACATCTAAGGTCGTACGAAGGAGAGGACCTACAGCTTTAAGCGGGATCCGAATTTTAGGTAGCTACATAATCTGGACTCGGCGGATGGTCTCCCATCGAACTACAACCGAGACCCAATGTCGCTTAACTTCGCCGATCACCGTGAAGCGGTGTTACGACATTGGTCACAACGTAGCCCACGGCAGTGTGAGGCTATTAGAAAGTAATGTAATGAGATAAAAAAAATGTCGAAATTAGTTTTACTGCCTCGTAATTTTTAAAGGAGTACCTGAAAAAACGTACCGGTAATATCCACTTACGTTTTTTCAATCAAGGCACAAATACGTTTTTCAAATTGCTTTTTTTAAACGCGTTTTTTATTTTTAAAGTATTTTTTACTATTAAAATTGTAACACTTTGATAAGTGTAAATATGTACATATAGACTCGATGTTAATTAAGCTTTAAGATATAACAACGAAGTAGATTTTTTTTACTCGAAAATAATAAATAATTTCATATTTAAATTTTCTAGTTTTAATTATTTTATATATACAGGGTGTCCCGTAAGTCCCGTCTCATAGGAAAATTTATTTTAAATTAAATTTGCAAAAGTAATACATTAAAACTAAAAAAATGTTCAAATTGACGTCTTGTTTTGGGACCTTTTATTTTGTTGCAGGTAAAATAACAATGGCTAATGTGGAAGCGAGTTACTTTCGTGAGCATTTGCTCACGAGTGTAACTCGCTTCCTCGCTACCTGCAACAAAAAAAAAAGAAAAAAGAATGCGCTATATTGAAATGTAAATATAATTTTTACCAATGAATTTTTGAGTAATTTTATTTAAATATTTAATTTTGATCGTTAAAGATTCAAAATATAGTACGAAAGATCCCTTTTAAAGTATGTTTGTTTAAAACTCAAAGTAGTACAGATGGGCTACATAGTGGTCAATGTTGCAACACCGCTTCCCATCGATCAGCGAAGTTTAGCGACAGTGGGTCAGGAAAGTTTAGATGGGAGACTACCCTCCGCGTCAGATTATGTAGCGACCCGACTCGTGATTCGGATCCCACGTAAAACTGTAGGTCCCCTCCTTCATAGGACCTTAGATGTTGCAAAGGGGAATAAACAATCCCATCAACCATTGCGAATCAGTACGGATGAGTGTGACTCGTGGGGAGTTTTCGCGGATAAGCCTACGTTGCGTTTAGTATGCTTTTCGACTACTGATTTTGGCACAGTGATATTTTTAATCTATTAGTTTTCAATTCAACTTGTAACATGAAAATTTGCAATGCAATCTCTAAATTAACAGAAATGACTTTCCGATTGAACTGTTACTTAAGTTCAAAAGATAGAGGCACTGTTCTAACAACAATCTTATCCACTTCTATGACAATGATTCCACTCTCCACTTCTCCACCCGCTTTACAAAGCGTAAAACACTGTGGCGCACCTGACCTCTGATCTTTATACTATCTGTTCTAATTAAGGCAGGGAAAAACCTTGTGGCTTTCAATGTTTCAAAAACCCAATTCCTTCATCTGTCTACCCGTCACAATCTTCCACACGCCCATCCCTTTGTCTTCAACAACACATAGCTCAATCCTTCTTCTTCTCTTAACATTCTTGGCGTTTCCTTTTCTCGTGATCTTTTCTGGAAAGATCACATATATTCTCTAAAACAGCTTCTAAGAAGTTAGGTGGGCTGTATCGGCTCCGCAGTTTATTCAACTCCAATCAGTTCCTGTTTCCGTACAGGGGTTTTCCCTGGTCTTTCCCGCCCCTGTATGGAGTACGTTTCTGATGTGTAAGGTGGCTCATTATCTTTCTCTTCACCACACTGCTGAACTCTCTCTCTCTCTCTCTCTCTCTCTCTCTCTCTCTCTCTCTCTCTCTGACGCAGTGTTGCCTCACTCTCTCTTTACTATCGCTATTAATATAATAGGCTAGCGGCCAACCCTAATAACAGGCCATATTTTTTTAGTTTAATACCCCCCTCGTACAGAAATGTACAACATGTCCTAAAATTATCTACACCATCTGGACATAGAAGTTTGGCATGTTGTTCTCCATTCTGAATGTGCTAAGATAGTAAAATCAGCCATTAACTTCAGCTATGTACAGGTAGGTTTATTTCCCATGAAGTTATACATTTTCTGAAAGCTCTAGTGTTACACTATATCAATTTATCTATAAAAACATTCTTTTACACGATATATTTTATTTTTTGCCTAAAAACGTTATTGCTAGACCAAAAAAATATCACCTAAAATACAGGTGTTTCACAAAACTGATTAATATGAGTTACACAAAACTAATTTCGAGTACAATAAGTCAGGTATTTTGATATTCCAAGCATTAATACACTATGTTGAACAAAATGAATGCCATATTAAAATGTTGAATCACCATACAAAGTACTGTGCCTACATGGGTTAATAATGGAGACCTCTGTTCGCATGCCAACAGAAAGGTTCATCGTTCAGTTATGAAAAACAGGCAAATGTTGGCATGATTACAATACATATATAATAATGTTGCACTTGAAAATAAAGTTTGAATTCTTAACTGTGCGAACGAACCGATACTGAGATTTGAAGAACGTCAATTTTGTAAAACAAAAATTAAGTCACTATACGTGTATCGATGTACATAACAAAATCAACTAAATCAATTAAACCAACTAAATTTTAACAATTCTTATCTTTGTGAAGCAAACTACTAAATAACTTTAAAGCAGAAATCATTACTTAAAATTGGAATCTTTCCACTAAAAGTCTCAACTTGTTTTTCAATTACAAAACTGCATGTAAGTCAGTGCATACTGTATTCGGTGACTCCCGCAATATCAGTTCAATGCGTTTTTAGCAGTCTACCCCATACTGGGGAATAACACGTCGTAACAGCATATATGAAACACACTAATAAATTATTAATGTACAATGCTGTAATATGGTTATTCATCTAGCTCATCCAGCGGTGGTTTGTGGTGGGTTTGTTCATTCATGCAGTCCTCAGTAGCCTCGCAGACGCATTTCCTCTGTGCATGCCATTCGTTGCACAACTACAGTTCTTACTACATATTACATTGTCTGCGTCCACGGCATGAGCACAGAAGCTCATGTAATACTTCTGCAGTTGTTGGTCCATCAAATAACTTCAACTTTAATTCATCACCCTCTCTTTGCCACCCATTTCCATCTGGTGAAGACATATCTGGTTTAACAACGTGAGCCAACTTCCAAATGCGGGTCTGAAATGATGCTCTCTTAAAGTGTGTTGAAGAAAGCTAGGTTCTGATGGAGGTAGTTTGTGTAATGGTACATTCTTGTCAGCAAGGCGGACTCGCAGAAGATTCAAGTCATTATGTTCTTCTTTATATACATCCTTTGGATCGTATAGAGCAGCAACAAACTGTCGGGCTGCATGTTCGGCCTCAACTGTGTTGTCAGTACCCAAACTACCAAGGAGTGGAATCGAACCTTTCTTCTCCAATGACTCCATGGTTTTCCACATTTTCTTTTTCCTATGCCACAGAATGATGAGACGCTATCACATCCTGTCAAAGCATGCATGGCGGGAAGTAGACTAGGAACCACAGGACTTAATTCATTGCATATGCTGTGAACAGGAATATGACGATGGAGATCAGCAGTAGCGGTCACCTTTCCTGTTTCTACCCAGAAAGATGATGTACTTTGCATCTGAGGAAAATAATGCACAGCTAGCACGAGGACATCTGTGTCAGGTGACTTGACAACTATGCTTCCTTGGATATTGGCAGCAGAAAATTCCTCATCTGCCTTCATAGCATGGAAAAGCATCCTTGTATCTGCCTCTTCATGTGAGCAAAACAGATCTTCCACTGGTGTCACGCCTTGGCTAGAAATACAGACCGCTTTTTCTCCATCACTGAACCCACCTGCAAGGTAGATCTTATGTTCGTGGTGTGCAGCAAGTTCCGGTGTTCTTGGTGCATGTTCAGTTATGTAGTTGCACAAGAAGTCAGTCAATGCTGCTTTATTCAATGAGAGAGCCATGAACTTCTGCCATGGTGGAAGTGGGCGTCCGGACATCAACTGATATTGCTTGGCTCCACCTGCAGTTGCTAGCTTTCTGCGCCGTTCTTCAACTTTGATTGAGTCTTTATAGTCATACTGGTCGAACACATCTATTGTAGTGTTGGCTTTATGGGTACACGTCAACAGCCGAGTCATGTATCTGTTGGCAAGCTCGCCAAATGTAGATGTGTTGCTGCTGCCTGTCATTGATTGTAGTTTAGTCATAGCATCTCTGATGTAGACACAGGATGCACTATCAGTAGCTGTTGGAATACGACCAACCTCTACCTTGTTCTCCAATATGTGTGTCAACTCAGCCTTATGTGTTTTTCTCATTGCACCATCTTCATGAAACAAGCATGTTGGAATGGATATGACTGGCTGCCTCAATACATGGATCATTGTCTGGCCGTGCCTGTGAGATTTTAAGTGCTCTACAAACACCATTTCAACACTGACATTAACCGGCTTTTTCTTGCCTTGGATCAATACATGTGTAGTTTTGGTCATGTCAGTGAAGGTCTTATTTTTGGATCTAGTCAGAGGACTGTAGAAGCTACGATTACCTCCAGTGGACAAAGTACTCCCAATAAATTCGTATATTTCCTTCTCACCAGCATCGATGGCAGATAATAGCGACTTCTGGACATCTTGGTCAGCAATGACTCCACTGGAAATGTTCAACAATTTCCCATCTGGGTGGACATCTGGCTGAAATGGATTGGTCGCATTGTTTTCAAGACGTTGATCATATTTTTCACATCATCATCATCTCGCTTGAGAGCAGAGGTGTTTTGCTTGATCATGTATAGAACATTCTTCAGCAGCTATTCCAGTACGTTCTTTCATACTCTGGGCATATTCCCCTAGTGACGTTCTAATGAGCATCCAGCGGAGAAGGGCTGGTTCCTTTTGGGTGAGCCCAACAACACCCCCATTACTCTTGGCATCTCGTATCACAGTTCAGTACCCATGTCACTCCAAATACCATTGAAACGACCTGGTCTCAGACGAACTGCAAACTCACCATCATTGAATGCTTGACACACACCTTCAGGAAATTCCATCATATCAAGGAGATAAATGGGTACCCATCGTGCATAATTAATACGGTTTGCAGCGAAGAAGTATGGCGTCATTGCAAGTTGTGAGGACAGATGTATTGACCAGTTACCTTCACGTTCACTGCGTATGTAGTTCAACAGTATTTGAACTGCATCCAGCAACATTGACCAATATTTAAATGTGGGTGAGTCTGCACTACGTTCTTGTTTGAATTCACTTAGTAGTGGAAAAACATCATGAGTAAGTCCGATCCTTCAGTTCCCTTACAACATCTGCAGATTCTTGATCACCGCCATTCTGAATTGCTTCATAGGTATCCTCAATCTGTTGCCACTCCTCATCTGGGATATGTCTTTGTTGGTCGGCATCACACCACTTCACAAATTCTGTCAAGAACAGCTGCATTTAGTGCCTCATATGAAAGGGTTAGACCACGGACAGATATATGAAACTGCTTCCCAGCAAGCATCATGTCAGCTGTGTTTGGGGCATAAGTCCCACTATCCACTAGCAGATCCCTCAGTCCACCACTTCCCCATAGTTTTCCAATAGCAGCAATGAAGCAGCATGCACTATGGAATCCACCAAGGTGAATTACATGATTGGGAAAGTCGTCTGGTTTTCTCCATGTCACCTGTTGGTCCATAGTTTGGACTGGACTGAGTTGTCCCATTGCTTTTGTCATTGCTTGACTTCTGATCATTATTGTGTAGACAGTTGATGGATCGGCGGGCTTTGCATCTATAACTGGAGCATAAGTGGCAACTGTGCGAGTGAGTTGCATTTTTGTCATCGATGCATTGTATCCAGTCCAGAAGGGAACTTTTTCAGCTGTACTGTAGTCAATACGTGGAGGAACAGAAAGGTTACCACGCGGAATCGCTCTCAGAAACAGCCAAGTAAGATCCGCTACCTGCATGACTGATCCAGCAATATGTAGTGATTTCACCTTGATCTCGCATCATCACGGCAAGGTGGCTCTGGTCGTTTCCTGGGCTTTTCATAATGCAGTACATTTTTCAATGCCTTGGCATCATTACAGTCGAGAGACTGACTTTTCTTGGTCAATCTTCACTCTGTCGACCAGGCCAGTCCCAACTGCATTAATAGCCTGTTCCTGAAATACAACACGGGCCATGGAATGAAATGTTCCCTTTCCATCAATGGTTGCACAGTTGATATCAATAATGTCCTCACCTTCTTGAATCAGCTTTCCTCCATGTTGTCGTGAGACTAAGCCATGTGGTATGTATATGCGATCTTGCATTCTTGCATTCTTTTAAGGTCATCTTTTCCTAGGGCAGTTAAAAAACGTCGATGATGATCATAGCTTATGGTGAAACCATGGACATGGAGAGTGTCTATTATATCTCGTTTTCCATGATCATGATGGAGCTGCGCTGAAAGTCCTAGATGAAGGGGGGTTATAATATTGCTGTCACTGCTATGAATAACACTTTCTGCAAGAGCTAAGACTCTACGTTGTAATTTTTCTGCTGGCTGGTAATTTGAATCACACGATTCAAATGCCTCTTTGCTCAGCAACCAGAGAAACGCCTTCTGTAAAAGTGCTGGAACAAATTCTTCAGATATTTTCAGACCGATTTCAGCAGCTGTGTAGTAATCAGTTGGCTTTTCAATTTGTGCTATTTCTTGTCTAAGCATACCAATGGCAGAATGAGGCAAGCTTTCTGAATTCACTGGAACAGTTGATTGTTTTTCAGCAGAACCAAGTGTCATCTCATTAGAGTTGAAATCTTCCTCCAGTTGAACAAAGGCTCTGACAGCATCTCCTAAGCTGACACTGCTACTGACAACAATGCTTGACTTGGACTGTCCTCGGTGGGCATGAATAACAATGTTATCGTCATAATGCTTCATGAGACGGCGCTGAAGTTTTTCTGCACGATATGCTTGGGTATCAATGTGGTCAGGTAACAGCTGTTGGAATTTGTCTAGCAGGGTTTTCAACTTATAAGCTTTTCCTTGTTGTAGATTAACATCTATTTCTCCTACTAGTGCCATAAATGCCTTCTCGTATATGTTCTCTCCTTCTTCCATTTTTCTTGAAGCACTAATGTTAGGCTTGCTTGCATAGCTTGCCATGCAGGATTTGTGGTAAAGAGCATCAGCTGCAATGAGGTGGTCTTCAATTTTGGCAAGCATAGAAATGTCCTTCCGAGCTTGTGCTGCTTGATAGAGATTACTTTGACACGTAGTTGTTTGTACCTAATGTATGCTGTTCCTCTTTCGCGCGTCGCATATTAAACAAATTGAAAAATCTGTAAGCTTGGATGTTTGAGCTCGTGTGCGAACACTTTGTTCTTCAGTACCATGTGATGCAGAATCGTGCGTGCTACATTTTGTACTAACATGAGAAATGTTTTTCTTACTTGCAAATGATTGATAACGGCTACGATGATATGTAACAGACATACTATGTAATTTTGTAAGGTCATCAAACTCAGATTCAAGTCTTTGTAAAAGGTCATCCTGCCGTAACAATGATGTTGACAATATTGTTTCAATACCCACTTTTGTGGGTACAACCAGTTTTTCTTTGCGACTTTGCTGACATATAACGCATTTCTCCCATTTTGTTGACAACCTCTGTTTCTTCACCTGTACAAATTTTAATGGACTCGAGTCAGGTTCTGCCATGCTTCATATAGATGATCGTCTGAAATAAAAACAACAATAATTAAACTGTGGTTTTCACCACCACCACACATTTGCACAATATTTGTCACAGCACACACTTGTCTTATTCTAATATTGTGATAATAAAAGGAGGAAGTAAATTTAAAACTGGGCCTAACCTATAACAATACATGATTGTATTACGTTTTACTATAATGTGATAATTCAATTGTGTATCTAGAGAGAAAATACTTATAATAAACAGTATATTGATTAGTTAACAGTATTTTATCATGTGGATAAAGTTTCAGGTATTTTCTGTGTTTGTTTATATTGGCGTTTCCATGGCAACCGCACATGAAAAACTGAGGCCAACACTTAAAAATGTGTTCACTGAACACTAAGGACTAATAAAAAACATTACAACTTTCTGTACAAGGGGGGGAATTAAAATTGTTTAAATCGGGGTCTGGCCGCTCGCCTGTAACGGACGCTGCTCTTCTGAACTCTAACTGAATGCTTCCTCCGTTAAGGAGAGCACGCAGTACCAGACTTTCGACACATTTTCATCCCTTTTCTGTCCAACTCTCTAATGCAGAGGTGTGGAACCTTTATTTTGTGGCGGGCAATTTCAACTAAAATACTCTCTAGAAGGGAAAATTGTAGCTTTAAAAATAGTTTGGGACAATTAAGATGTAAATACCGTATGACTTTAAATAATCAAACTGTCCGCGGGCAATTAAATTACACATTATGCCCGCGGGCGGCAGGTTCCCCACCCCTGCTCTAACGCAAAGGTTAATTAATCGGTATTCTCAATCTTTCATCTACTCAACCGGTCAACTCTGGAACAACCTTCCTCAGTCCATATTTCCTCCTGTATATAACCTTCAATCTTTCAAATGCAGGGTGTCCAGGCCATCTCGAAAACTCTGAACCTTGATTTTGATTTTCCTTCTCCTTCTATCGGGGAGGGAGCATTCTGTGGGCATTCGCCCTTGGCCCCTTCTTCCGGCATTAAAAAAAATTTAAGAGCTGTTGAAACAACAACAATAATAATGAAAATTTACAATGTTTACAATATGGCTGTTTTCTTTCAAAAAATCTTCTAAATTGAAGTATGGACATTCCACAGTATAATTTCAGGTTTTCTAATTTTTTATGAAAAGTTCAACTTTTCCGCTCAGCTTCTCAACTACACTAGCGCCCTCACTTCCTATTCAAGAGGTGGTGGGTTCGAACCCTGGTGGGAGCAGTTTATATATATATATATATATGAGGAGATTGTAGACACCAATCGACCAGGGAAGTACCCCGGGGTGGATGTTAGGCAGGAGACGGAGTGCTGGAACTCCCGTTTCTCCTGTCATTGTCCTCCTTAGCTGATCTTTTTCCGTGTCTCATCTACCCTGTGAGCAGTCCAGAATGCTCGCAAACACACACTTCTCCCTCTATTCCTCATTACACATGCATGCATCTTACACACTACAAAACAGGGGTCACTTTTGCCCGAAAAAGTGACCCCTGTTGTGTGGTGTGTAAGATGCATGCATGTGTTTTTATAGGGTAGGCAGGGTAGGCTTTGCCTGACCATTAATTTTGTCAAACTTTAGAAGCATAAATATATCAATATAAATTAGCGCAATTAGACAAAATCTGTCGATCGCGCCCTCTTAATCCAATATCATACGATTTCTTTTTTTCATATTAGCTATTACAACCTAAAACGGCCTGCCTATCTTGAATGTATAATATAAATTCAACTAGTGTGGCGGATTTGATATATGCCATTTTTAATACGGAATAAGTGTACATATAGTCAGCCCGCGGACTTTCCTACTAAACGATACATTTTGCACGCTTACGCTCATTATCAAGCCATCCCGTATGAAGAAATATGAGAAACTACGATTTGCGAGGTGGGGTTAAAGGAAGAAGATTGATAGGCGAATGGTGTATGACGTCACAAAGGGATGGGGTGTGTTTGCACAAATATAGATAGAAAAATAAAGCTACACTATAAGTAATGAAAAATTGCAATGCATTGGAATCTCAACTGCGGTAAGTATCCTTATATACATATATAGTTATAATTATATACCTTTATTGAAATTATATATACTGTATATATATATCCTGGTCTCGACTACAATCCCTGGAACTCTACTCTCTTGAAAGAAGGCGCCAGCGGTACACAATAATAAATATATGGAAAATACTTGAGGGCTATGTCCCTAACCTCAGAAATGAAATAGAAACAAACTGGAATGAGAGAAGAGGCATATTTTGTACGTTCCCAGCTGCGGTGGGACAAGGAGCCATGAAAACGAGGATGGAAAATACCCTCAGAATACGGAAGAAATGCATGACGGTGTCGCAATTGCCGTCAAACGTGCTCTACGCTTCGAAGAGATCACAAGCTTCGAAGACGAAACACTGGCAGTCAGGTTAAAGATGGGCCACGAAGACCATCATTGGGACAACATACTGCCACCCGAGGAGAGGCACCATTTCATCAGCAGACATAATTAAACTTTTGAACTATCATAACTGCCCAGTTTACATCAGTAGTATGACTGCAAAATGGGAGTGCAAGAATGTTGCGAGGGGTCATGCAACAAAGGGGGGAGGGGCTATGCAATGAAGGGGGGAAGGGTTTAGGCAACAAATCAATGCTGCAAAGGGGGGGAGAGGGGCTTTGGGGGAGAAGGGAGGATGACCTCCCCCAAAGGGGTAACCTTAACCTAAGAGAGGGAGAGAAAGGAGAAGGGTCTTTGGGGGAGAAGGTGGGATGTCCTCACCCGCCAAAGGGAAACCTAACCTATGCTTAACCTAAGAAGGAGAGAGAAGAGCGTTCTTTATCCCACTGGAGTCCATCGCATAATGAGCGTCCAGGGACCCAGCAGCTTTTATATAGAGGGTTGTGAGTCATATATATTTTAATTATGTTCAGGTGTACCTTATTAGGGTGAGTTGCCAGATACCACCATTTATTTTAATTATTTATTTATTAAAGGCAAGAGTGACTTTCTCCTTAAAATTGTTCAGCAAGAGAACTAATTATTTAAACGATCCCCAATACTAACAATAAAAGAAATACAATTAAACCGTATTAAATAAAACACCATTACATTATTCTGTTTATTTAGACGAATTATTGGAATCAATTTCACGAAATATATAGAAAATAAATATACAATAGTTCATTCTGTACAAACAATGGAATATATATGATCAAAAAATTAATAATAATAATATAAGAAATACGAACGAGGAATACATAATTATATAATAAAAAAAATTACTCTAAAGCCAAACCGAACGTGTCATTTACTTTTGACAATCCTTTCTATATCTCTTCTAGATTTTTTTTATAAACAAAAATCCGCGAAATCAAGAAGAGGATTCCTTTATTCATTTATTTTCAATTAAAATTATTTCGTACTTTCACGCAAGTATATCTAACTAACAATAAAAATGTACACAAAATAATAATTACACACTTTAAACGCTATACGCTGTACATTTAAAAGAAAAAATCTTACATACTGAATAATTATTTAAAAACTAAAAATTTTAATTCATACATTTTAAATCATTTGAAAACAACTTTCTTTTATTCCAATAAAGATCTAACGGTATAAACTCGAAACAGGTGAATCGTCGACCAAAAAGGTTAACCGCAAAGGTCCATTTGACCACATTAGTGCTAGACCACCTACGAAGAATCTCTCTCGACTCCTACTTATTGTTTTCATTATTACCATTACTGATGAAGTTAAAAACTGAACTTAAGTATATACATAAGCACCACGTGATTGTTTTCCATGAACAAATTATTTATAGGCTAAATTAGCCTTTGATTAAGTAATGAATTTCCTTTTCATATTTCCATATGCAACAATACATATATATACACACACCGTATTTCCCGGCGTATAACGCTCACTTTTTTTCCCCCAAAATACTCCAAAAATCACCCTGCGTTAAAATTAACTCGTTAAAATTGTACATGTGAAGTGAGGTAGGAGGTATATTTTTTCCTAAATTTTTATTTTCCTAAATTTTCTCAAAATAATTTTCTCTTCAAAATTAGGGTGCGCGTTATACGCCGGGAAATACGATATATATGTAAAAATGAACGATGAATAATTCCTATATAATCATTATATAATCCTTATATGGATCCTTATATTCATTGTCTTCATACACTACTTATGTTTGTATGGTTTTATGTTCGAATGTTCATTTTTACACGAGGAACCAAAGTCGCCTGATGCGAGTTTGGATAGAATTTCGATTTCTGCTTTCTATTTTTTCTTTCAGTGTCACAACCATGCGACCTACCATTTCTATGGTTTAGTCTTATCCATATTTTTATTTTTCATTTGTTAGAGAATTTATTTTTATTATAATTAATTATGGTTGTCTTGCATCTAACCTCATCCCTAAATTTTATTAGATTATGCATGCACATTGAATGTGGTATGATTTGAACCCTTGTTTGTGCTTCTTTATTCATTTATTTAATTCTTCCCAAATGTACCAATTCCTTGATATTTACCGTATACTCGTATAAGTATATTTATTTAATTAATAGTTTCACTCACTCTTTGTACAATGGCTATAAACCTTTCCTTACTGTATTGCTCTAATTTATATCTTCTAAATTCTCCCAATAATGACTTGTACTGTACGTACGAATTAAATAACTATGGCATATTAATTATGAATTCACGTATGGCATAATTTGAATAACTATAACGTCATAAAGTAGCTTAATTCCCTTCACATTTTCCCGTCATTAATTTCCCTTCATCATATCTCTAGTATACAATGTATGGTAAATGCTTTAATAATAATAAAAACTCCATTCTCTGTAAGTCATTATTTATATGATGTGTCCTATCTGGTGTTATGTAGTGTAATTATTATTATTCGACCATATTCATCCGTACGTCCATATCTCATCTTGACCGTTATCCTTTATTAATTTATTACTTATTCATTCTTCTACCTATTGTCTACTGATGCCCTATCAACCTCAGTCCATGTTTACTGATGTCTATATTACGCACACAACCTATTGTGTTACGTACCGATATGTGTACAATAGTTTATGCATTCGTACATGTCCCCTAATGATCATGATTACGTACATGTACGTACATGTACATTGTACATACGTCCACATGTATTCTTTTCACTTTTTCTTTTATTTAATTCCTCGCAAGATACTCGTTCATGCTGACGAAGTGTTCGAATTCCGCTGACAGCAGCAAAAGCGAGTTCTTCTGAGGTGAAAATCTTCTCTTGTTGTCTCTAATCATAAAACACTTGTGTATCATGTAATATATATATATATATATATACCGTATGTGCCCATGTACTTTATGTAATACTCCTAACATCCTAATTGTCTATAAATATGAAACACTGAAAAAAAAACTATAGTTAACTGTTTAATTGTAATTAACTAATAATTAAACGATGTAATTAATGTACTTTAATGAAACTGTAATTGACGATAATAAGTCAAAATTACAATGTACTTTAATAATGTACTTACTAGATTGTACTCAATGTACTACTACGAAATTGTCGCCATTTAGGAATGTATACTCGGCGATATTACGATTATTATTTTTTTTTTCGTTTTATTTTGGAATCTTTCAAAATTCTGATCATGTGTTTAAAATTGGGCTTAACGTAGATCTCCATTAAACTGGGGGGAACTCAACCTTCAACTGCACTCCCCCAACATTTAGACTTATATGATGCTTGTATTTGTAAAATAAGAGACTCCCTTGTTAGCAGCCTTTCAGCGAGGAGGTTGGAGTCCTCCTCGAGGAGGCCGAGGGCCTCCTAACTTTTAAATTCCGGCCTGAGCTATGGTCGAAAGAGGTCGAACCTCTCCCCCTGTAAAAGTCTAATCTAACTTAGAGGCTGAGTATTACCTGTACATTTTAGCAGTAAATTACAATAAAATACATTTTTTTATCTTTTCCTTCGAGCCTTACTCTCTTCAGATAACTTGTCATTAAAAATTTCCCGATACGTTATAAGAATAATCCGGGAATCTTCAGAGAATTTAGTAAGCCTCGCAGAATCCTCCGAGCCAGTATAGAAGAACTCGGAGAGTAGTATAGAAGAAACTACTGCAAGTAACGAATCCGTTGCTGCCACCTAACTAGAACCCCCGTCGATTTCGAACCAACCCAGGCCATAGACGGAGGGGTTAACATATATATATAATATATATATATATATATAGGGTGGTGCAAATTACAGTAGTAATAAGTTAAATCGGTTTTCCTTCTTTCCGAATTGTTCATTTTGACAAAGATCAAGCTTGTCACCCGCCTTAGACCTACAGTTTAACGTTGAATCCGAACTACTCCACGGGCGGCTGAAAAATCATGCATAAATGTGATGAAATTCACTGCTCTACATGCCATGAGAAATATAAGGCGGTTGGAGTAAAGCATGTATGTTATATGAAAGACGCTAAGCCTAAAAATAGCCCTTGTATAACTGTGTACTACGATATAGAAACATACACGAACGCTGAAACCAAAGGTCATTCCACATTTGTAAGCCAGACTATCTGTGATGGGTGTATGGAGATCGAGTGTGCTGAGTGTCACAAATGTGGTAAACGGACAAACGATTTTAAAACGATTGTCCACGATAGCCCTGTGAAACTCTTTGTCCCCTATATTGTCAAGTTAGCGGACAAGTTAAAAAAACAACTGTATATATTCTTGCCCAGTACGAGTCATCTGAGATATTTACAGGTGATCCCTTGAAAAGAGGCAACAAACTAATACAGATTCAAATGAGAATGTACAGTTTAAAGACTATTATTCACACCTTGTAAATTAGCAAAGCTACCCAAAGTGATGGGCGTAGCCGCTGTTTCAAAAAGCTATTTCCCTTACACATTCCTCACTAGCGAAACTTTAAATTACGTAGAATTACCTCCACCCAAACATTACTAACTATGAATGTATGAGTGCAGATGAACGTGAAGATTTTGACCGATACTACAACAGTTTTAATGAATCTAATCTTTATAATATAGCAGATGAATGAGAGCGTTATTGCGTGAATGATGTGGGCGTGTTTAGAGTATGTTTCCAGGCCTTTAGAAGGATGTTCATAGGCCGTTTCAAATGAGATCCGTTGCAAGTCGCAACCACCATCGCTTCATTATGTTTTACGGTGTTTAAGAATAACTTCACGCCTAAAGACACCTCAGCCGTGATTCACAGAAACAATCCCCGCAGTTATAGGCACAAGTATATTTACTGGCTCTTACACATACAGCAGCAGACAGGTGTATACATAAAGCATGCCCGCGACACGGGGGAAGTACACATTAAGGTTAATGGTCGTTTTTTGGGTTGATGGTCTAAGCGAAAACCGTGCTGGTGGCACGGATGCCCCCGTCCTGAGTGTGGAATCGTAGGAGATATCCACGGTAGATTTCCTGCCGACAGTCCTGCGTGGACCCGCACCCGCGATCAACTTATAGGCTCCCAGTTCACTCACAAAGTCTTGTGGGAGCACGAGTATGATGCACGGATGGAAACAGATGGACAGTACCGTGAAGAAATAAACACGATCAAACATTCAATGGTGCTGGATCCTCTCAAATGCGGTGATAGCTTGTTCGGAGGGCGTACAAATCCCTTCAAGCTATACTTTCCGTCTACGGAGGGCGTAAAACTCCATTACTACGACTTCTGTTCTTTATATCCCTATGTGATGATGAACAATTCGGACCCCGTGGGTGCACCTGAGAAACTGGTGGGACCTGACCTGCCCACCATCGAGGTGTTCTCAACAAATTTGAACGGGTACTATTTCGGCCTCTCTTTCGTAGATGTGCTCCCTCCACGCGATTTACGATGCCGATCTTACCCGTCGTTATCGATCACAAGCTCGTTTCCCCTGTGCGTGAAGTGTGCAGAGGAGAACAATGGGAAATGCAATCATACAACCAACCAGCGTAAGATCAGAGGTGTATATACAAGCCCAGAGCTGGATCTAGCTGTTCGCCATGGCTACAGAATATTGAAGATATATAAAGTGTGGAGGTTTCAGAAACTACCCAACCTTTTCACGCCATATAAAAATGCTTTTTTGAAGGATAAGGTAGACGCATCAGGGTATCCGCGAGGAGTTGATACCGAAGATGAAAAATCGGCTTGTATTCAACGTTATCGTGAAGGTATACAGCTTGACCATTCCCAAATTGTAAAGAACCCAGGCAAGCGCTTTAGTGCAAAGTTGTCTAAACAGTCTTTGGGGAAAATTTGCACAGAATATTGGCAAAGAAAACGTTCATTTGGCACAAAGTTATAGTGAAGTCTGGGATTATGCCAACGCTCCTGATAAAGAGGTCATGGAGATCGTGAATGTAGGTAATACTTACATAATAAAGTACAACAATACCGAATTGGCCACAGATACCTCAGGGGTTACAAACATACCTGTAGCCAGCTTCACAACGGCCTATGCACGCATCAAACTTTGGGGCCTATTGTATTCTCTTGGTCGGAGGGTTTTGTACGCCGATACAGATAGTGTGATATTCACAGCAAGGGAGGGTAAATAATACATGCCTCCTATTGGTGAATTCCTCGGAGAGTTAAATGATGAGATCAAGGATGAGTATGGAGACATCGCATACGCCGACTCTTTTGTCTCAACAGGGCCAAAACCTTATAGGGTACGCGGGTGAGGGTGGTGGAGGATATGAAATATATCGTGAAGGTTAAGGGTATCACGCTCAACCAGGCGAATCGGCGGGTCGTTAACTTTGATTCGTTGAAGGATCTAGTGTGTTTGGATGATGATGAGGGCGACCAGCCGCCCCAAATAACTGTAGGTACCCACAATTTTCGGGCGCAGAAGCTGGGGGGCATGAAGGAACTTAGGGGTACGAAGGTGTACCGTAACACCTATAGGAAACGTTACCAAGAGCCTGGTACCTATGATACCGTACCCTTTGGATACCATAATCTTTGATATGTCTATTGTTAACGATATGTTTATAATTTTATTACACGTATTTGTAAATACATATATATATATATATATAATATATATATATATATATATATATATATATATACCTTGAATATTTCGTTTATTAAATAAATCTTGTTTCAATTAGTGTTTCACTTTCTCCTGTGTGTGTGCGCGCGTGTGCGTGCAGGCAAAAGTTCTAAGCTCCGCCCACCTGTATGATCGGTCACGTGACTCCTGCTACTACCTGGACATCTCTCTTCTCTGCGTGCTCAGTTGACCGCTGCAAGCCCTGGGTCTCAGATGTGCATTTCCCCACGTAGACGAAAAATAGTAATGGCCACCTTTAATATTGCGCGTTCGACGTTTATGAAGTGGTATTCGGCAAAATGTGAAGATAAGGTTATTGAATGGCTCCCTATTTCACCCTCCTTTGATACTTTTAAGGCTACATTGAATCGTGCGAAGGAACAAGAGGTACAAATACTCTACGGCTATTCTGGCGAGAGCATTGCAGGATTTCGTGGTACAAGTGATGTATTGAACTATGTTGTAGGACTAAACTTTATAAAAGATTACATATACCGTGAAGTAGAAGAAACGACATGTGCAGAAGAGAAGCAACGGATATGGTTAGTGAGTCTTGTTGATGAGTGGTACGACAAGCGATATTATGTTATGTTGCATCATAAGCGATATTATGTTATGTTGCATCATAAGCGATATTATGTTATGTTGCATCATAAGCGATATTATGTTATGTTGCATCATAAGCGATATTATGTTATGTTGCATCATACCGAGTGCTCGTACCCTGCGACTGAGAATGTAAATCTTGTCATCATGGAGAATCTTAAGTATTTTTACCACTACATTAATATATATCATGACGAGGTTTGTAGTAAGGTTGTGGCTAACGGTCTGCATGAGTATTTAACAGAATTTAGAGATGAGTATCGCATGCTAAGCAAAAATGAAAAATATAGTCATATGTTTCTCTCAAACAGTGCGCCGGTGTGAATAAAATGTGTTTAGTTCGTGAAAATCCACCTAAGTAAAAATGTCTGGTGTGTATTCTGGGGAGTGGGAATGATAAAACATTAAAACCGGTATTGCTTCATGTATCGGAAAATTTCTCGAAACACCTACCCAGTATAATGAGATACAAGTATTCACGTTGGAACAACGCCGTACACGTTTCATCAGCTTATGGTGTGACTCACTCCTCCCGTCGAGCCGATCCGCTCGCCTGTTGCTCATAGTCATCTCAGAGCTTGAACCGACTGGATGTGCGCTCCTCGAATACGATGGAACTTCCTTTGAGAAGCATTCTCAATGCCGTGTACGCTGTGTCCGTGACGAAGTCGTTGCGCGTGTTCAGGCGTGAAACCAGTGCCATTAACTATGTACTGGAAACGACTTGTAGACAAACAAACGGAATATTATTTATTTAAGTGTTGAGGAGATGAATAGAATCTTAGTGGTAGTTGAGAAGTGGAGTGAGGATTGTTATAAAATCCCTGCAGGTGTAGGTACAAGAAGAGAGCAAATTAGTGATACCCCCTCATACGCCATTGTTTGTACGTTGTGTATAAATAACGATCAGCCATGCATTGATATACGACTGATGTGGAACAATGCTTCTGATAATAACGTTCTTGTCCCTACGCGAAACCGTTTCATCCTCGACAGAATGTTTGAAATCGTCGGATTCCGCAAGCTGAAGCCTATATTAGACGCTCGTGTTACGGATATGATTTATTTTGACACGGTTCTTGAATACGCATACACCACTCTGCTCGACGGATTTAGCGAATGTAGGAATGAACAAGGCGAGAATGGTCTAGAGCTAGATGCATATTTAAAAGGTTTAGAGTTTAGACTTCGTAATATCCCGAACTTTGGTACAGAGCACTTGAGCGGTAGAGGACAGAGCTCGCCTACACTGTTCACCCTGAAGATCTGTATATCTCTATAATGAGTAGCTGTCGTTACGACTTGGAAGATTATTTTAATTGCCGCTATGCAGAGTGAAGAAGAATTCACGATTGAAAAGCTCGGGTCGGTAGGAATAAACCCTCGATTGGAAAGGCGTGTTTATAAACTTGTATTTAATAATGATGATGTGGCTAACGATGACCTCTTTGTGCGTGCTTTTGAATGTATTCGTTTAAAGATAACTTGCCAACCGAATGTAAAGTGGGCACAAAAATATTATTGAACGATATGAAGGCCATTTACATAGAGTATAGGTATCCCTATAACTTGAGCGGTAAAATAATGTTAAATCGTGTTTACTGCGTAGTGCAAAGCATTAATGACGTGACTGTAGACTCGATTACGTGCGAGTTTAGTGTTTTAGTTAAGCGCAGTAGAATAAAGTGAATGTATTTTGATGTACATTTATTTTCAATATATTTAATTATTTAATATAATTGTGTATATATATATATATATATATATATATATATATACACACACACACACACACACACAGTAGAGTCCCGATTATCCGACGTAAACGGGACTGACAGGTAGTCGAATAAACGAAAACGTCGGATAATCCGGAAATAGTGAGTGCCAGATGAAAGGAACGCAAATTAAACAGAATTTCCGAATAATTTTGAAATTAAGGTTTATTTATAAAAAATGTAAAATACATTATGCGACTACATAAAGGAATAAATCTCATTACACAAATTTATTGCTTTTATATACAGTATTTAAAAGAAAAAATTTCATCATCTTTATTAAGCTACCCATTTATAAATTAAGACAATGCAAAGGAAAAACTTTAAGGCAAACGTTTAAAGAAATGCGTGATGGAAGGTTGTTTTGCACTTTTATTTCTCTTCCTCGCAGCGAGGTCGCGCCACCGTCTTAATAACATGATGTCAGTAGCAGTCGCTTCCTCTTGTTGTTCTACGTAAGCGAGTGCTACTTCTAGGGCCTTAACTCCTTCACTATGATTTATTTTCTCTGTTTCATCTCGTTTCACCGCAGCCGAAGTATCATTTTCTTCATCGTCTTCATTCTCCTTTAAATTCACCATAGCAATTATGTCATGGTCTGTCAGCTCTTGTTGTTCGTCTTTCTGCATCCATTCCCGTATGTCATCATCTGCATTCTCACAGCCTGGAATTTCTTGTAACAAAGATAGCAGGTTATCACCTTCCTAAACTTTCTTGTTCATTTTCATCTTTGAAAAGTAACTTTTTCCATGATCTTCCCAAGGTTTGTGGTTCAATCTCATCCCATGATTGTGCTATCCAATGAATAACATCTTTTATATTCACTTTCTTCAGCGTATCTATCATACCATTTTCATCGTCCATGGCATCAAGAAGCGTAGTTAAAAGCTTACGCCGATATTTTTTCTTTAATGCTTCAATCACACCATGGTCCATTGGCTGACATAGTGAGGTCACATTAGGGGGAAGAAAAATTGCTCTAATATCACCACTTTTTAGTTCGTCCTCGTCAGGATGAGATGGCGCATTGTCTATGAAGAGAATTGCTTTTCTTGGGAGGTCTAAAGATTTAAAAAAAATTTCCACAAAAGGAACATATTCATTGAGAAACCAGCTTCGGAAAATGTCTGAATCCACCCATGCACTCTTCTGGCTCTTGTAAGAAACTGGAAGTGTAGAAGTGGCTATGTTTTTAAAAGCTCTAGGTTTTTTTTTGATTTACCAATGAATGTGAGCTTTAATTTATGGTTACCAGTGGCGTTACTACAGACTAAAATTGTCACTCTTTCTTTGCCTTTTTTATACCGGGGAGCTGCAGCTTCTGCACGAGAAGCTAGTTTTTTTGCCGGCAGTATTTTAAAATTCAATCCGGTTTCATCGCAATTAAATATCTGCTCTCGTGATAATCCTTCATTTTCAATAAGACGATGCAATTTTATTTTAAATCTAGGGAGTTCGTCAGCACTTGCCGATAACTTTTCCCCACAAATATTAAGCTGTCTTATTCCGTATCGTTTCTTCCAGCGATCAAGCCAACCTACACTAGCCGTGAAATCAGGTTCCCCTTCATTCAATTCTTTTCGAAAAAGCAGAGCTTTCTCTTGTAGTATAGGGCCTGATATAGGCACGCCTTTATCTCTCTGCTGTGTGAACCATAAGAACAAAGCTTCACTCACGTTTTCGTATTCACATTTCTTCATACTTTTTCTAGTCTTTAAGCAATCATCAGACGTTCGACTGGAGCACCACTTCTCTAACTCTGCTCTTTTCCTCTTCCAGTCGCCAACTGTAACTCTCCCCACGCCAAGTTCGGATGCAATACTTTGCATAGACTCGCCTTTGTCAATTCTTTTTAAAGCTTAAAGTTTTTGTTCAATTGAAAGTACCACTTTCTTTCTCACTTCCTTGGCCATCGTTTTACTATAAAGAAAATCACAAATATATTATTGTAGAATAAAATAACAGTTTGCGTGATATGAATTACGAGCGCAGACGATAAAATAGGTTACACCTCCGGGGAAATGTTCTGCAATGGTTGACAGCGTAACTTAAAGGATACAAATTAAGTTGGGTGCGAAGCTTAAGTGCGCGCGCATAATTATGACGAGCCTGGCGTTGAAATGGGCCGTGTCAAGGGCATGTCGGATAAACGAGTCGGATAATCGGGACTCTACTGTGTGTGTATATATATTTCTCTTGTACTGCTATATTGATGGTTATACTCCATCGTTTTATATTATATTTTTTTATTTTATTTTTTGGTCATATATATTCCACCGTTTGTATAGGATTGTATATTTATTTTCTATATATTTTGTGAAATTGATTCCAATAATTCGTCTAAATAAACAGAATGATGTAATGGTGTTTTATTTAATTCTTTTGATTGTATATATAAATATTATTTAATTATATGTATACCAAATGGCTGGTTACGCCTTCTACACCTACTGACGGATTTCTAAACCAACTGTCAAGAAAACATGCATTAATTAAATAAATAGTGCAATCTGGCAACTCAACCCTAATAATGTACACCTGAACAAGCCGTTTACGCCTTCTAAGCCAGATTAAGCCTTCTAAGCCGACTGGCGAATTAAGCCAACTGGCTGATTTACACCTCATAAGACAGCGGGCGCTCAGATGAACTTTCATTATGCGTCTGGCTGAAGCCAGGCGAACATCCCCCCTCCTCCTCCTCCTTTCTCTCCCTCTTAGGTTAAGGTTACCCCTTTGGAGGGGAGGTCATCCTCCATTCTCCCCCCGAAGCTCCCTCCCCCCCTTCATTGAAGCATTGATTTGTTGTATAACCCCCTCCCCCTTTGTTGCATAACCCTTGCTCAATTACCCCCCTTGTTGCATATCTTGCAACACTGATCAACATTGCATTGCAACAGTCTTGCACTCTCCCATTTTGCAGTCATGCTACTTACATCATCGGCGACCTGAATGCCAGACATGTGGACTTCGACGATAACTATAATAACCATTACGGGAAACAACTGGCAGAAATAAACAGAAGGGGAAAAATGAAGTGGCTAGGGTCCCATTTTCCAACTTTTTACAGTCGAAATTCCGGAACGGCGCCCGACAAAATCATTGCCAATAATCTGGCTTATCTCAACACCCATCATTATCCAGGCCCCACCACACCCAGCGACCACGTTCCTATCATAATGAAGATTGCCTGCGCCTCTTTACAAGTTCCAATCCGTCCCCGCCATTCCATCCGCAAGACGAGCTGGGAGGAGTACCAGGCTGATCTCGTCCAACACGAGCCCTCAGAACTGAGTGGTGGTGGGACAGAAGCAATTGATGCCGCCACGACAAACCTCCTAAAAGCGCTGAAGACTGCCAAGGAGAAACACGTCCCTACCATCACCCACCGCATTCTGCCCCACCCCTCCTCCTCCGAAGAAACCGACGCCATCACACGCCAGCTGAACGACATCAGGAACCAGATGGATAATGGCATAAACTACCTGCACAACAAACTACAATACAACATCCTAAGAGCTCGACTACGAAGATTGTGGATTGAAAAAGAGCACGACATGTGAAACACACTCGTCGACAGAATAGACGTAGAAAGAGACCCTAAAATCTTCTGGTCTCAGATAAGGAAGCTAAAAGGAATAACCAAAGCAGAAAAATTCAAGACACTCCGGAATGAAAACGGAAGACCTCTCAACTCGGGCCAAGAAATAGCGGAAAGCTTTCGAAATTGTCTCAGAAGAACATTCAACATAAGTGACGAAGAAAATGACCTGTTCGACGAAGACAATGAAACAAGGGTCAACCAATGGCTGGAAGACAACTACGATAGGATTCTACCGTCGGATAGGGCAGAACCCCTAAATGCCAATTTCTGAATTACGGTGAGAGAGGTCACTGACACGGTCAACCTCTTCAAAGAAGACACGAGGCCCCTCCGGAATCAAGAAAACACTGATCCAAAAGTCGCCCCCAACATACACGAAGAAATAGTAAACATAGCGCCAGTCTCTCCATCGGATACTTCCCTAAAGCACTAAAAACTGCAAAAATCATCGTGATTCCCAAAGGAGGAAAATCCACAGAGCTCACCGAGAATTATAAACCCATCAGCCTGTTAGAAGTACTCGGCAAAACCCTGGTAAAAATACTCCTTCGGAAACTGAATTTCCACCTCACGGTCAACGGCGCACTGTCAGACGCCCAACATGGGTTCAGGAAAAAGAGAGGCACAGCCACAACCCTCATCATACTGCACGAAACTGGTAAACAAACTAGCATTCAGCAGAAGAGTCTTGCTAGTACTGAGAGACGTGAAGGCCGCCTTCGACAAAGTGTGGCACCAAGGATTACAATACCGCATCCTCGAACAAGACATGGAAGCAAACCTAGGAAAAATCCTATGTAACTTCCTGAAAGACCGAAAAGCTTATGTCCAACACAAGACCTACACTGGCCCGCTCTTCGACATCGGGCAAGAGTGCCCCAGGGCGCAATACTTTCGCCCACTTCATACTCTACATCGCCCAAATACCTCTGACCCCTCCGCACACCCGAGACGTCATCTACACGGACGATATCACGCAAATAGTAACGTCAAACCTCGGTAAAGAGCTCACGCCAACAGGCTGAGGCGACAAATTGACAATCAACGAATTCGGGGGACGATGGAAAATTCAGACAAACCAACGGAAATTCACAGTAATTAACATTGGCCGCAGGAAGGCTCACGAACTACTAATAAACAACCGAATTCAACCCTACAAGCAACAAGGCACAGCACTCGGCCTGACCATCAACAGCTTTGGCTATAAAAACCACACCATAGCAAGGTCAAACAAAGCAAAAGGAGAGCTCAGAAAACTCTACCGCTTCAGAGGACTCTCGACCAAAAATAAGAAGTTGCTGTACACGGCGTTCGTCCAGTCAATCCTCGAATACCCGGCAATGCCACTGCACACAACGAGCGAGACAAATTTGTTGTTGCTTCAAAGAATACAAAACGCTGGAACAAGATTCATCCTGGGCAAGCGAATCAGCGACAGAATCTCATCCCAGGTCCTGCACCAACAAGCCAACTTACCTGCCTTCAATGTGCTCCTACACAACAGGGCGGAGAAAACTTGGAGCAAGGTACGAAACACATCGCCACAGACCTATGCAGAACTTGATATTGGACCACACCGCGGGAGAGAGTACTCCCTCTTCAAGAGAAGTCAACCCCGCAGCAGAAACCCCCACCAACGGCAAATAAAAGAGGTAGAAAACCCAAACTCTAAGCAAACAAGACAAGCACCCGACAAAAGCTTGAACGCGTAAGGAAGGTGAATCACCTATTACCTCGCCTTACCCCCCGAATTAAAAAAAAAAACCTGCGCATCCTTGGTGAGCCCGAGGCCCTATCAACTCTTCACCTATATTTCCCCATTTCCCCACTTTCTAACATCACTCCCACAACTCTAACTTAACCTCTTATAACGTCAAACAACAACAGAAATTTTCATTCTAGGCAGAACACCTACGAAGATGGCTCCAAACGAATTCCCTGAAGATGCTCGAGGACAGAGCGAAACGTCGGAAAATTTTGGAAATAATATTTATAATTTACCAACATTATTGAAAAATGTCATACGGAAAATTGAGAAAACCAATAATAAATTAATAAATAAAAACTACGGTCGATTATTCAACCAAACGTGTTTAAAGGAAAAGCTGTTCCCCAAATAAATATATATATATATATATATATATATATATATATAATATATATATATATATAGAGAGAGAGAGAGAGAGAGAGAGAGAGAGAGAGAGAATGAACTTCACGATTAAAAACGTGAAGCAAATAAATGGTACACACCAACAATGAAAAATGAAAAGCGATTCCAAGGCCTTTCATGTATTCAACAGTACACCCAGTGTTGCCAACTCTAAAAATATTTTCGCACTAGTTTGACTGCCAAAACGCGCTAGAACGCGCTAAATTTAAAAAATAAGGCGCAAAAACAAGCACCAATTACAAAAAACCATTATCCTATTAAATATTTTTAAGAAATAGTAAAAAAACATTCTTACCATGAAATTTATTCAAAATCTGTAATCTCCCAATCAATGATTCCTTCTGATATAGATTCTGTAGGTTCTTTGTATGTATCCATTGAGCCGATCTTTTTGCAAACTTCTTTTGGTAGCTTGTAATTGTAGCAGCATTTTCCATTTCTTTTAAGTCCATATTTAACAGTTAAAACTTGCGTTAAGCTTTTGACACTTAGGAGATTACGCAATTTAGATTTAATAATATTCATGTGACTAAAAATCCTTTCCACATCGGCATTGGAGTGAGGTAGCAAAAGCACAGTTAATGCTAATTGTGAAAGACTTCCAAATGGGTTTTCTCCTGTGGCATCCCGATAAGAATTTACTTCGCTCCAGAAAGAAATTGTATCTGAAACCTGGGACCATTGCACAATGCACATTTCTTAAATTTTTCCATTGGAAATCAATACGAGTCAGTGTTTCTGCATCTGTAATAAACAGTTTTGCAAGCTCAATAATTCCGGGTTTAATTGGTTTCAGGCATTCGCTGACACTGAAATAATTCATTGATTGCAACACACGAAAGTTATCAGGCAGTCGCTGCCTAATTTGTTGTATAAGTTCCACTACAAATTTTATGCATCGAGCTCTCATATCTTTTTCTTCTTGTTCTGGAAATTTACATTCAGAAAGTTCTTTTTCATACTCATAACCGAGGTATGGCTTAGGATCTATATAATCATGAACTGATTCACCCTCTAAGTTTCTTTCCTTGAATGAGAATGATAGAACAGAGGTAGTTTTGATACGTTTTGAACCGTATAATAAAGCGCTGAATTTAGCGTTAAAAATGTTTAAAGCGCGCCAAAATAACGCGCCCGAGTAACTCGTTGCCTTTTCTCGCTGCCAAAACTAGAAACGCGATAGATTTAGCGCCAAACGCGCTAAGTTGGCAACACTGAGTACACCTTGTCAGGAAATATAGGAAAAACGCGAAAATTAACAAGTACTAATTAAAGGCAAAAGTTAATTTAAGATGTGGTCCATTTTATACGTTACCGAACTGTTATTGAAATTATTTCTAAGAGAGATAAATGCACATTCCAGAATGTTCCTTTCCGATATGTATTTATTTTTAATAAAAACTTTTGAACTCTCCCAATTAATACTATGATTATATTTATACATATGATTAAACAATGCATCACAAATATTTGCCGTCCTGCACGCATATTTTCGCTGGTTTACTCTGATGGCTAAAGTTTTTTTTCATTTTGATCTTTATAAACTGTCACATTGGTTACTAAACTTCATACGGCACACGCAATCGACACGGTTAAAAACCTTCGAGCCGAACCGTTTCCAGGCAAGAAGTTACCAAAACGGGTAAATGAAAACATCTTTCCCTGTGGATTGCGGGGCTACGAAACGCGCAACAGTGAACGATAACAAATTTGTAATACAGGAGGGGTAGCGTAAGACAAAAAAAAAAATCCTAGCAAATATACAAGGGACTAAAACCGAACCACACGTTAAACAAAGTAGTATACCTGAAGGGGCTTATGTATGAAATAAGGACCTGATTTCGCACACCTCTCAGAAACATCCTAAAGACTGCCAAGAAAACTGCGAGTACTATGTAAATAAAAAGATGCGTAAATCTATGACCGTCGCAGACTAGGAATGTAGAGAATAAAGACGAAGCGGTTGTGTGACCAAGACTAAATTGAAATCAGAACCCATATGGCCCAAATAGACTTGAACACAGTCTTTAAGGATAGAACAACCAAAGAGATGCTAATAACCTTGGAAGAAAAGACGCTAAAAATTTTAGGAAAATATGTTCCGAAAATACCGCCAAAAGGAAAGAGGAATTTTTTCGAGAGGCAAAGGCGAACAATATTCTACAAAAGAAAGTACCTGCAAAATTAATAAACTTCACAGACAACATTACTAGAAAAGTGATTAGAATAGGTGGAGAGTATCGAAGGGGAAATACAAGCTCCAGTTAAGGGTCATTCATAAGAAAGAGGAAGATGTAATAGTTAACTAGCGGAGCGACCCGGCGTTGCCGGGGTGGATGTTGAACGTTATATATATATATATATATAAGCACACCGGACAAAAAATTAGTCACCCCTAATAGCACCGATAGTAGGAAGTTCAAGGTCACACAGAGGGCGCTGATGTAGCATTGGTAAGTGACAAGTAGCGGTGACGTAGCACACAGGATCAGATCTATTTGTGAGGTGGTGAAGAACAAAGTGTGTGTTGGATATAGTCTGCAAAATGGGTCGTGAGGCAGACGTTACTCAGTGGCAAAAAGGAGCCATCGTGTTTGGCAGAGCCCACGGACACAAAATGTCTGAAGTAGCCCAATTTGTTGGTGTGTCAACGCGTACTGTCCAGCGAGTTTACAAAGAGTGGTGTAGTTCGCAATCAACTGACAATCGACGGCGTAACTGTGGCCGGAAAACAATTCTCGACAATAGGGGCCGCCGCCATGTTTCTCGTCTAGTAACTGCAAATCGTTTTCAAACCAGAGAACAATTGCTCCAAGAAACCAATGAGGTTCTCCAGCGACCAATTTCCGAACGGACATTGCGACGAGAACTGCATGCGATGGACATCTGGAGCAGGGTACCACGGAAGAGGCCGCTGTTAACAGCAAGTCACAAATTGGCACGTTATAAATGGGCTCAGAGGCACAAAAACCGGACTGCGGCAGATTGGAAACGTGTAATTTGGTCCGATGAGTCCCGTTTTTGTTTGTTCTCCAATGATGGGAGGCGACGAGTACATCGCAGGTCCAATGAAGCCTTTAATCCTGAATGCGTCGAAGGTGTTGTTCAGGCTGGAAACAGAAAATGAAGCGCAGGAATAGACACCCACGGACTCTGGCGGAACTTCTGGACCGGCTGATGAACGAGTGGCAGCAAATCGATGTTCAGTACATGCACAACCTCGTAGAGTCTCTGCCTCGCCGGATTCGTGCGGTTATCAAGGCCAGAGGCGCCGTCACACGTTATTAGGTACATTCTGAGAGGGGTGACTAATTTTTTGTCCGGTGTGCTTATATGCTCCCGGTTAGGTAAACTGAATGCCCGATTAGGTTAATTAAATGGCCGGTTAGGTCAGCTGAATGCCCGATTAGATTAATTGAATGCCCGGGTACGTTAATTGAATGCCCGGTTAGGTTAATTGTACACCCTTGACGATTGGTTGTCATGATATTTTCGTTAAAGCCAACGCGCGCACACGTCTTTTTATTATTATTATTATTATTATAGATAAACAATAGACTGGTACAAATTTATAACCGAAAGACTTCCGAAAATCAGCAATTTTTTATAAAGAAAAAGGGAAAATTGGTTTTGTAGGCCTAGGGGGGTCCGAAATTTTCATAAAATGGAAAATAATTGCTATTTTCTTACTTACAGCGACAGGCATAATGATATTAGGATACCTAATAGAAATTTTGTAATATTTTAAAGTGGGGAAAATAAATAATTTTCTAAAAATGATCAACTATAAAAGCGCATCTAATCAGATAACTTAATTAATGTATTTCTATGACAACCAAAAAAGAGAATGATAAATCAATATCCTCTCAAATTGTTTGTGTATACGTAAAATTATTTGTACAAAAGCCACAGTAATAAAACGCACAAAAGTCACGGTAAATAATTTCGAGTGTGGCTCGTTTAACTTTAAACTCGTGTTTATTTAAATTGCCCGTTTTAATTATGTAATTTTTTGTATTGAATCGATAAAGAAATCTTTTGTGAATCGAAAAATGTTAAAATTATAACATCAAAATATTTTGTATAAAAATCATTGAATTTTAAAAATGCATGTTTGTTCTTAGTTTTTTGCAAAAAGTTCTTTATGAATTTTAAAAATATATACTTTTTTTAAATTGAATCGATAAATAAATCTTTTGTGAATCGAATGATATTAAATGTTTAGTAAATATTGACTTATTTTGTGCCAAAATTATGATTAAAAATGAAAAATGAAAAAAATGCGTGTACAGGCATGGGAAGAACTGTACCCCTAAAAGGGAGGAAGGAATTATGTTAGGGATATTAGATATTAAAATTACTTGAAACTCCAGCAACAAATATTCTAATTTTCGGAGATTTTAATTTCCCATTTATATTATGGAAGAAAAATTATGAAGTTATATATGTTGCGAAGTTTCATGGCAACATTACTAAAGATAACAGAACCCAAGCAACAATGCTATTAGATATTATGGAACATTACGCCCTTACCCAGGAAATCGGTGAAGCCACGAGAAAGGAGAACGTTTTGGATTTAATCTGGACAAATAACGAGATAATAATAAATAAAAAAGGAACGCACACAAAGTTCTCCGACCATAACCTCATCGATATACAGGGTGTCCATAAATGATTACCCTGATTAAAGCATGCTATAACTTATAAATAAACACTCGTATTCAAACACAGTTTTAATCATAAGTAGATAAACATACAAAGTTTTGATACATAGTTAATGAACTTAAGCTTCCACATGTGCACCCCTAGTGGCACGTAAAATGTCTAAACGGTATTCACACTCACGCCACACATTGGGCGCATGTTGTTCGTGAAACTCTCGACGCAACATTTCCAAATCGATGGATTGGCAGGGACGGGCCAATCCCATGGCCCCCCAAGATCACCAGACATTACTCCGCTGGATTTCTTTCTCTGCGGTCATGTTAAAGATTTGGTTTATGCAACAGTTGTGCCAGATATCAGGACATTGCGAGAACGCATTACGAATGCAATTGCAACAGTCAACCCACAAATGTTGGAAAATGTGTGGCGTGTGTGTGAATACCGTTTAGACATTTTACGTGCCACTAGGGGTGCACATGTAGAAGCTTATTAAGTTCATTAACTATGTATCAAAACTTTGTATGTTTATCTACTTATGATAAACACTCGTATTCAAACAGAGTTTTAATTTAAAAGTTATAGCATTCTTTAATCAGGGTAATCATTTATGGACACCCTATACAATTGAAGTTAGCACCCAGAGGTCCGAAAACGCACCCAGAGAGGCAGATGGAATATTTGAAGGCTTAAACATAAATTCAAAGGAAGTAAATTGGGAAAACGTAAATAAAGATTTAAAGGAGGTAAATTGGGAATTGCTACTACACGAGAAGACTCCACAAGAAAAACTATGTATAATAGAGACGGAAACCAAACCTATAATACTGAAACATATTCCAGAGAGACAGGAAAGAAAACGTAGCAAGCTCGAGAGGAAAATCAGGACTCTATTCAGGCAACAAAGACAAACCGTAAAACATCTCCACAGATGCAGAACTGATGCAAAGAGACTCAAACTAGAGAGGAAACTTGGCGAAATAGAAATGGACCTAAAGCAAACATTCATACATAAGACAAACGAGGAGGAAAACAAGGTAGCAGAAAACATAAAAAATAACCCAAAATACTTCTACACTTTTGCGAAAAGGAAAATGCAGTGTAAGGAGAGTATTGGACCGTTGATAGACGGGGAGGCCGAATACACAAATGACTCGAAAGAAATAAGTGAACTGCTTAGGGAACAATTTAAATCTGTGTTTAGCACCCCTAAGTCCGAGATGGAAGTGGAAAACCCAGACGAGTTTTTCGACATTGATACAGATCAACCAAGAACAAATCCCGGTACAAACCTATTAATGGACTTCGAGTTCACGGAAGGAGATGTAATTACGGCCTTATCACAGATGCGACACAATTCAGCGCCAGACACATGGAGTGCCACATTTCCGAAGAAATGCAAAGAGTATTGCAAAACCGCTATACTTACTATGGAGGAAATCACTCGACACAGGACAAATTCCACTCCCCTTAAAGAACGCGAACATTGCCCCCCTATTTAAAGGGGGTAACAGAGTAATGCCCAAAAATTATCGGCCAGCGGTTTTCACCTCACACCTTATAAAGTGTTTTGAACGCATAATTAGAGGCAAAACTATCTACTACCTACAAGAAAAAGACTTATACAACCAGTGGCGTACTAAGGGGGGGTGCGAGGCCAGGAGGGGGGTGCCATCGGGAGAGTTGAAATACCAGTACAAGTTTTCAAACCAAATTAAAAATTCGCCAAAGTAAGAAAAAAAATTAAAAAATGTTCAAACTATTACAACAGCTTAATGTTAATTTCCACTATAAAATAAATTTTTATTTTTATTGGCAATACAAAATTTACAAACGAAAAATTAAATATTTGATAAAAATTACATCGAAAGGCGAACGTTTGTTGACGTTTTAGTCATCAGTTTGTTGAGCAGAGCCAGCTGGCTGCAACTGACATTCCAAGTCTTGTTCACTTGACACTGTGATTCCACATACAAGGAGGTGTGTTTCATTAAATAATTATGATAAAGCATAAAGTGCTGGTGTTTATAACAATATCATGGTACTTATACCAGCGTCCAGTAATTTTTGACAATGTGGTATCATAGTGATGTTTAAGTTTATAAATGCATCGTCGTGATGTTATGATACCCGGTAAATGCATTGTGGAGAGGGCCATTCATTATGCAACTACAAAGTGTGAGGAAATGGGCATTTCTATGGAAAGAGGGAGAGTAAAGCTCCGAAAAAGGATGCCAGGAGAGATGGCAAAGGATGCTGGTCTCACATTGCCAGAGGAAGTAAAAAGGGCTATGTTTGAATGTCTTGAGTGCTTTCATCAAGAATTGGAGATTCGTTCTAAGGCAATGGATCAAATTCTGTCAATCTTCGCTGTTATTCAGCCAAACACACTGGGTGTTGCAACAGAAGAACAACTTCGGAAGTATATTCCAAATTTGACTCAGATTTTCGATGAATTCTCTGATGTAGATATCAGTGTGGAAATTGGACGACTTCGGAGGCATTTGGAAGCTGCCAAAATCAGCGTTGAAAAGGCAAAGAAATGGACAGCATTGCAGTGAAATGGAATTTTTGTGAATCTTTGCCAAGCTTGCCACTGTGTTTGAGATTCTTTTTGACTGTCTGTGTGTCTATTGCTTCATGTGAAAGAAGTTTTCCAAATTGAAATTTATAAAAAATTTCTTTCGCTCGACCATGAGTCAGACAAGATTGACAAATCTGGCTTTACTTTCAACTGAACATGAATATACAAAGAAGGTGAATTTTGATGAGGTCAATGATCAGTTTGCAGAAATTAAGGCTAGAAAGCAGACTTTGAATCCTCTCTATTTACCTTTGAAGAATAGGCTGAGCGTTGAGACTGGATTTCCTGTGTTTTTTGTATAAAATAAAAAGCAGTATTATCTGTTCACTGAATTTTTAATGTCCTGCATTTTTCTTATTTCCAATTTGCTTATGACAGTACTGTATTGTTTAAAAATCTACTTGCAAACATATATTTTTCTGTGTGTTTAAATTTTAAAATTATTTATGGGGGTGCCAAATACTTTAGGTACGCCCCTGTATACAACCCAAATCAACATGGCTTCAGGGCGGGTAGATCATGCCTGTCACAGCTGCTAGACCACCAGGAGAAAATATTAGGAACATTGTGTCGAGGACAAAACATTGATGTAATATATACTGACTTTGCTAAAGCCTTTGATAAATGTGACCATGGAATCATAGCACACAAACTTAAGGATACAGGAATTACTGGAAAGCTAGGAAGGTGGATATTTAATTTCTTGACGCAAAGAGTGGTGGTAAACGGAGTTAAATCGGAAGTCTCGGAAGTAGTGAGCTCTGTCCCACAAGGGACAGTATTAGCTCCCTTGCTGTTCATAATAATGATGGCAGATATTATATTGAGGACAGTATTGTATCATGCTTCGCAGATGACACAAAGATATGTAAGGAAATATTGAACGGAGATGACAAGAAAATTACAAAACGACATTAAAACATTATTCCAGTGGGCAGAAGACAACAATATGAAGTTCAACGAAGAAAAATTCCAACTTCTAAGATATGGTAATAACAAAGAGCTACAGAAAAAAAGGGTACAAAACTCCGCAAGCCAAACAGATAACACCAAATCCACAAGTCAGGGATCTTGGAGTAATAATGTCATCGGATGCAGGATTCAGAGAGCACTATAAAATCAAAATCACAACGGCTAGAAAAATAATGGGAATCATCTGGAGGAGCTTCCGCAGCAGAAAAACAAACATCATGCTCGAATTATGGAAGAGTCTAGTCTTACCAATAATTGAGTATTGCTCAGTACTCACAAGCCCACACAGAAAAAGAGACATTGCGAGCATTGAAGCTATACAAAGGACTTTTACGTCTAAGATAGAAGAAACGGAAGGTGAAGACTACTGGTCTCGACTACAATCCCTGGAACTCTACTCTCTTGAAAGAAGGCGCGAGCGGTACACAATAATATACATATGGAAAATACTTGAGGGCTCTGTCCCTAACCTCAGAAATGAAATAGAAACAAACTGGAATGAGAGAAGAGGCAGATTTTGTACGGTCCCAGCTGCGGTGAGACAAGGAGCCATGAAAACGAGGATGGAAAATTAGAGTTCAAAGTATGCTAATGAAGATAAGTTTTTGGAATAGATTTTCATATTTTATATTTATATTTTTTTAATTTTTTGATTTTCTTATTATGCCGAACTTTGGGTGAACTTTTGGCTGGCGATAGAGGTGAAAAAAGTAGTTCGTTTCATAAGGTTTTCAACCATACTTCTAGTGTCGTAAGGTCATTATAACCCAAACCACGCGATAGAGGAAGGGTGAAAATAGTGATATCCATCAAAAACACGTTTTTGCCTGTGGTGACGCTTAGGTACCTTAAGACGCGCGACCCCTCATATATATATATATATATATAAGCGCATAAGGTGATACAATGTACTTGTGATTATGGATATAGACTATAGATTACTTCTTAATAGTAAAGGTCATGTGACGGATGGGACCTACGGCTTTACGTGGAATCCGAACCACGGTTCACTACATCATCTGAGCGCAAAGGACGGTAACCCATCCCATTACTAACCATACCGAACGTCGCTAATCTAACGGGAAGCGGTGTTGTGACGTGGCTAAGACCAAGACGTAGCCTTTGTGACTGGAAAGGATTCATTTGTATTGCCTAGGAAAGGAAACAAACTAGAGGTACATCTTGCAACTGATGAATCATGCACCCAGACCTATAAATCAAAATCTAACGAAACAACAAGGAAGTGATTACGAATTTCACTGTACATCGTATTCATGTTAACGAAAATCATTGCTGTTTCCACTGGTAATGAATCACGTACAAATGCTTCATTAGTATGTTGGACTTGGCCCGCAATGATGCTGCGTGATCCTTGTACCCTAAATGAGGTTTGGGCGGATCGGGGGTTTTGTATAAAACAATTAAACCTTTGTTTTACCTATAACCTTAAATTCCACATTTTACCTACAATTTTTGTCCATGTCAACGTCGTCCATTGAAAACAAAGGCAGTTGAAGAGTAAAGAGCGGGTCTTAATTGTTATCAACTTTGGATTTTGTTGCTACCAAGTTTTTACTACGTACAAAAAGCCACCAAGCTACTTTGGAAGGTCAGATCGGTGAAGTACAACCGAAAGCAATATAATTTGTTGTTACATATTTTTTTTATTAGTGTAGGCCTATTGATAAAGATATTTAAAACAAAACAGCTATCGCGCATTTCTACCTGTAAGAAACTCGTAACTTGGATATAAAAATGTTTAAAAGTACCGTATCCTACATATTTATTCACTTGATAAAATTCCAGAATCCAGACGCAGTTCAGAGACGGAGTCCATAATTACTGGCCTGCTGGCCTAGTCTAGTGTATTACTTACCAATGGACTATATCCGAAGCGCGTCTGAATTTGGGAAATTCACCATTTATTTATTTACTTTTGTACAAAGTTGCGGACCTGACATTAAAATTAAATAACTACGTTTAAGCCATTATTTGGTGAATTCATAAAAACTTTTAGATTTCTCATTTTTGAAAGTTACTGATAGCCGCTGTAAGACGGATACTAATTTTAGAGTAAAAGTTAGAAAATATAATGACGAACGTTTTAATATACCTTTTAACTCTGCAGCATTTTAAAACTGCGTAACTCCAAACCTTTCACATTTAAAGTACTTCTAACCTACATGAAGGTTTGTGCGCAGCCTTATGGCTTAATCTACATAGATTCGTAGGTCATAGGCTCTACAGGCCTACAACCAAGTTTTTTACTTAATACAGTCTCATACGCAATTTTCGAGGCTGTAGACAAGGGAGTGCTTAAGGATGATGCAACACTCAATTATTATTATTATTATTTTTTTTTTGTTTATTTTTAAACACAGAATACAAATGTTTTAACATCTTTTTCAGATTCCTTTCTGGAATTGTATTATCACATTTTTCATGAATTTTGCACGTCATTATTTTTTTATTTTAGAATCTGATATTTCTTTATAATTAAATATAGTTAAACTCAATCTATTATTCATTAATATTATAGATTACCTCACAAAATACTCTTCATTTTGAAGCAGAATTCAACGTTATGCGTAATCGGCTTTTAAGCCTTTTCATAACCGTTTGTAATTTTGCTCAATCTAAACCAGTGGTTCTTAACCCCTGGGTCGCCAAGCCAAGCCAAGCCATTTTGACTGGGTCAATAAATTGTCATTTATCATTTATTTATGTTATCCCTAATCATTTTACCATTAATTATTTATTTTATTATCTATTACGAGTGAACTGTTTGAAAGCATGGGTCGCCAAGCTAGCCCCGCGACCAGAATTTATATCTTAAATTATGACGTAATATGTAATTTACCATATATTCTCATAATTGAGTTTTCTAGTCTTCTGTATAAATGTAGTACTGGTCTTCCATAGTGTTTGATACGGTTTGATAAGTAATCACTTAATGATATACTTATCAAACGCTATGAAAGACCAGTACTACATTTATACAGAAAACTAGAAAAGCTCGATTATAAAGCTACAGTAGGAATATATTTAAGCAGGATATCAAAATTCTAATCATACAGTATATTGTATGCAAACAATATAATTATTCTTATACTGTATATCATCATAGTATACAAAATATGTATGGTATTCAGTCAGTTTTTTGTGTGTTAGTTTCATTCACCCAGAATAAAAGTTCTGTTATCCCCCCTTTAATAGCCCTTAGTTCTTGGCCCCTACTAGAGGTTTTAACCTCTGAAAAAAGGAAAGCAACCCTGAACTAAAAAAGTTGTCTACAGCTGTTTTTTGAATCGATGTCTAAGCCTACCTAGCCTTTTAATTCATGTAGGCGAACTTATCAGGGATTAAGGAAGTTTCCACAACCTATTAAGTCTGTTTAATGTACTTTTTTTAATGAGTAAATTAATTTTTTAAAGGAAGCCTTTGTTACAGTGTCTAGGAAGAAAAAAGGAAGAGTTTAGTTTGCATAAAATACTTAGAAGCAATTTTGGTTGAATAAATACCAAGTAGGCTCGACTCAGAAGACTGCGAAATAAAAAAATGAAGTAGGCCTAAAATTTAGATAGGCCAAGAGTAAATCCTGAATAAAAAGTAGCGCACTTAAATAAACTAGTAAAAAATATTAATAACTTTCAGGAAATTTGTATTATCACAAATGTTCATGGTCATAATGCAAGCAGCATATTGCCAGATACCGCAATATCTTACGTAGTAACGCTAGCACTAACTAGTAAAAATGTCAGCACGGATCTAAAGACCTTCATTTTTTAATTTTATTTCTCTCATTACACCGATAGAAGTAACTATGAAACACTATCCATCCAGTGGACCAGCACAAAATTATTTGAGAACAATCTTTGTTAATTTGTTACACGAGTTGCCAATTTCGCTAGATTTAATCAGCTGTAGCCAATATCGTATGGTCGTCTGCAGTAAATAATAATAATAATAGACCCAAAACGTGTGAAAACACAATTTCTTACCTTTCATAATGTATGGATCTATAACTTCGTACAAATTCATTCAAAATACATAAATTATCACTTAAAACTTTACTTTACACTCCAAATATCATTAAATAAACAGAGGATTTTCTAAGTTAGCCTTGACTTCACCCACTCCTTCAAACATAGTCCCTCCCCAACAAGTACTAGAAGCAACTGTCTGGTGATATTTGGGTTAGAGGGAAAAAAATTGAAACTGGAAATCCAAAATCTTATACTTAAGATTAAACTGTGTTCAGGCAAAGCACACTATTTTAGCACTATATATATATATATATATATATATATATATTGTGTGTGTGTGCGTGTGTGTGTTCACAAGTATTTGGAACTCTGTTTTTCTTTTCGTGACGGGCATAATATATGCATTAACGTCCGTTATTCCCTCTGCATAGGAACAAAGGTACAAGGAAACAATGCCAAGTACTTTCTTATCTTTTCTGTACTTCCTGAAGTCTTGTTTCCTCTTCCTTTCATGAGCGTACTGTTAATTCTTTTAAGTATATATATATATATATATATATATATATATAAAATAATGATACATCTTGTTTTAAGACAAGATGTTATAATAATGTTATAATGTTTCAGACCAACAAAGACCCTAGGATCCACTCATGGCTGGTCTACCTAACTGTGTTCGTAATCGTGTATTGTGTATGTCCTCCGTGGTGGCGGAGGGACCTACAATTTTACGTGGGTTCCGAACCACAAGAACATAAGAAATTTATGTAAAAACCGCCGGTAAATTGGCAATGACCAATTTTTACGAAACTAAATAATTATCAATTTAAAACCAATTAATTATCGATTTAAAACTAAAGATAGAATCTCTGGATCCAGAGGATCTAGTCATAATAGACTACTATCCACAAATATGTTACACTCTATATCTATTTATAACGGACATGCAAATATATCAGATCCAAAGAATCCAGTCAATTTCACTACGGTATCCATCAAGTCACGGTCCATATCGATTGCGGACCAAGTCAAAATTTACAATCATATACATTACAATATATACACTTACGAGAAAAAGTGTAGGTGTGGCTGTAAAGACTGTACAGTAATGTAGAAATGTGTGTGTGCACCCATTTTGGGTCTCCCATTTAAAGGTGTTTGTGGGGCAAGTGAAGATCATGAGTTTTTCAATACCTCACAGTACTATGGGGGGCACCGCTCGGCAGAGGAATCTCTTAAATGGGGTGTGTAAGGACAGAGAGTATCCCCTAACCCAAGACGCTGCCTCCCTATATCCCACAACACTTGTGTTGAGCTGTGGGATCTATCCCCACAAAGCCTTAATTTTACTACCTTAAACTATACCCAATCTATCAACATATGCGTCTAATCAATTTTTAAACATGTTTATAGACGTGCTACTAATTACTTCTACCGGCAAACTATTCCAGCTATTTACTATTCTATGCGTAAAAAAGTTTTTCGCAACTGCTGTCTCGAACCTTCTACTTGTCAACTTACACCCGTTATTTCTAGTCCTATTGTATTGAGATATTTCGAAAAAGCTATCTCTATCTACGTTATCGAACCCATTCATAATTTTGAAAACCTGGATTAGATCACCCCTTAACCTCCTAGTCTCGAGTGTTGTCAATTTTAACTCCTTAAGCCTATCCTCGTACGACTTTGACCTAAGCGACGGAATCATCTTAGTTGCTCGTCTTTGAACTCTTTCGATTTTGTCTATATCTTTGCGCATATGCGGATTCCAAAATTGGACGGCGTACTCCAAATGGGGTCTAACTAATGATTTATAAAGTGGAACTATAATATCGCGCGATTTGTACTCAAAATTTCGAGCTATAAAACCTAACACTTTGTTCGCCTTATTGACCGCTGCTGTACTTTGTTTCGCTACTTTTAAATCACCAGTGACTATAACTCCTAAATCTTTTTCCTGCTCTACGCTTGTTAAATCTTTCCCTGACATACTATACGCAAAATTACCGTTACGCGAACCTATATGCAAAATTTTGCACTTATCAACGTTAAATCTCATTTGCCATGTGACTGACCAATCAACGATTTTATTCAGATCTTCCTGAATTTTACCTCTATCTTCGTCATTAATCGCCCTACCACGTGATGATTTCTCATTTCGCGAAGGTCAAGCGTGTCGCCCCTCCTCTCGAGTTGGCCTGGTGAAGTAGTGAGTTGGATTCTTGCGCTCTCCACCTCACATAGCCAGGTACGCCCGGCTCATCGGGGATTGTTCTGAGCCAGGCGTCAAGTCTTCTTTTGAAGATTTCCACTGCAACTCCCTTCGTGTTTCTTAGGTCTTTGGGCAACTGATTAAATAGTTTTGGTCCTCTCACTACAAAACTATTTTCTTTCAGGGTTAAGGATGTTCCCTGTCTCGCCTTCAATTTGGGAATACGACACAGTCTACCACTTCTACTTTCCACCGTTGTTTGGGGAGTTATGGGATTCAGAGTAAGATTAGGGACTAGTTTCTCCATTATTTTCCAAATGTAAATAATGGTGTATCTCTCTCTTCTCCTTTCCAGTGAATATAGGTCTAGTTCTCGTAACCTTTCCCAGTAATTTAGTTCTTTGCACCCATTGATCTTGGCTGTGAAACTTCTTTGAATCCCCTCCAGCTGTCTAATGTCTTTTTTTTTATATGGGGATGTTAGGACCGAACAGTATTCCAGTTTGGGTATTATCAGGGTTTTCAGTAGAGGGATCATTACATTCCTATCCCTTCGTTTAAAAGTTCTCAATATCTGACCCGTTATTCTCTTTGCTCTGTTTACTGCTATCTTATTTTGTGTTTCAAATTTCGCATCATCTGTCATTACAACCCCTAAATCTTTTGCTCTGGAATTTCTCTGGACTTCCTGTCCATTTGGGGTATAATATTCCATGGACTTTAGGTCTTCTCTTTTTCCGTACCGTAATAGCTGAAATTTCTCGGTGTTAAACTTCATATTGTTGTCTTCCGTCCACTTGTAAATTTTGTTTATGTCGGTTTGTAGAGATCCTATGTCTTCTGGTTTTCATATTTTTCTACTGATCTTTGTGTCATCTGCAAAGGATGTTACTGTGCTGTCTCTGGTAACGTCCTCATCTGTCAGTTAGCATGATTATGAAGAGTAGTGGAGCTAATACCGTTCCTTGTGGTACTAAGCTGAGGACCTCTGATTCTGATGAAGATACTCCTTGTACTGTAACGACTTGCCTCCGCTCACTAGGAAATTATATATCCATTTCCCTACTTTTCCTGTTATTCCCATATATTTCAGTTTATGTATTATGATTCCATGGTCACACTTGTCGAACGCTTTAGCAAAGTCTGTGTATAGTACATCATAGTTTTCATTACTTTCAAGTGAATCAATAATGTTGTTGTAGTGTTCCATTAGTTGTGACAGGCATGATCTGCCTGACCGAAACCCGTGTTGGTTATCATTGAATTTTTTCTGAGTTTCCAAAAAGTCAGATTTTCTGTCTAACAATTCTTTCAAGTATTTTGGTGAGATGAGATGTAAGCGACACTGGCCTATAGTTTTTGGCCTCGGATCGATCTCCTCCTTTATATATTGGGACTATGTTCGCGCTCTTCAGGATGCCCGATATTTCTCCCGTGTTTAATGATCGTCTCCATATCCAGTATAGGGGCTCAGCGATTGCATTCTTGCAGTTTTTGATCAGTGTGGCATTCCATTTATCCGGTCCTGCCGCTGAGTGTGTTTTTAGTTTCCCTATGACTTGTGCAATATCCTCCGTCGTAAAGTCGAAATCCGTTATACTTTCCCCTTGTGGTTCTTCTTCAAAGAACGCGTTTCTATCGCATATCAGTTTGTCAGTTTTTGGGATACTGAAAGATGATTCATACTGAGCTTTTAATATTTCAGCTACTTCTGTTAGATCATCAGATAAATCACTGTTCTCATTTTTTAAAGGCCCGATAGTCGCATAGTTTTTCGACTTTCTTTTTGCGAAATTATAGAAGTACTTTGAGTTAGCCTTTATCGCTTCTATAGCGTCATCTTCTTCTTTTTCTGTATGCTTCTCGATTAGTTCCTGTATGACGACATCGATACTTTGCAGTTTATCATTTAATATTTTTCTGATGTTATCTTTACAATTACTTAATTTTGCAGTCACTCTTTTTCTCTTTCGGAACAATGCCCTCTTTTGTCTTTCGAACCTGCTTCTCTTTCCTCTTTGTTGTATCTTTGGGACATGTTTTTCCACAATTTCTAACGTCTTCTCCTCTAACGTCATTAGCATCTCTTCCGTTGTCTTGGCCTCGAAAATGGTTTTCCAATCTATTACTTCCATGCTGGATGTCACATCTTCCCAGTTTATAGCTTTGGAGTGAAAATTAAAAAATTCGAATTTGCTTCTTTCTGTTGTGCGTGTTCTTTCCTTTCCTGTTGCCTTTATATTAGTTGTTATTTCAATGATGTTGTGGTCTGATATCCTAGTTGGGGATATTTCCACATTATCAATTAGATTACTGTTGTTTGTGAATACCAAATCTAGGCAGTTGTTTTTTCTTGTGTTTTCTGTTATTTCTTGCGTTAACATAAATTCATCAGCTAAAGCTAGTAGCATTTTTACCTGCTCCTGGTCTTCTCGTGTGCCCCCCTTGTCCTGGTGTATACATATATTTTTTCCTATCCTTTTATATTTCATGAATGGGAAATTAAAATCACCACAGAGAAAAATATTTGGGGTTGGAGAATGGAATCTGAAAATTTTGAGGTTGGCGTGTTTGGGGGTCTGTACATTACAATTAGTACCATATTTAATTTTTCAATTTTTGCTGCCACACATTCTACGTAGTTGTTTGAGGTACTTATAGCCATTTCTGCTCTGTGCATTTCGTGTGTGTAAATAGCACATCCTCCTTTACGTCTCACTGTTCTGTCGGCTCGGAGGATGTTATATTTGTCAATTTGTATTTCTTTTTGTTTTCCTTTCAAAATGTTCAAAGTTAAGGTAATTCATTCTCTTTGAACATGATATCAATTTATCGCATTTGTTTCTTTCGCCCCGTCTCTTGTACACATTTACACATTCAACCGTGAAAAGGACATCGTACTCGTGTATATATATATATATATATATATATATATATATATATATATATATATATATATATATATATATATTATTTTCACTTAACACTTGGTGTATTTATTGAGAGTTAAATTATTTGGATCACCTGAAAATCAGGCCCCCCCCAGCCTTCTTTAGTTAGCCTTATAAGGCTAACTAACGAAAATATCACGACTTAACCTAGCCACTCGTCAAGGGCGTACAGTTGACCTAACAACTGGTTAGGTTAGGTCGTTTAGGTCGTGATATTTTCGTTAATAAGGCTAACTAAAGAAGGCTGGGGGCCCTGATCTTCAGGTGATCCAATCATTGAATTGAATTGAAGTGAATAACCTTTATTAATAATAAAATAAATACATTGGTTTACAATTTACAATGACATAGTAATTGTGAAGCTGGACTACTTATTTTATTTTATTTGGCCCCTACCTAAGCTTTAGGCTTTACTGAGCTCTTATTAAAAATAAGTTATTATTAATTAATAACAACTAAGTAAATAAGTATTATTAATAGTTAATGTATGTATTAATCTTAAATTATCATTATCGATATAACAAGGTCATTATGAAGGTATTATACCAATACCATCCAAATCAATCAATATTATACACGAGAGATAAGAACTGAACAATCACAAGAAATGTCTTTAATACTAGATTACACACGAGAAATGAATAAACAATAGCAATGTACATTAATCCTAGATTTTTGTTAGTATGTCATTATTAATCGGGATTTCAACTTGGTGTTAAACGAATTTACGTTCGCAATATTTTTTATATCAGCATTTAAATCATTCCATAGTTTCAATCCAATGAAAATGGGTAGTTTTTGAAATGAAGACAATCTAAATTGAGGTATCACACGCTTTAATCTATTTCTGGTTTAATACGAGTGGATTTTTTGATGAGTTACAAAATACCTATTTACCGATTGTAGGTTAATGAATTTGTTCTTACACTCGTAAATAAAAATAAAATGGGCCACTTTGATTACATTATTTTTTGGAAAAAAAATACAGAAGCGTGTTTTCGATAAACTTTCATAATTTTCTGTTTTATCAAGTATACAGGATGTCCCAGGAGGAAATGTCAAGAATGCACCATTTGACTCTTTGGGTATTTCTAAGTAGAAAGTATTATATCGACATGTGCCTGATTCCCAACCATTACCGAGATTATACAGGATGCGTTCATAAACCTCAGAAATGAACTTCCGCGTTTTCCTTGGCAAGACTCGATGAATCGGAGGCTCGCCGCGTGCATTGAAGAAGGAGGGGGGTCACTTTGAAACCATTCTGCAATAAGTGCAATAGTGTATTGTATGTTTGTACTTTTTATAAACCACAAGTGTCATTAAATAGCATCTAAGATCGCCTTTTTATTATGTTTTAATTACCCAAATGTAGAGGCCTGTATCTCGGTAACGGTTGGGAATCAGACCCATATCGATATAATACTTTCTACTTAGAAATACCCAAAGAGTCAAATGGTGCATTCTTGACATTTCCTCCTGGGACACCCTGTATACAGTGGCACAGAGTAGTCCCGTCCCCGATAGTTCTGCATGTATTACGACAAACCCATGGAACCTGCTTTCTGTGCCCGACTGTTCCTCATTTTCTTAATATTTTCAGTCTCATTATAATTCTGTTCTCACGAATTTGTTCTTTATCCTTTGCATGCCCAACTTTGCTCACAAACAAATCCAAATGAATATAAATCCGGATGGATACTTAGGAATATAAATAAATGTCAATGTAGGATTAAAAGCAATATTTGACACTGGTTACACGTTACAGCCCAGTAAAGCCTAAAGATTAAGGGCCAAATTAAATAAAATAAATAGTTCACAATGATATATTTCACTGTAAATTATAAAAGTACTGTATTTATTTTATTAATAAAGGTTATTCAATTAATTTCAACTTAACATTTATTGTTCCTTGTTTTTAAGATCTTATAATGAAGATTTAAACCACGTTCTTTCAGTTTTCAGAAATGTTTGCGGTTTCGTCCGCATTGTCAGATTATCACACACTTCTCTATCTTTACTGGGTTTATTCAGTTGGTTAAAAACTGGCATTGGACTACAAAGGTCCCGGGTTCGACTCTTACCTCCACGTCTGGAGTTATGCTCGTGATTGCTCGGGCTCAAGTGATTCTTCTAGGGAAAGAGGGGTTCGAGTATTACCTGTTTTTTGTTTGTTAGACTGAATCCAGTTAATGCAACTTTATATCCTTCCATGTACAAATGGATAGACCTTTTCTCTTCGTACAGACATTTTACATATTAAATATTTTAAATTATAGCTAGGTGGTGATCAGAACCGTTAGATTAACGAGATTAAGCGAATTCGGTATGTTCAGTAGCTGGATGATGGAGGACCATTCTAATAATGTAGTGCCCAGTAGATGGTTCTGATCACCACGTAAAGCTATAGTTTCCCTAGGTCACATGACCTTTTCATTTACGAAGGAGGTTAAACAACTTCACACATTATATTATTATAAATTACTTTTAATTACTTATTTTACTTGATCAAAATTTTTGACGAAGAAAATCTAAATATGTATTTATAGTTATCAATAATTTTGTACTCTTTCTCATGGGAGTAACTTCCCTTAAAATACACTCGTATGTATTCTATACGATAAATGAACAAAAAATCCGGATCACTTTAACATATTGCTTCCCAGGAACCTCTCTTTAACATATTGCTCCCCAGTGTATATCACTTTAACATATTGCTTCCCAGGAACCTCTCTTTAACATATTGCTTCCCAGTGTATATCACTTTAACATATTGCTTCCCAGGAACCTCTCTTTAATATATTGCTTCCCAGTGTATATCACTTTAACATATTGCTTCCCAGGAACCTCTCTTTAATTATTGCTTCCCAGTGTATATCACTTTAACATATTGCTTGCTTCCCAGTGTATATCACTTTAACATATTGCTTCCCAATCACTTTAAGATAAGGAGTACGATAAAAAAATGTTGGATCACCTGAAGATCCGTCACCGTAGCCTTTTTGAGTTAGCTTTATAAGGCTAACTAACGAAAATATCACGACTTAACCTAACCAATCGTTAGGTCAACTGTACGCCCTTGACGATTGGTTAGGTTAGGTCGTGATATTTTCGTTAGTTAGCTTTATAAAGCTAACTAAAAAAGGCTGGGGTGACGGATCTTCAGGTGATCCAAAATGTTCGCTTTAATAAAGTAAAGGTATAAAAAGTAAATGATAACATGTTAAAATATTAGATTGAAAGTAAATTTATTAGAATTGTTGCGCTATATGATCACACAAAGTGACCAACCAAACTTTTTCTTTTTAACATATTGCTTCCCAGTGTTAATCACTTCAACATATTGCTTCCCAGGAGGGATCACTTTAACATATTGCTTCCCGAATGCTTTGGGAAGCAATATGTTAAAATGATCCAAATATCCTAACTGTTTTTACCTACAATACGTTTATATGTTAATACCTTACTGCCGGAAGAGAATACAAATTTGAAGCGTATAACAATGTGACATTAAGATGTTTGCTTCGACTTTGTCTCTGCACTTAATTGTGAAAACGAAGCCAAAAATATAATTATTAATGTGATAAATATAAGATTTACTCTTTACACGATAAGATAAATCAAATTAAAAATTGAATTATGTATTTTATAAATAATAATAATAATAATAATAATAATATTAATTAGGATAAACATGGATATCATTAATAACCAATTTTTATGGACTTTAAAAGAATTCATTTAAATTTTTCACATTCACAAATACCAGTTACAATAATATAATTTTTACTGATTAGGGTATGAAATGAAGAAGACAAAATAAAGGAGACAAAAAGACCGTAAATAGGAAGATGAGAAAAAGAGGAAGAAGAAAAATCTCTTCTAGTTTAGCGAATTAAAAGGGGAAAGCAGAAAACAAGTGAACTAAAATAAACATTTAAATTTCGTAAGCATAGAAATACTCACAGCGTGTTAATCTCTCTCTCTCTCTCTCTCTCTCTCTCGATGTATATATATATTATATTTCTTGAATGTAACCTCTTTACAATACATAATTATGCATCCTGTGTATAAACATAGTTGTCTCTCTTACCCACCTATTCGTCAGAGAAGTAAAACTAATGCAGATGCGATAAAAATTCTTGTAAATGCACAATCACAAAAAATGTATATAAATTCTTAAACCAGGAATAAGTCCTTGATACAAACGTGCGTACGTGAAACGTGTGTAAAGTACTTTTAATCACGGGCCACTGTACAAATTTTGTCTCACAGGTTTATTTACTCACCAAACAACAGTATATAAGGGTCTTATCACCATAACTGACAAAAAAAAAAAATCAGACTCGTGAGTCATGACGTTTCATAAATTAATGACTTCATCCAATATAAATATATACTTACTAAAAGTAAATAGACAAATGCCAAACAACATCACCAATGATCTTAAGGATGATTACTTACATACTTACATTTGACAAGGATATATATATATATTATATTATATATATACATTATAACTGCAAACACGCAGTATAATTAACGTAAAGAACGACGCTTTGTATAGGAGAATTATCCGCGCAAGATGAGAGCGAAAGAACGAAACAAATGAAAAAATGAGGTACCCACCCTGGAATCGAACCCGGGATCTTCCGATTGCCAGTCAGATATGATAACCACTACACCACAGGCCTCACCCAAACAAATGCCGTAATTCCTCTACATACGCGCAGAAACCAATGCCCCAAAGGGGCACCCCTCGCATGCCGTAACATATATACATTATAACTGCAAACACGCAGTATAATTAACGTAAAGAACGACGCGACGCTTTGTATAGGAGAATTACCGCGCAAGATGAGAGCGAAAGAACGAAACAAATATATATTATATATATATATATATATATATACACCTGGTAAAAAAGATCCGTGCGTCGGTCTCTTTTCACACGAAGGTCAAGCTCGTAGCCTCACCTCTAGGCCTGGCCTGATGGAGGAGCAAGTTGCTTTCTTGCGATCTCCATCGCACATAGCCAGGCACACCCAGCTCATCTAATACCGGCCGAAGCCAAGCATCTAGTCTTCTTTTGAAGATTTCATCTTTGACCCCTGTGACGTTCCTGAGGTTCTTTGAAAGCTGATTAAAAAGTCTTGGTCCCCTGACAACCAAGTTATTTTCCTTCAGTATTGAGGGTGTCCCTTGTGGGGCCTTTAGTTTGAGAACACCTAATATTTTACCTTTCTTATTTTCCAGAGTTGTTTCGATGTTCATTAGGTTTAATTTGAGGTTTGGTACCAGTTTTCGTATAATTTTTTTATATGTAAATTATAGTGTATCTCTCTTTTCTTCTTTCCAACCAATACAGATTTAATTTAGGTAGTCTTTCCCATTAGTGGAGTTCTTTGCAGCCATCAGCCTTGGCTGTAAAATTCCTTTGGACTTCTAGTTTATTAATTTCTTCCTTTTTATATGGCGACGTCAAGACTGAGCAGTATTCAGGTTTTGGTACGATCAGTGTTTTGTTTTCAGCAGGGAAATCATCTCTTCTTTTGAAGGTCCTCAATAACTGTCCCGTAACTCTTTTTTTTTGGGGGGGGGGGGGCTTTGTCTATCGCTAACTGATTCTGTGCTTCAAATTTCGCATCATCGGTCATTATTACACTTAAATCTTTTGCTTTCGTGCTTCTCTGAATTTCCTGCCTATCTGGGGCATACTATGCTGTCTGTTTAAGTTCCTCATTTATTCCATATCTCAAGAGCTGAAATTTCTCGGTGTTAAAATTCATGTTATTGTCTCATGACCATTTGTCTATTTTGTTTGTGTCTTTCTGTGGGGACTTCCATCTCTTCTGCACTGTCAATTTTTCTGCTGATCTTTGTATCGTCAGCAAAGAATGTTACAACACTGTTGTCGGTTACTTCATTATCTATGTCTGTCAGCATAATAATGAATATGAGTAGGGCTAATGCTGTTCCTTGTGGAACTGAGCTGCGTACTTCCGATTATGATGACGATATACCTTAAATTTTACGGCTTACTGCCGTTCCCTAGGGAAGTTGTAGGTCCATTTTCCCACTTTGCCTGTTATTCCCATGTGTTTCATTTTATGTACTTTTATGTCATGAATCATGATCACACTTATCGAATTCTTTAGCAAAATATGTGTGTATTAATTACATCGTACTTATCATTGCTCTCAAGTTCGTCTATGATATGCTGGTTGTCATTAAATCTTTCTTGTGTCTCCAAAAAGTCATATATTTTCTCCCTGATTATTCTTTGAAATATTTTGATGAAATGTGATGTCAGTGACACTGACACCGGTCTATAGTTCTTTGCTTGAGACCTATTCCACCATTTATATATAGAAACAATGTTCGCTCTTTTTAGTATAATCGGTATTTCCTCCGTGTTCAGGAATCTTCTCCATATCTAATAAAGGGGTGTAGCCAGGGCCGGCTCAAGGTACCGGCAACTCGGGCAGTTGCCCGGGGCGCCACGTGCTAAGGGGCGCCACGTCATGTGTTTGGGATCTTCCAAATACAAAGGGAAAAATAGGAAAATAAATAAATAAAATAAAATGAAATAAAAGAGTCAAATGTGAAAATTTCCTGATGTGGAGTCAAATTTTCAAGGATTATGACATTATATTAGCCAATAGCATTAGTACCAGACTACCAGTAAAGCTAAGGTCAGCTTGGCCCGACATGGGATGACATGTCACATGGGTTGATGTGGCCGCGTAGGTGAGCGTTGAGCACAAATTACATACGCCTGGCAGCGCTGCCATCCTTTAATATCTCATCAGTAGAGTTAGGATTGATAGGCACTAAAAAATTAATAATAGGTAGGCAAAAAGGCACTAAAGAAGCCCTAAAAAAGTCGCTTAAATAGGCACTAAAAGCTAAAAAAGGCACTTAATAGGCATTTCTATTTTCCCACTTTTCTCTTATTATTGTTGACTTACAGTAAACCCATTTGCAGTTCTGATGAATATCAGGATTTTTATTGTAAAAAGTAAACTAAACATCTCAAAAACCATCAAACATTTTATATGCATCAAAGTAAAATCCAAACATTTAAACTATCTTCTTACAAAAACTCAACTAAACTATAAATTGAAATGGCAATTGATGATTAAAAATTTTTCAAGGTTCTGTGGCGTAAATTGACATCGCCTGTCACTCAATACATTTTTCTATCGAGAAAACGACCTTTCGACATCGCAAGACGTAATTGGTGCGAACTTCAAAGGTGCTAATTTGCTTGGCTCAAAGTCCAGAACCTCCTGACATTCTCCTTTGAACACTGTTGAAACGTTCACTATGGTTTGCCAACCAGGATTGCGTCTGAGAACATTTTCAAATTTTGCTACCACTTCTTTCCCTACGTTACCAGGAACCTGGCTCAGCTCCTTCCTTAAATTTTGAACTATTCCTTAGGCATTTTTTCTCACTTATAGAAAAAGCCGTAAGCACAAACGTGAGATTTTATTTAGCAAAAGCACTTGAACAAAGACACCACGTTGCACGCACCAAACAAAATGATCGAGGCCGAACGCGTCACAATGACGTATTGTGATCTGATTGGCTGTATTTGGCTGACGTATTGTGATCTGATTGGCTGTGCTGGTTGCATCAGGACTAGCCTCGGTTTTTCCATCCCCTGCCCTATTTAGGCCTACAAGTTTAAAAAAAATGCGAGTTATTTTGCTTTACTTAGTACAATAAAATTAAAAAGGCATATATAGGCACGTATTTTAAAATTAGGCACTAACCATCAAAATAGGCGTTTATAGGCACTATAACATTTAATTATATACATCCCACAGTCCCGAAATGGATTTCTCTAAAAGAAGCCTATGAATCTATAAACGGGAATAAAAAAGGCAAAAAGGGCAAAATCCGGTCTCTACTCATCAGTGTTGCCACTTTGTGGAATTTTTACATTTTTTGTGGATTTACCTCAGACAAAAGTGGCAACACTGTCTCTCATATTTTCATACATGGTTCCATTTTGAGAATGTTTAGTTGTACTTTGAGTGAATATCGTTAATTGTAATAAACTCTTTATTCCTATATTTGTAGTTTTTCCTCATTGTGAACAAATTTTAAAATTATACTTGTAAGGGCGCCGAAGTTCAGCTTGCCCAGGGCGCCAGCAATCCTAGGGCCGGCCCTGGGTGTAGCTATTTCGTTCTTACAGTTTTTAATCATCAATTTATTCCATTTGTCCGGACCTGCAGCTGACTGTGATTTCATTTATCCTGCAGCTTTCGCTATATCTTCTGCAGTTAATTCAAAATTAGTTATACATTCTTCAGGCTTTCAAAAAAGTACTTTGTCAGGTACTGCTTAGTCTCTATTTGGGGTACTGAAACCGATTCATATTGAGCTCTCAATATTTCAGATATTTCTTTTAGGTCATCGGTTACCTCATTATTTTCTTTCATTAAGGGTGCGATAGTGGTCCGTGTTTTTGTTTTTCTTTTCACGAAGCTAAGAAGTATTTTGGGTTATCTTTTACTGTTTTCACCGCGTCTTCCTTTTCTCTCTCTCTATGAATGGCCCTTAATTGGGATTTATATTTCTCCGTCTATACTGTACTTCCAAATTTTACTTGCATCACGTTTATGGTGGTCTTGTCTGTGCAGTTAGCTTCGTGGCTGCTGTCCTTCTCTTGAGGAATAGTGTTCGCTTTTGACTCTAGAAATAGTTTCTCTTTCCCTTCGACTGTACTTTCAGAACATTTTTCTGTAAAGTTTCCAGCGTCTTTTTTTAGCAAGGTTATTAGCATTTCTTCAGTTGTTTTACCCTCCAAGTCTATTTTCCACTCTATTTGTGCCATATGGGATCTGATTTCTTCTCAATTTATAGTCTTCGAGTTTAAATTAAAAATCTTAAATTTGCTTCTTTCTTCAGTATGAGTATTTTCTTTTAGTGCTCTCGCCATATTGGTGGATACCTTGAAAATGTTATGGTCCGAGATATTTGTTGGTGTTATTTTTATATCATTGATTAAGTTGGTGTTGTTAGTTAGCCGATCAGCTCACCCTGATCGAGCAAGCCGGCGGCACGCAGTTAACCGATCGCCCTCTCCGGAGTGGACCAGAGGTTCAGCGCACTCGTGATGTTGTGTTGTGTTCTATGTTGTGCTAAAGCAGTACAGTCTGTCATAATGTGTTCAATTGTTTGTGGTGTGTCCTGGCACAGGTGGCAGGTGTCGTCTGTGGAGTTGTCTAGTCTGTGTTTTTATGTCTGTAAGTTGGGGTAATGACCACATCGGAATCGTGCTAAGTTAACTCGATCCGATCTGCTCAGGCTGGTCTCTGATCTGTCAATGGGTGACGGCAGTGGCGGTCCTAGCTTACATGACGCCCTGGGCGAACCTCACCTTCAGCGCCCCCCCCCCCTGTTCGCCAACACACACACATTCGAATCCCCCCAAAATAAAGGACAGACATAACTCTTTCACAAAATAACTTTTTATTGGACTAATTGTTGGAACTTCAGAACCAAAACAAAGACTCAAATTTCTGAATTTTACAAATCCTTCATCACGTAAATAGAATAACTCACTTAAGAGAATGTAATTATGATACTATGAACAGGAAAGATACAAATTAAATTGCACAACTGCCATAAATAAACTAGAGAATCAAATTTCTAAATTGTACAAATGCTCTATCACATAAATAGAATAAGACACTTAAGAGAGGGTAATTATTATGCTACACTTTGAACAAGAAACAAAATAAATTGCACCACAGCACAACTGCCATCTAAAGCCTGACTCTTCTTACCTTCCTTGATGCAAAGTCATGAATTAAATCATCATATGAAATCTGCTCAGCAATTGTATGATTTATACTGATGATGGCCAGACCGGTAAGGCGTTCCTGTGACATAGTTGACCTCAGGTAGGATTTGATGAGCTTCAGCTTTGAAAAGCTCCTCTCTGCTTCAGCAACAGTGACTGGAAGAGTAAGACCAATTCTGAGAGCAGTCCACAAATTTGGATATATTTCAGAGAGCTCCCTTTCATGGATAAATGTCAGCAGTTCAAGCAAGGATATGGTCTTTGATGGCAAGTCAGGCAAGTTCTTCAGCTCCTGTGCAAGCTCTCTGCCATCCAAGTCAGATTGTCCCTTAAAGTGTAGTGTAGTACTAAGGTTCACACATTGTTCTGTCAGCTCCTCAAATGTGAGATTTTGGAAATGTGTCAGCACTCCAAACTTCTCTCCCACAATTTCCAACGTGGAAAATCTTTCCTGAATGGCTGATGTTGCAGCATCAACCACTGCATTGAAAAATGTCACCTCCAGCTTCTTCAAAGCATCAATCAAGGGCTCATCAGATGCTTCATAGGAGAAGTGCCGCTTTGTGGACCTCAGCCGTTTTTGTTTTAACACAGCCTCCACATTCATTTGTTCACAGATATCTGTGGCTGCCATTTGTGCAGCCACAAAACCTGTTGCCCTGTAATTGCGGAGACCTCTCTCTGTTTTTTTTAGGAGATTTACTGCAACATCAACGTGCATGCTAGGAGACTGCATCTGCTTGCTCACATGCTGAATTTGGCACAACAGGTCATGCCACACCACTGAACAAATGGCGAAGCGGTATGACCCAACCTCCTCTGACAGAGATTGAGCCTCGACCTTTATTACAGAGTCTTTGGTGTGGTCCCTCACCTCGATCAGTGCATCTCTCACTGCAGCTGCCTGATATCTCAGGGGCTCCACACTCTTGATCTTGCTTTCCCACCTTGTATCAGACCACATCTTCAATGTGATGTTCACATGTTTTTTCAAAATGGCCCATCGTTGTGTAGAGGCTGAAAACAAGTTGTAAAGCTTCTGCAAGATGCCAAAGTAACTTGTGGCATCAATAGATCCCTTAGCAGCATCGGCCACAAGCAAATTCAGAGAATGAGCCCCACATGGAACAAACAGAGCTCTGGGATTAATTTCTAGGAGCCTGGATTGAACACCCTTGTTTTTTCCCCTCATGTTGGCCCCGTTGTCGTATGATTGTCCTCTACAGTCCATGAAAGGAACTTTTAGCTCCTCCAGTCTCTTCAGAATCAGAAATGCCAAATGTTGACCAGTGGACTCCTCTGCCTCCAAAAACCCCATGAAATGTTCCTTTATATGGGGCTTCCCCTCCAGTGACACAACCCGAATCACAACTGACAACTGTTCAGTGTGGCTGATATCTGGAGTGCAATCTAGAATTATTGAAAAAAACTTTGATTGTTTGATGTCGCTCACCATTGCTGAAATGGTCTTGCTGCTCGACAAATCAATGAGTTCGTTTTGTATGTGGTGGCCGAGGTAGCTGGTGTGACTGGAGGTCCCTTTTTGGACACGGTTAATGTGCTCTTGCATTATAGGATCAAATTGTGCCATCAGTTCAACTTCTTTCAGAAAATTGCCATTTGATGGTGAGAACAATTTTTCTGTATGTCCCCTTAGTGCCAAATTCCTAACTGCCAGAGAATGCACAATAGCAGTGAGACGTGTCAGCACCGCTCTCCATCTCAACTTCTCAGCCTCCAGAAGTGCCATCTCCTGCTTGTCAATGGTCTCCCCCTTTCTCATCCTCACTGCCAGTTCTTTCCAGATTTTCATAGAATTTAGGTGTTCTGAACTGTTGTCATGTGATGTGAGCAATGAGCTTGCATGCCTCCAGTCCGAGAGTCCCAAACTTGTTAAATTTATTTTCCTCTTGGAAAATAATGTACAACAGAAACAGAAAAGGCTGTTGTTTTTTAAGGAATAGACCAACCAACTTCTGGTTATATTTTCCCCACTAACCAATGACTTCCTGAAGTATTGATGGTGGAAACTTCTTCCGTCACTGTCGTTTCTAGGGAATACAAAGTCAGATGGTACTTGACTTGGTCCCCTGGAAACCAGTTGTGTCCGAATTCTCTCAGTCAGAACTGAAGGCCAGTTAGCAGGGTCGGTGGACAGAGACTCATCCTCAGGAGGCGATTCTGCTCCAGGCCTTTCTAATAGAAAGAACAAGAGCATTAATCATTAGTATACACACCTAAGTTAGATAACACATTATTCACAGCACTTTGTTATGGTGGTGGTGTTATGGAATTATGGTGGTGAAACCACACATACCCAGTAACCCAGACCCAGTGATAATAACATTATAATTTATAACTGTTTGCAAAATGCTTTGCAGGGATGCACACACATACACACACACGCACACACTCACAGACATATGTGCACACAAACTCACCTGAAGAGTCCTGCCGGGGAGAAGTAGAAGCAAATGGGTCTTCATCCTCAGGATCAGACTGCATTTGTGGAGACATATGTGAGGCTGAGGAGGTAGATGGCTCCTCAGCCTCAATAATGGCAGAAGTAGACGGCTTCTCATCCTGGCTAGTGGCAGAGGGTGTTCCAAAATATTTCAAAAGTGCCCCTGCAAATAGTAAAATAGAACATAACAGACCAATGCATGAATAGGCTAGTACAATTAATTTAACATGTTATTAAGCACAATTTATTAAACTTTTAGAATAGGAAACAAATGAATAATACAACCTCCTTGGTTAATGGCTAATTATATACATAATAGTACACTTCAAATGACTCAGAAAGCTATATCACAAAATAGCAGTGCAATATAGCAGTGAAGAGTAGATGACATAGCTCTATACCTTTATCTTTTGCTCGTTTCTCCTCTTCTTCTTTCCTCTTTTTTCTAAACTGAGCACCTGATAGCTTTGACCTCTTCTTATCCATTTGCGGTTATTTGACAGACCTTAGTGGCTTAGTGTGAAGATTCGTTCTGTAATAAATAATATACATTTCACTATTTAACCAAACCCAGAAAAATAACATTACATATGTTAAAGTATGGGCCTTTATTCCCAATAATATTAATCTGGAAGCATTTTGCATTGTTTAGGTCTTTTATGGGAAGGTTTATGGAAAATGCAATAGATGGTTTTTTATTAATAAAAATATATTTATTGATCTTTTATTATTTATTTTATTTTATTTTTTATTTTTATTTATTTCTTTATTTATTTATTCTTATTTTTATTTTTATTTTTTTTGCAGGCGCTCATGCCGCCCCTCCACAAATGCCGCCCTGTGCGGCTGCCCATATTGCCCATATGAGGAACAGCCACTGGGTGACGGCTTCGCACCTAGGACCGCATTCGGACCTAGTTGTGTCAGTGCTTTGTGGGTTAAGTGTGTGTGTGTGTGTGTGTGTGTTTTCTGTACTGTGTGATGTCTGTGAGGTGTGGTATGGAATGGAGTATTTGGTTATAATGTGTCTCTGGTGTTACCTTAATGGTGCGAGGTGTCGGTGCATGATTATCAGTGGCGGTTCCTCATATGGGCAATATGGGCAGCCGCACAGGGCGGCATTTGTGGAGGGGCGGCATGAGCGCCTGCAAAAAAAATAAAAATAAAAATAAGAATAAATAAATAAAGAAATAAATAAAAATAAAAAATAAAATAAAATAAATAATAAAAGATCAATAAATATATTTTTATTAATAAAAAACCATCTATTGCATTTTCCATAAACCTTCCCATAAAAGACCTAAACAATGCAAAATGCTTCCAGATTAATATTATTGGGAATAAAGGCCCATACTTTAACATATGTAATGTTATTTTTCTGGGTTTGGTTAAATAGTGAAATGTATATTATTTATTACAGAACGAATCTTCACACTAAGCCACTAAGGTCTGTCAAATAACCGCAAATGGATAAGAAGAGGTCAAAGCTATCAGGTGCTCAGTTTAGAAAAAAGAGGAAAGAAGAAGAGGAGAAACGAGCAAAAGATAAAGGTATAGAGCTATGTCATCTACTCTTCACTGCTATATTGCACTGCTATTTTGTGATATAGCTTTCTGAGTCATTTGAAGTGTACTATTATGTATATAATTAGCCATTAACCAAGGAGGTTGTATTATTCATTTGTTTCCTATTCTAAAAGTTTAATAAATTGTGCTTAATAACATGTTAAATTAATTGTACTAGCCTATTCATGCATTGGTCTGTTATGTTCTATTTTACTATTTGCAGGGGCATTTTTGAAATATTTTGGAACACCCTCTGCCACTAGCCAGGATGAGAAGCCGTCTACTTCTGCCATTATTGAGGCTGAGGAGCCATCTACCTCCTCAGCCTCACATATGTCTCCACAAATGCAATCTGATCCTGAGGATGAAGACCCATTTGCTTCTACTTCTCCCCGGCAGGACTCTTCAGGTGAGTTTGTGTGCACATATGTCTGTGAGTGTGTGCGTGTGTGTGTATGTGTGTGCATCCCTGCAAAGCATTTTGCAAACAGTTATAAATTATAATGTTATTATCACTGGGTCTGGGTTACTGGGTATGTGTGGTGTTTCACCACCATAATTCCATAACACCACCACCATAACAAAGTGCTGTGAATAATGTGTTATCTAACTTAGGTGTGTATACTAATGATTAATGCTCTTGTTCTTTCTATTAGAAAGGCCTGGAGCAGAATCGCCTCCTGAGGATGAGTCTCTGTCCACCGACCCTGCTAACTGGCCTTCAGTTCTGACTGAGAGAATTCGGACACAACTGGTTTCCAGGGGACCAAGTCAAGTACCATCTGACTTTGTATTCCCTAGAAACGACAGTGACGGAAGAAGTTTCCACCATCAATACTTCAGGAAGTCATTGGTTAGTGGGGAAAATATAACCAGAAGTTGGTTGGTCTATTCCTTAAAAAACAACAGCCTTTTCTGTTTCTGTTGTACATTATTTTCCAAGAGGAAAATAAATTTAACAAGTTTGGGACTCTCGGACTGGAAGCATGCAAGCTCATTGCTCACATCACATGACAACAGTTCAGAACACCTAAATTCTATGAAAATCTGGAAAGAACTGGCAGTGAGGATGAGAAAGGGGGAGACCATTGACAAGCAGGAGATGGCACTTCTGGAGGCTGAGAAGTTGAGATGGAGAGCGGTGCTGACACGTCTCACTGCTATTGTGCATTCTCTGGCAGTTAGGAATTTGGCACTAAGGGGACATACAGAAAAATTGTTCTCACCATCAAATGGCAATTTTCTGAAAGAAGTTGAACTGATGGCACAATTTGATCCTATAATGCAAGAGCACATTAACCGTGTCCAAAAAGGGACCTCCAGTCACACCAGCTACCTCGGCCACCACATACAAAACGAACTCATTGATTTGTCGAGCAGCAAGACCATTTCAGCAATGGTGAGCGACATCAAACAATCAAAGTTTTTTTCAATAATTCTAGATTGCACTCCAGATATCAGCCACACTGAACAGTTGTCAGTTGTGATTCGGGTTGTGTCACTGGAGGGGAAGCCCCATATAAAGGAACATTTCATGGGGTTTTTGGAGGCAGAGGAGTCCACTGGTCAACATTTGGCATTTCTGATTCTGAAGAGACTGGAGGAGCTAAAAGTTCCTTTCATGGACTGTAGAGGACAATCATACGACAACGGGGCCAACATGAGGGGAAAAAACAAGGGTGTTCAATCCAGGCTCCTAGAAATTAATCCCAGAGCTCTGTTTGTTCCATGTGGGGCTCATTCTCTGAATTTGCTTGTGGCCGATGCTGCTAAGGGATCTATTGATGCCACAAGTTACTTTGACATCTTGCAGAAGCTTTACAACTTGTTTTCAGCCTCCACACAACGATGGGCCATTTTGAAAAAACATGTGAACATCACATTGAAGATGTGGTCTGATACAAGGTGGGAAAGCAAGATCAAGAGTGTGGAGCCCCTGAGATATCAGGCAGCTGCAGAGAGATGCACTGATCGAGGTGAGGGACCACACCAAAGACTCTGTAATAAAGGTCGAGGCTCAATCTCTGTCAGAGGAGGTTGGGTCATACCGCTTCGCCATTTGTTCAGTGGTGTGGCATGACCTGTTGTGCCAAATTCAGCATGTGAGCAAGCAGATGCAGTCTCCTAGCATGCACGTTGATGTTGCAGTAAATCTCCTAAAAAAAACAGAGAGAGGTCTCCCAATTACAGGGCAACAGGTTTTGTGGCTGCACAAATGGCAGCCACAGATATCTGTGAACAAATGAATGTGGAGGCTGTGTTAAAACAAAAACGGCTGAGGTCCACAAAGCGGCACTTCTCCTATGAAGCATCTGATGAGCCCTTGATTGATGCTTTGAAGAAGCTGGAGGTGACATTTTTCAATGCAGTGGTTGATGCTGCAACATCAGCCATTCAGGAAAGATTTTCCACGTTGGAAATTGTGGGAGAGAAGTTTGGAGTGCTGACACATTTCCAAAATCTCACATTTGAGGAGTTGACAGAACAATGTGTGAACCTTAGTACTACACTACACTTTAAGGGACAATCTGACTTGGATGGCAGAGAGCTTGCACAGGAGCTGAAGAACTTGCCTGACTTGCCATCAAAGACCATATCCTTGCTTGAACTGCTGACATTTATCCATGAAAGGGAGCTCTCTGAAATATATCCAAATTTGTGGACTGCTCTCAGAATTGGTCTTACTCTTCCAGTCACTGTTGCTGAAGCAGAGAGGAGCTTTTCAAAGCTGAAGCTCATCAAATCCTACCTGAGGTCAACTATGTCACAGGAACGCCTTACCGGTCTGGCCATCATCAGTATAAATCATACAATTGCTGAGCAGATTTCATATGATGATTTAATTCATGACTTTGCATCAAGGAAGGTAAGAAGAGTCAGGCTTTAGATGGCAGTTGTGCTGTGGTGCAATTTATTTTGTTTCTTGTTCAAAGTGTAGCATAATAATTACCCTCTCTTAAGTATCTTATTCTATTTATGTGATAGAGCATTTGTACAATTTAGAAATTTGATTCTCTAGTTTATTTATGGCAGTTGTGCAATTTAATTTGTATTTTTCCTGTTCATAGTATCATAATTACATTCTCTTAAGTGAGTTATTCTATTTACGTGATGAAGGATTTGTAAAATTCAGAAATTTGAGTCTTTGTTTTGGTTCTGAAGTTCCAACAATTAGTCCAATAAAAAGTTATTTTGTGAAAGAGTTATGTCTGTCCTTTATTTTGGGGGGATTCGAATGTGTGTGTGTTGGCGAACAGGGGGGGGGGGCGCTGAAGGTGAGGTTCGCCCAGGGCGTCATGTAAGCTAGGACCGCCACTGATGATTATACATGTAGCGGCAAGGGTGTTGTGGGTTAGTTGTCGCTGCTGCCATGAATTGTGTTCCCCTCATGTCTAAATGTTCCCTAACTTTCAGTATTTTTGTTTCTGTGAGCAGGTGTTCTATTGGTGTTGTTTGAGTACATCCTGTAATGATACGAAGTGCGTTGTTTTGTATTGTCTGTAAGGTATTTATGTGTATGTTTGAGATAATGGGTGCCCAGCATGGGCTAGCATAGTCCATAACTGAGCGAATATATTGTTTGTATATGAGTGATGTTGTTTTCTGCTGGTGTCCAAAGTTTGTTCCTGTTAGTACCCTAAGCGTGTTAAGTCATGACGTACATTTGTTTTTAATGTCCTGAATGTGGTTTGCAAAAGATAATGATGTGTTGTATGTGACCCCAAGTATTTTGGTTTAAGTGACTTATCTTTGCGTAGTGATTAACTAGAATGTTAGCTTGTTGTGTATATGTTGAGATATTATCATATTTTGGCTGCGACAGATAGCCGCGTGTGAGGTGTGAATGCCGCTGTTAGAGTGGGTAATGCTGTTTATAGTCTTGTATAGCCTGGATGTATCTGTGGAGTGGTTTAGTGTTGTTATGAATTCCCTAAACGTTTTTGTTTGTTTTTCTTTAAGTTTGTTGTTTATTTCTGTGTTGAGCTGTTGTGTCTGATGTTTTATGGCTTCTGTGTGTGGTGTTTGTGTGTTATGTTTGAGGTTGTTACGTTGCCTTATGAGGTGGGCTATTTCTCTAGTGTAATTTGGGTTGTATTTCCTAATGTTGTCCTTAGGTATGTATTTGTTTGCATTATTGATGATCTGATTGAATGTCTTGAGTGTTGTATTGATGTTTATGATGGATGTGCTGTTTAATGTGGTGAATTGTTCCTCAGTCTGTATTTTGAACTGTTCCCAATCAGCTTTCTTGTAATTTCTGTAAGTGTGCCTAATGCTCTTGGGGGAGAGTGTAGAACGTGTTGTAATGATGATGGGCAGGTGGTCTGATGACAGTTGTTTTTCTGTTCTGTGTGTATGTGTTGCTAGTGAGGGGGAACAGAACGTTATGTCTGGGGAGGAGTTTGAGTATCCTGCTTGATGTGGTATGTATGCATGTATGTTCTTCTGTGTTGTTAAGAATGAAGAGGCTGTTTAATTGTGTGGCTATGTTGGCGCCTCTGGTGTTGTTTTGGTTGTGCATGTACCAACTAGTGTCTTTAGTGTTGAAGTCTTCTCCTAAGGTAACATTAGTGAAAGAGGCCAGATTGTGTATCTGTGGATTGTAATTGACTGGCAACTGAGGTGAACTATCTGGTAGGATGTAAATGTTGATGAGTGTGGTGGTGTGTTCTGCGCGTGTTTTAATGTTAACTGCCTGTATTTCTATCGTGTTATCTGCTTGGATTGTGTTTGTAATGTTTTGGGTGGCATCAGTGTAGCTAATGCTTTTACATATGTAACTGATGAGTCCACCCCCGTGACACCCAGTACGATCTTGACTGATCGCGGTGAAGTCAGGGATGGTGGGTGTTTTGTGTGTGCGTTTTAGTTTTGTTTCTTGTATAAGTGCAATATGAATGTTTTGTTTGTGTACGAATTCCTAAGCTGCATAATTTTGTTTGTGAGGCCATCTACGTTGTACTGTAATATATTAATATTATGCTTCTGTATGTCTCATGGTCCTATTGTGTCTATGTCTTTGTGTATGGTGACATGTGTAAGTTGTAGTGGGGCCTGGATTAGTCTTAATGTCGCCGGAGAGTAAGAGTCGTCCAGGGAGCACGTCCGGCAAGCAATTGCTCCCCATAAATGAAAAATAGCACACTGGTATAAGTCCGGCCCCGGGAGCCGATCGGCACTCTGACCGAGCCACGCAACAGGTCGTCGACTGCCAGTCTGGCCAACTGTAGACAGCCCGCTGCACAGAGATTTGAGGAAGTTTGGCCACCAGCGCGTTGGTGCCTTCGGCTTGACGTCGCCTCTTCTTCGCGTTGACGTTCCACGTTTTTTCGTTGACTTTGGCGAGCTGACGTGTCCCGCGCTGGAGGATACAGTCATTGCTAGAAGCTTCCTCGTCAGCTGGTAACTGTTGTTTTTATTGTGTGTAGATTCAGTTATTACTGTGAATCTATTGAAAGAACATTCTCTGTTATTTTGTGCTTATCCTTCGTCTGCAATTTTGTGTTGTTCTCTTTGTTGGAGCTCTGAAAATGTATTGCCCGCCTGTCTGCTAAATTGCTCTAATATGGACTCTGTTTCTTCTATTTCTTCTTCCTTTAATTTACACTAGAAATATGTCTAAAATCCAATACAGAAATCTTCTTGGGAAGAATTTTCACATGCTAGAGTGCTCCTGATCTTCGTATCTTATTATCTTAAGCTAGAGGTAGGCTACATGGGCTTATTCCAGTCGAAGCCTATCTGTCTCATTGATTAAGTTGGTGTTATCCGTGAATACCAGCTCTAAGTAGTTATTTTTTCTGGTGTTATCTGTTATCTCTTGTATCAACATAAATTAATTTGTTCCCATTCTTTTGTATTTTATAAATGGGAAATTAAAATCACCACAGAGTATTATATTTGAAAATGGGGTGTTCAAGGACTTTATTAGGTTTCTGATGTCGACAATGGTTTCAAAAGAATTTTGCAGTTGGAGTGTTCGTTGGTCTATAGATGACTATTAGTATTACGTCAAGTTTTTCAATTTGTACTGCTAAGAGCTCCACGCAGCTGTTGTGATTTAATTATTACTGTCTCTGTCATATGGCTCTCACTTATGTATATACACTTTTTTTTATCGAAATAAAGTGTCTTCGCGTCCAAGGACCAGCACAAGTATCAAAGAGGGATTGAACGGCTTGCGAAAAGATGGATAAGTACCATAGAATATGACGATTGTAACAAAAATTTTTAAAAAATTCCGATAACTTTTGGGTCAACATAATAGCACAACCACTTTTTCTTCTTTCTGTTCTGTCAGCTCGTAGAATGTTGTAACCATCAATTTTTATTTCTTTTTGATCTATGCAGTATTCGCAGTTTTCACAATTTCCTTAGCAACCTTTAAGATATGTTTCTGTGAGGCATGCGATGTTAGTCTTTGTTTCTTCCATACATCCTTGCAGGTACGAAACTTTGTTTGTTGTGTGATTCGGTCTTAACACTTGAATATTTGCCAGGACAATATTCTGTTTCCTGTTTTGCGTTCTCCTTCGAGTATTCCAAATTCAATTTGTTTCAGTGTCGGGTGTTTTATATTCCTATGGTCCTCCAAGAAATCTCCGTTTCCAGTTACCTGTTCTGATAGTTCCTTGCTTGGTAACGGTTCAACTCGGAGGTTCTCAGCTGTGTCAACTTAGCTTTGTGCTTTACAGGTTTACTCATACATGGTGTTTTGCCGGATACAATGTTATCCGTTGTTTTGGTGCCAGTACTAAAAGATAAAACGGGTAAAATCAACAGTAAAGATAACTATAGGGCAATAGCCTTAGCCACTGGAGCCCACCTACATGCTTTACCTGGCCTACATCGACACACAAAAAGAAAAAAAAAAGAGGAAATCAGGTAAAGTTAAGTCTTCTCAATGTTAGTTTTAGCTGTTATTTACTATAACATATTTAATATAATAATTAATTTTTGCTAGATTCTGACTTTCTGAATTTATATTTCAGCATTATTTCTAAAGTTTGCAATCGCACATTGTCACTGAAATCCTAAACAATGCAATTTTCGCTTTTTTCTTTAATAGTGAGAAAATTTATGGAAAAATAGTGCATTGTATTTTTAAAAAAATGGAAGCTTACATAAATGTTTGATTTCAGTTGATGAATGCGAATTTACATTTTTCTTTTTCTTCTCTTGCAGAAAAATAAAGCCGCAACACCTGGATCAGTTCAATTGGTTATGCTATTCAGCTAGCAAAGGTGGCTTTTTTTGCAAGTTCTGCGTTCTCTTTGGTAAAGGCACCATCGGAGCTATAAAATGTGAGCAGGTACCAGCTAAGTTGGTGAAGACGCCTCTTATTTCTTTTAATAAACTCACTGGAAAGGATGGAGATTTCACATGCCACGAACAAACGGACTACCATAAAGGAAGTGTACAAGCAGCAGAGCTGGGCAATAAATACATTGAATGTATTTAAATACTAAATACTAAATACATGGGAGAAATGTATTTAAATACTAAATACTAAATACATTTTACGAATGTATTTAGATACTAAATACAAAATACATGAATTGTATTTAAATACATTTGTAAATACATTTTAAATAGTGACGGTGAGTGACGGTGACGGTGACGGTGACGGTGACCCAGAGCTGGGCACTTGCGTTTTTTTTTGCGGTACTGCGGTACTGCGGTACTACCGTGTTGGTCGGTACCGCGGAAAGTACCGCGGGAAATTTGAATGCGGTAGCGGTACTGCTGTACTTTCAGCGATCCTTTGTGGTACTGCGTTATGCGGTACCGGTTTGGTAGTGCGGTAGTACCGCAGTACCGCAGTACCGCAAAAAATAAATACAGTTCTAAATACACAAATGTATTTAAATACGTATTTAAATACAAATGTATTTAAATACTGCCCAGCTCTGACAAGCAGCACAACTTTTCTTACACGTTTGTAAAGAACCATCACTAAGCATTAAAAATCAGATTTCTTCGCGGCGACTTGGTCAGGTATCTATAGTTCATATTATTACCTATATATATATATATATATATATATATATATATATATATAGGTGGGCGGTAATGTGATTTTGTGGTGTACCTATATGTAAATTGCGTATTTACTAAAGTATTCGATTTTGATTTAGTAAAGTAATTGCGTATTTGATAAAGTACATATTTTTTGTCAAGTAGCCCCGAAATTATTTTTCCATGCGATTATCCTGTTTAAAATTTTATATGTTAAACATATGTGCATTTCTTCTGTCTCAACTGATCTATCTGTTTCTGCATCCGTTTGACTCGCCTTATACGTGAGAGTTTCATTTGGATCTCTTTTAATGATTTCGTTATTCATAGATATGTTATACTGTTAAATGTGTATACACTAAATAATTGTATGCATGAAATCAATAAATGTGTGAATAAAATAGTTACTTTCTTTGTTAAATATGAAAACTATAGGATCAATACATGATTTCAAATTTCAGAAAATACAAGTAATTACATCATAATATAGTTTAGATTGCACCAATGTGCAGAGCTGGGCAGTATTTAAATACATTTGTATTTAAATACGTATTTAAATATATTTGTGTATTTAGAACTGTATTTATAAATACATTGTTTTTCATGTATTTAAATATAGTATTTAAATACTTTAATGAGTATTTAAATACAATGTATTTAAATACTCAAAATATAAAAATGTAAATACTTTTACCGGTTTAATACACGTTCTGTACTAGCACAGTACGACGCGTCGACAGTGTAGTACAGCATGGTTCATGTTTCAACGTGTCAGTTCAATCAGTTGTGTGCCACTCTTAGTCGAAAGCGGTTGATTTCTTTATCGTGTGCGTGTCATGGCTTAGTGAATGCATATGTTAAAATTTGTATGTATTTAAAATGTATTTACAAATGTATTTAAATACAATTGATGTATTTTGTATTTAGTATCTAAATACATTCGTAAAATGTATTTAGTATTTAGTATTTAAATACATTTCTCCCATGTATTTAGTATTTAGTATTTAAATACATTCAATGTATTTATTGCCCAGCTCTGCCAATGTGACTGTCCTATCCAAACTTTTGTTGGAAAGGGTACATATTTCATGTGGATGGCTGTACAGTGGCTGTTCAAAAATGGCAGTTGCACTGACATTTTCAGACAGTTTTTACACCAAAGAAGCTTAAAATGCGCTGGCTTAGAGGGCTCCGCCCCGGAACCCGCTGGGGGAGCTTCCAGTTCTCCTCCAGACCCCCTAACTGTATGGGCTCGCCCGATTCACCACGGAATCTGACGAACGTTAGTGCTTCCAATGGCCTGTTGGAGTGAGGGAGCCTGAGCCTGTGATGATCCTAATTTCCTATATATATATATATATATATATACAGGGTGTCCCATAAGTCCGGCATCATAGGAGAAATTCATATTTTTCTATTTCTACAAACCATAATTCATATTTTTCTCTTTCTACAGGCCATAATGTCTGTGAGCAAGGAAGAACGAATCCAGATAATTCTACTCATAGGAAATCGGAGTCAAAGAGAGGCCGCTGCTGAATTTAACAGACTACATCCAGACCGCGAGCCAATAACACAGAGTTGTGTGTCTGGATGCCGTCTGTTAAATTCAGCAGCGGCCTCTCTTTGACTCCGATTTCCTATGAGTAGAATTATCTGGATTCTTCTTCCTTGCTCACAGACATTATGGCCTGTAGAAAGAGAAAAATATGAATTATGGTTTGTAGAAATAGAAACATATGAATTTCTCCTATGATGCAGGACTTATGGGACACCCTGTATATATATATAGTTAATTAAATTAACTATCTAATTTCGGGCATTCTTTGTACACAACTTAAATAAATTTAGTAGCACCTACTGTGCTCACAATGTAAAATGAAACAATATATCTTTTGAGAAATTAAAGAAAACACATCAGTATAACAATAGAAACATAAAGCCATTTCCTTCATAACTTCATAAGGGAAAATTCTCGAAATAAGCAATTTCAATTTGTTGCTATTTACAAACTAAAATTATAAAAAATGTAGAACAAGTATTTGTCTTGCCCTTTTCGCCTACCGAAAGTGTCGAAAGCTTGGGCTTTACCTATTTAATTTGGCTAATAAGGTATTAGTACCTTACCTAATTATAAAAACTTCAACTTACCAAGTAATTCAACTCACGACAAGGATTAGATATTCTTTTGAATTTTTAAGCAGTCTTATAGCCCCTATTTGGGCTAAATACCATAGTACAGTAAAATCTAAATTAAACCTGAAATAAAAAATAGCCTATAAGTACCAATGACAGCTTAATAAGTACTTAATAACAGCCAGTGGCGTACTAAGGGGGGGTGCGAGGAGGGGTCCGCCCCGGGTGACAGCCAGGAGGGGGGTGCCATCGGGAGAGTTGAAATACCAGTACAAGTTTTCAAACCAAATGAAAAATTCGCCAAAGTAAGAAAAAAAATTAAAAAATGTTCAAACTATTACAACGCTTAATGTTAATTTCCACTATAAAATAAATTTTTATTTTTATTGGCAATACAAAATTTACAAACGAAAAATTAAATATTTGATAAAAATTACATCGAAAGGCGAACGTTTGTTGACATTTTAGTCATCAGTTTGTTGAGCATAGCCAGCTGGCTGCAACTGACATTCCAAGTCTTGTTCACTTGACACTGTGACTCCACATACATGAGGTATGTTTCATTAAATAATTATGATAAAGCATAAAGTGCTGGTGTTTATAACAATATCATGGTACTTATACCAGTGTCCATTAATTTTTGACAATGTGGTATCATAGTGATGTTTAAGTGTTTATAAGTGCATCGTCGTGATGTTATAATACCCGGTAAATGCATCGTCGTGATGTTATAATACCCGGTAAATGCATCGTCGTGATGTTATAGAAACTCATGTTTATGAATGGTGGTCCCTGTGACTACTGGTTATCAGTAAAAAGACACAGGAAAGTCACACTTTGCACTAAACTTTAGACTTGACTTTTTCCTACAACCATGACTACTGAAGTAACGATGATGTGTATGACTGAGTGAGTTTTTTATGATGACTATGTGGTGATCTTACGATGGTGGTGGTGATATGACTGCATGCTTTTTTTTAATGCAACTACATGGTGATGTTAAGACAGAGAGGGTGATGATGTGACTGCATGGAGATGTGTTAATGCTTACTGCTTATTAAATAATTATATCAATTATAATAGCTAGCGTTATACCATACTATATTGAGTTAGTGTTAATGCATTGGCATTGATAACTAATTGTCTCTGCTTGTCTGGGTTGATAATCTGATAACTCAATAGGTATCTGGTTGGAAAAAGTTTGAGAACCACTTGTTTGAAGCTTTTCTGTTGTAATAAATTTTGTTTACTTCTTTATTTACTGGATATACTGTTAATTTTCATTTTGTCAGTGGTCTAGTTATTTGTGAGTAATACTCGTAGTTTTCTGCTTTTTTAGGAGTCGTGTTTGCACTTAACCCCCCCCCCCCAAATAATAATAATCACAGACAATTTATTCAGTTAATGTATTTGAAGTCATAATAGTTCATGCTTGTTATGCATGTTCATGCTTTATACCTTTTGATTTTAAAATTTTGCAGAAGACCCATTATGAAGCGAAATCGACCCAGTGGATTCCAACAAAGAAAAATGAAGTAGGCAAGAGAAAAGGTGGCTCAGGCAATGTCCGGATCAATTTTGAAGTATGTGACGCCTTCAACATCAAGTGCAATAGGAGAAAGTCCTGAAGATATTCAGCCTGGTGAATCTGAAGGGCAAATACAAAGAAGAAGGTGAAGGCAAAGAAGGTAAATTTTGATGAGGTCATTGATCAATTTACAGAAATTAAGGCTCGAAAGCGTTGAGCGTTGAGACTGGATTTCCTGTGTTTTTTGTATAAAATAAAATGCAGTATTACCTGTTCACTGAATTTTTAATGTCCTGCATTTTTCTTATTTCCAATTTGCTTATGCAAGTACTGCACTGTTTAAAAATCTACTTGCAAACATAATATATTTTTCTGTATGTTTAAATTTTAAAATTATTTATGGGGGATGCCAAAGGAAGGATCCGCCCCGAGTGTCAAATACTTTAGGTACGCCCCTGATAACAGCTAATAAATAAAAATATGAAATTATTTTATAACTTTCTGATCCTGAATTTATAATATGATATAAGGCTAGCATTTCTCCAACTTTTATAAGCTATTATTTTTTTAATTTTGCCCGAATGCAGAAGCAGTTTGCCCGAATTCAGTCCTCCCTCAGCCCCCATCCCCGGCTTGTACGCCTATGGTATCACTATGGTTATCTTTTACGGGTGCAAAATCAATAATTTGTTGAGATAATTGAAATACAATCTCATCTTTATTAATGTAATTACGTTTCAAGAGATCAATAGCTACTTCATATGAATCACTCACAGCTGGTAAATAGGCTATCATGTTATAGGCTGGACCTTTAAGGAAACTAATTAAGTAGCTAAACTTATCAACAGTCGGAATATCAACAATTCACCACATTAAACAGCACACCCATCATAAACATCAGTACAACACTCAAGACATTTAATCAGATCATCAATAATGCAAACAAATAGCAAAATCAATAATTTGTTGAGATAATTGAAATACAATCTCATCTTTATTAATGTAATTACGTTTCAAGAGATCAATAGCTACTTCATATGAATCACTCACAGCTGGTAAATAGGCTATCATGTTATAGGCTGGACCTTTAAGGAAACTAATAGCTAAACTTATCAACAGTCGGAATATCAACAATTCACCACATTAAACAGCACACCCATCATAAACATCAGTACAACACTCAAGACATTTAATCAGATCATCAATAATGCAAACAAATACATACACAAGGGCAACACTAAGAAATACAACCCAAATTACACTAGAGATATAGCCCACCTCATAAGCAACGTAACAACCTCAAACATAACACACAAACACCACACACAGAAGCCATAAAACAGCAGATACAACAGCTCAACACAAATAAACACCAAACTTAAAGAAAACAAACAGAAACATTTAGGGAATTCATAACAACACTAAACCACTCCACAGATACATCCAGGCTATACGAGACTATAAACAGCATTGCCCACTCTAACAGCGGTACTCACACCTCACACGCGGCTATCTGTCGCAGCCAAAATAATATCCCAACATATACACAACAAGCTAACATTCTAGTTAATCACTACGCAAAGATAAGTCACTTAAACAGAGACAACAACCAGAAACACGCAGACAGAAAAATAGCCAGACACAAGAAAACCTACAGACTCGACACGACCATTACACCCTTCAATACAGATCAGACCACCAAGATCATCAAAAACATTAAGAATTCGAAGGCTACTGGACCAGACAACATATCTAACATACACCTTAAACACTTGGGCCCACAGGGAATACTAGCTCTCACAAACAACAGCACATATTCATACCAACACTGTATTATTTCTGACATATTGAAACAAGGTAAAATTATTACACTACTCAAACCAAACAAAAATCCAACATAACCAGCTTCTTATAGACCCATTACTTTACTATGCACACCTTCCAAAGTAACAGAAAGACTAATCTTACAAATCACCAACCCACACATACCACTATCGCCTACTCAATATGGATTCAGACCTCACCACTCAACCACGACATTACTCACTAACCTCACGTAGCACATCATGGATGACATCAACTCCAGACAACCAGCTCAACGTACACTATTAGCAGCAATAGATATTAGTAAAGCATTTGATGCTATCCCACGCTTCCCTCTCATAAACAAAATACTCAACACAAACATGCACAATAACACCAAAAGGTGGCTGAGCAACTATCTTTCAGGAAGATACTCACATGTCACATTTAATGGCAAGTCATCCATAAACAAGCTTTTTCCGAACGGGGTCCTTCAAAGCTCTGTTCTCTCACCAACACTGTTCAACTTATACATGCATGATATTCCAACACCCATAGATAACAAGCTTATCTTATCATCATATGCAGATGACATCACTCTAACATCCACCCACAACAACATCGACACCGCTACAAATAACCTACAAACATACATAAACAGTATAAAGACTGGCTCACACACAATAGACTCAAAGTAGCGCCCACAAAATGAACCATCACCTTGCTAACAAGCAACACAAAAGAACACCAGATAACTCCACAGATTACACTAAACAACACCAACATTCCACACACACTCACAGGACCAAAATACTTGGGGTCACATACAACACATCATTATCTTTTGCAAACCACATTCAGGACATTAAAAACAAATGTACATAGCCTATGCAGATCGGATCGAGTTAACTTAGTACGATTCCGATGTGGACATCACCAACTTACAAACATATAAACACAGACTAGACAACTCCACAGACGACACCTGCCACCTGTGCCAGGACACACCACAAACAATTGAACACATTATGACAGACTGTACCGCTCTAGCACAACATAGAACACAATACAACATCACTAGTGCGCTGAACCTCTGGTCCACTCCGGAGAGAGCGATCGGTTACCTGCGTGACACCGGCTTGCTCGATCAGGGTGGGCTGATCGGCTAATCAACAACAACAACAGTTGGAATATAAGGTTTACTACCTATTGAACTCTCAAATTTTTCAATGAAAGATGGGAACTGTGCCCTGTCCCCATCAAATGTTGGTACTAGCAAAATAGGTAACTTAGCCATAAATTCTCGTGACTCGGGATTTGGCATGTCACTTAAATATTGTTGAAGGTTAGCTCTACTTTGATTAAAATCAGAAATAGGTTTATTTGGTGTTAAGTCGTTCAAACGAGACTGTAGTCTCCTTATGTGCTGTTCAATTGAGATTACCTGATGCTCATTATCAGAGTAAAGGTTTGTAAGTTGTTCATCAGTAAGTTGTTCATCAGCCATTTTAGGTTCAATTAACTTTAAAATACTCTCATCAATGGCTATTATATCCTTCTTAAATTTATCTAATTTAAGAATTACATACTCTAAACCTTCCTTGCCTAGTTGTGTAATATTGTTAAAAGTGTTGATGGCCTTAGTAACAGCACCCAATTTCCCACGCCTCTTCTTTTTTAATTGTTGTAATTCATCACTGTCCATGATTAAGTCAAAATAGTTTAACTAGGGATTGTAATGAAATAATAAGGTAAGAAGAAACTGTCAGAGATGAGAAATCAAATAAATTGAGTAATCAGACAAAGTCAAGTTTTAAATTTGGTTAAACCCCCGAATATTTAATTAATGTCAAAATTTAGTCCAATAAGTACCCTAAACCTTGAAAGAAAAAAGTAAGTTTGATTCTGGTTAATCTGTATGTTGCACTCAGTTCTAAGCTTGTAAAAGAATGGGACTCCTCACTTGTAAATGTTTCCTAGTTAGGCCCTAGGTTGTAGACCTAATTAGGCAAGTTTGTTACTTTAGGCTTGATTAGGTTAGGTTTAGGCTAGACCATTTAGCCTAATTCTGCAATTTTTGTTAGGTAAGGTTAAGCCTAAATTATGTAAATTCCCCACACGCATAGGCGTACGAGGCGGGGGGGGGGGGGGGGGGCTGCAGCCCTCCCTAAGATTCGGGAATCGAATTTTTTCGGGCAAGAACTTTAGTTTTCATATGCACAACAAAATGGATTATAATTTATATTAAATATCATATTAAATTAAAAATTTTAGCAATTGCACCACGTGCGTTCGTTCGGCAAATGGTCTTTGGACGATCGAGAATTCATTTTCTGTTTGAAAAATGTTCGTACCTATTATAGTCTACTAAGTCTAGTTCCTGACCAAAACTGATCGAAATTTTTAGGAATAACGATGAGCCAAGTTCAAAATACTTCACTTATTCTTTGCATAAAAAAGAATATACCGTATGTTTTTCTTAGTCCACAAATTGCATCACTGTTATTTAGTTGTGTAGTTATGAAATGCCAGTTATTGTGTTAAGCTATGTTGAAAATTAGTGCAAGGCATAGTGGAAAATAATCTAAAAGCAAGCAATAAAAAGCTTCTTGGCAGAAGTGACACCCTCATTTTAGTATATATATATATATATATATATATATATATATTTAAACTGCAAACGCGCAGTATAATTAACGTAAAGAACGACGCTTGTATAGGAGAATATCCCGCGCAAGATGAGAGCGAGAGAACGAAACAAATGAAAAAAATGAGGTAACCACCCGGGAACCGAACCCGGGATGTTCCGATTGCCGGTCAGATATGATAACCATTACACCACGGGCCTCACTCAATCAAATGCCGTAATTCCTCTACATACGCGCAGAAACCAATGCCCCAAGGGGGCACCTCCCGCATGCCGTACATTATATACATTTAAACTGCAAACACGCAGTATAATTAACGTAAAGAACGACGCTTGTATAGGAGAATATTCCGCGCAAGATGAGAGCGAGAGAACGAAACAAATGAAAAAATGAGGTAACCACCCGGGAATCGAACCCGGGATCTTCCGATTGCTGGTCAGATATGATAACCATTACACCACGGGCCTCACTCAATCAAATGCCGTAATTCCTCTACATACGCGCAGAGTGAGGCTCGTGGTGTAATGGTTATCATATCTGACCGGCAATCGGAAGATCCTGGGTTCGATTCCCGGGTGGTTACCTCATTTTTTCATTTGTTTCGTTCTCTCGCTCTCATCTTGCGCGGAATATTCTCCTATACAAGCGTCGTTCTTTACATATATATATATATATATATATATATATATATAATGTTTCAGATCAACAAAGACTCTAGGATCCACTCATGGCTGGTCTACCTAACTGTGTTCGTAATTGTGTATTGTGCATGTCCTCCGTGGTGGCGGAGGGGACCTACAACTTTACGTGGGTTCCGAACCACAAAGCCTTAATTTTACTACCTTAAACTATACCCAATCTATCAACATATGCGTCTAATCGATTTTTAAACATGTTTATAGACGTGCTACTAATTACTTCTACCCGCAAACTATTCCACCTATTTACTATTCTATGCTTAAAAAAGTTTTTCGCAACTGCTGTCTCGAACCTTCTACTTGTCAACTTACACCCGTTATTTCTAGTCCTATTATATTGAGATATTTCGAAAAAGCTATCTCTATCTACGTTATCGAACCCATTCATAATTTTGAAAACCTGGATTAGATCACCCCTTAGCCTCCTGGTCTCGAGTGTAGTCAATTTTAACTCCTTAAGCCTATCCTCGTACGACTTTAACCTAAGCGACGGAATCATCTTAGTTGCTCGTCTTTGAACTCTTTCGATTTTGTCTATATCTTTGCGCATATGCGGATTCCAAAATTGGATCGCGTACTCCAAATGGGGTCTAACTAATGATTTATAAAGAGGAACTATAATATCGCGCGATTTGTACTCAAAATTCCGAGCTATAAAACCTAACACTTTGTTCGCTTTATTGACCGCTGCTGTACGTTGTTTCGCTACTTTTAAATCACCAGTGACTATAACTCCTAAATCTTTTTCCTGCTCTACGCTTGTTAACTCCTTCCCTGACATACTATACGCAAAATTACCGTTACGCGAACCTATATGTAAAATTTTGCACTTATCTACGTTAAATCTCATTTGCCATGTGACTGACCAATTAGCGATTTTATTCAGATCTTCCTGGATTTTACCTCTATCTTCGTCATTAATCGCCCTACCACCCAGCTTCGTGTCATCCGCAATCTTTGAAACTGTACTGACTAGGCCGACATCTAAATCGTTAATATATATAAGAAAAAGCAAGGGGCCCAATACAGAATCCTGAGGAACGCCACTCGCTACATTAGCCCAACACGACTCCGCTCCATCAACGACCACCCTCTGTTTCCTACCTCGCAACCACTCTTCTATCCAATTTATTACTACACCACTGATTCCATAGGCCTTAGTTTTTTCAATGAGTCTTTTGTGCGGTACGGTGTCAAACGCTTTTTGAAAATCTGAATACACTACATCAACCGCCTGATGACTATCGTAAACGTCAACCACGCTTTGAAAAAATTCTAAAAGATTAGTTAAGCAAGATTTGTTTCGCCTAAAACTGTGCTGCGTATTTCTAACAGTTATGCAATTCTAAGTGTTCGACTATACGATCCCTAATTATTGATTCCAGTAGCTTACCTACAACAGATGTTAAACTGATTGTCCTATAATTTCCCGCCGCACCTTTATCGCCTTTCTTAAAGATAGGTGTTACGTTTGCTAACTTGAAATTATCTGGTACGCACCCCTCAGAAATAGATGCATTAAAAATCTTTGTTAGCGGCACAACAATGCTATCTTTTAATTCTTTTAGTTGTATGGGATATATGGAATCCGGCCCCGGTGATTTATGCATTTTCATTTTATCAATATAGCGCATTACTTCCCCTTCACTAACCACAATATTATCCAAAATATTACCATTATCAAAAGGTATTATGTCTATGACCGTAGGGATATTTGTTACATCTTCTATAGTAAAAACTGATGTAAAAAATTCGTTTAGCAAGGTAGCCATTTCCTTGTTTTCAGAAACTAGATCTCCGTTAACATTTTTCAACGGCCCCAAGACACTTTTTACTGGATTTCTATTGTTGACGTATTGAAAAAATCGCTTGGGGTTTTCTTTACCGTCACGAGCTATGAAGATTTCAAATTCGCGCTTGGACTTTTTTATTACACTTTTCGCTTCACGCCTTAGAGATATGTAGTTGTTTCGTAACCACAAATTGTCTTTATCGCACTTATGTAGCCTATAAGCCCTATCTCTACTCTTTATAATGTCTCCTACTCTAGAAGTAAACCACAAGGGCTTGTTGTTTACTTTCGCACGCTTAATTTTGTACGGTACACATTCCTCATTTATAGTCCTAAATACTGTTTCAAACGATTCCCACATTAGTTTTGCGTTGGAGATCCCCATTACTTTTTCCCAATTGACATGTGACAATTCATTTCGAAATTTACAAAAGTCTGCGTGCTGGAAGTTAGGAATTTTAGTCGAGTTAGCTGGTTTCGAGTGACTTACTGAGAGGACAAACTCTACCATATTGTGATCGCTATTGCTTAACGGTTCTATTACTTGAAGATCAGTAATTAGCCTATCATCCGTAGTTATTACTAAATCTAAAATACTGTCCAACCTCGTAGGTTCCCCAACCTTTTGAATAAGAAAGCTATCCTCGAGAAAATTAACTAAACGATTACCTTCCGCGTCTCCCTGCATTGTATCGTAATTCACGTTGGCGCAATTAAAGTCACCCATAACTAAAGCCTGCTCACTACCTATTATTTTCTTTAGTTCACGATATAACGCTTCGTCCGCATCAGCTGTTTGATTAAGGGGCCTATATATAACCGCAACAACAAGTTTTAAATCGTTCAATTTAAGTTCTGCTATAGTCGAATCTATCGGTTCTGGAATTGTGTGCTTTACTTCTATAACGTTCGCAATATTATCTTTGATATACAACATAACGCCGCCTCCTCGCCTACCTATTCTGTTTTTAACAAAAAGTCTATAACTTCTAATTTGATAGTCCCTTACAAAGTCACGTTCAGTGCTAAGCCACGATTCATTTATCGCAATTAAATCAGTCTTTACAAGCAATTAAAGAAAAAAATTCATTTATTTTATTTCGTAGGCTACGAGTATTTAAGGATAGGATCTTCAAATTGTTTGTAATTGCGACACCTTCGCGAGCGCAGGGGAAATTTGTGGAAATTACGCTGGGACCGTTCGAGTTACGGCAGCCTGAAAAGAAGAGACAGTATTATGAAATAGTCTTCCTAAACGCGCAGCTCCAACGTCATTAAGATGAAGTCCATTTATGGGCGAAACAAGGGCGGACATCGCATACCTCACAGAAACTCATCTTAAGGATTGCCAAGGAAATTGTGAAAACTGCCAACATTGTATTGATAAGAAAGAGATAAATATAGAGGACTTCAACTTACTAAGAGCGGAATAAACGACGAGACGTAAAGGTGGCTGTGCTATAAATGTACAGGAAGGTCATATAACAGAGACGATAATAAATAAATCAAACAGCTTTGTGGAACTCCAAGCAGTGAAAATAGAAAAACTAAACGTGACACTAATATTCATCTATAGATCTCCAAGCACCACAACCGAAAAATTCTCGGAGGCCATTGATGACATCAGAAAGCTAATAAAGGCCATAAACCCTCCATCCCCCAATATAATGATCTGCGGAGACTTTAACTTCCCATTTATAAAATACAAAAAGGTGGATAGGAATATATATACATATATATATATACACACCTTTGGTTAGCTTCCGCCCGAATTGTTCATTCTGACGAAGGTCAAGTTTTTTACTCCACCTTAGACCTACAGTTTAACGTGGAATCCGAACCACGCCCCATCAGCAGCCCAGCGTTTTAACCACTAGGCCACCTAGGGTATCCATTTATCTACCAACCACTTTCTTTATTGTGTGGAAGGATGAACAGCTGGGTTTTGCTGCGCGCCGGCTGCCGTCGGGTCTCGAACCCGGGGCCGATGGATTCGTAGTCAGTGACGCTAACCACTATACCACTATACCACTATACTATATATATATATACACACACACACACACACACATTCAACTGCAAAGAACACGCAGTATAAATAACGTAAAGAACGACGCTTGTATAGGAGATATTCCGCGCAAGACGAGAGAGAGAGAACGAAACAAATGAAAAAATGAGGTAACCACCCGGGAATCGAACCCGGGATCTTCCGATTGCCGGTCAGATGCGATACCATTACACCATGGGCCTCACTCTTCCAAATGCCGTAATTCTTCTACATACTCGCAGAAACCAATGCCCCAAGGGGGCACCTCTCGCATGCCGTAACATTATATACATTCAACTGCAAAGAACACGCAGTATAAATAACGTAAAGAACGACGCTTGTATAGGAGATATTCCGCGCATCTGACCGGCAATCGGAAGATCCCGGGTTCGATTCCCGGGTGGTTACCTCATTTTTTCATTTGTTTCGTTCTCTCTCTCTCGTCTTGCGCGGAATATCTCCTATACAAGCGTCGTTCTTTACGTTATTTATACTGCGTGTTCTTTGCAGTTGAATGTATATAATGTTACGGCATGCGGGAGGTGCCCCCTTGGGGCATTAGTTTCTGCGAGTATGTAGAAGAATTACGGCATTTGGAAGAGTGAGGCCCATGGTGTAATGGTATCGCATCTGACCGGCAATCGGAAGATCCCGGGTTCGATTCCCCGGTGGTTACCTCATTTTTTCATTTGTTTCGTTCTCTCTCTCTCGTCTTGCGCGGAATATCTCCTATACAAGCGTCGTTCTTTACGATATATATATATATATATAATATATCACACACACACACACATATATATATATATATATATATATATATATATATACACACCAGGACAAGAGAAGACCAGGAGCAAGCAAAAATGTTGATGGCTCTCACAAATGAGTTTATGCTGACACAGGAGATAACAGAAAATACCAGAAAAATAACTGCCTGGATCTGGTATTCACAAATAACACGAACTTGATTGCTGATATAAAAATAACCCCAACCATTATCTCAGACCACAACTTAATCGAGATATCAACAAATATGACGACAGCATTAAAAGACAATAAACATATTGAGGAAAGAAGCAAATTCCAAGACTATAAATTGGGAAGCAATCAGATCGCACATGGCCCAAATAGAGTGGAGAACAGTTTTAGAGAATAAAACAAATGAAGAAATGCTGACAACCTTGGAAGAAAAAACGCTGAGAATTTTAGAAAAATATGTCCCGAAATCATAGCCAAAAGGAAAGAGGAGCTGGCTGGAGAGGCAAAAGAAAAGACTATTTCGCAAAAGAAAGAGAGTGGAGGCGAAGTTAGGCAACTGCGGAGATAATACCAAGAAAGTAATACAAGAAAAACTGGAGGGTATCGATAGGGAAATACAAGCCCTGATTAAGGACCATACAGAGAGGGAAGAGGAAAAGGCGGTAGAAGCAATAAAGGAAAATCCAAAATACTTCTATAGCTATGCGAAAAGAAAAACAAAAACGCGCGCCGCTATTGGGCCTTTAAGGACGAGAAATAATGAACTAACCGACGATTCAAAAGAAATATCTGAAACATTGAGAGCCCAGTATGAATCAGTTTTCAGTACCCCAAAAAAGTGACAAAGCGATACCTGACATAGATACATTCTTTGAAGAGGAATTGGAAGGAGAGTGTATAACATACTTTGATTTTAGCCCAGAAGATGTAGCGAGAGCTATAGGACAAATGAAACCACATTCAGCTGCAGGTCCGGACAAATGGAACGCATTATTGATTAAAAACTAAAAATGAAATAGCAACACCTTTATACTGGATATGGAGACGATCCCTAGACACTGAGGAAATACCGAGCATCTTGAAAAGAACAAACATTGTCCCTATATATAAAGGAGGGGACAGATATCAAGCAAAGAACTATAGACTAGTGTCATTGACGTATCATCTCATCAAAGTATTTGAAAGAATAGTTAGAGAGAAAATTTATAATTTCCTGGAGACACTGGAAAGATTCAACGAAAATCAGTACTGATTCCGATCAGGTAGATCATGCCTATCACAACTAATTGAACACTACAATAATATCCTAGATGCACTGGAAGGCAATGACAACTACGATATTATATACACAGATTTTGCTAAAGCTTTCGATAAATGTGATCACGGTATAATAGCACATAAAATGAAATATATGGGAATAAGAGGCAAAGTGGGAAAATGGATCTACAACTTCCTCAGAGAACGTCTGCAGGTCGTCAAAATTCAAGGTATATCATCATCAGAATTGGAAGTACGCAGCTCAGTACCACAAGGGACAGTACTGGTCCCACTCCTATTTATTATCATGCTAACAGACATAGACAGCGGAGTAAACAGCAACAGTATAGTAACAACCTTTGCAGACGATACAAAGATCAGCAGAAAAATCAGCGATGTAAATGAAGTGGAGGCCTTGCAGAGGGACACGAACAAAATATACAAATGGTCAGAAGACAACAACATGTCATTCAACGCCGAGAAATTTCAGCTCTTGAGATATGGTAGAAAAGAAGAACTTAAACAGACTGCATATTATGCTCCAGATAGACAGGAAATTCAGAGAAGCATGAAAGCGATTGATCTCGGGATAATAATGACAGATGATGCGAAATTCGAAACACCAAATCAGACAGTGATAAAGTAAAAAGTCGTGGGACAGGTAGGTACTAAGAATGTTCAAAAGAAGGGAGAGGACAGTAATGATTCCCCTGCTAAAAAAAACTGATTATACCAAAACTTGAATACTGCTCAGTTTTGACATCCCCATATAAAAAGAAAGAAACTAATAAACTAGAAGAAACGCAAAGACATTTCACAGCCAAGATTGATGGCTGCAAAGAACTGAACTACTGGGAAAGACTACGTAAACTAAATCTGTACTCCCTGGAAAGGAGGAGAGTGAGGTACACCATAATCTTCATATGGAAAATGAACGAAAAACTGGTACCAAACCTAAAACTAAACCCAATTACCATTCAAACAACACTGGAAAATAGGAAAAGCAGAATGTGTAGTGTTCCCAAATTAAAGGCCCGACAAAGGACCTCCTCAACACTGAAGGAAAATAGCTTGGTTGTCAGGGGGGGGGCAAGACTTTTCAACCAGCTTCCAAAGGACCTCAGAAACGTTACAGGGGTCAAAGTTGAAGTTTTCAAGAGCATACTAGATGCCTGGCTCAGGACGGTACCAGATGAGCCGGGTGTACCTGACTATGTACGGTGGAGAGCGCAAGAAAGCAACTTGCTCCCAGGGTTGTGGAGTCGGAGTCGGAGTCGTGGAGTCGCACGTTTCAGGGCGGAGTCGGAGTCGAATTTTTACAATGTGTGGAGTCGGAGTCGGAGTCGGAAAATTTTGGACCGACTCCACAACCCTGGTTATAGCCACTAGGTTAAGAAGGTTATTCAATTTTAAGTAGGACTACTACTGGTTAGACCTTAATTATGTTTAAGAGAATCTTTTTCATTTATATATATATATATTATATATATATATATATATATATATATATAATATATAATATCTACAAGTCAATATCCTTCTTAATATTTGAATGTTCCCTTATCCTAGAAAGTAACCTGACGATTCATGTGGTGGTGATGAAATGTCTTATTATTATGATAATTATAGAGTGAAACACTAGAGAAGTCGGAATCGTATATTTAAAATGTGAGGAGTCGGAGTCGGATTTTTAGATTTTTTACAATGTGTGGAGTCGGAGTCGGAGTCGAATTTTTACAATGTGTGGAGTCGGAGTCGGAGTCGGAAAATTTTGGACCGACTCCACAACCCTGCTTGCTCCTCCACCAAGCCAAACCTAGAGGCGGGGCCACCCGCTTCACCTCCGTGTGAAGAGAGACCAACGCACGAAACAACAAGGTTAATAAGACTTTATATATATATATATATAATATATATAATATTTAGGAGAAATCCAATGACAAGGAGAAATGTAAATGCCATGAAAAGTCTTCTTTATTGCGCAACGTTTCGAGCAATACGCTCATCTTCAGGCTGTTTAATAACAATGTGAAATTAAAATCAATATTGAATGAAAAACAAAACAGAAAATTTCTATAACCTATTCGTAAAGACAAATTTTAAAAGACTGAGAAAAGAGGGTTAAATTCTAAGTTATACAGATTTACATATAAAAATTAAGAAGTTATTTTTAAATACATGTAGTAAATGTGAAATTAATACACTGGAAAAATTACCAATAGTACACTGGAACAATGGAGCTATCTACCTTACACAGCAGTATCCGAGGCCGACTAATTTGAGCAGAGGCAAAGAACGGGAAACACGAAGGATGGCGAGGGAGATAGGGGAAGGAGGGATTATAAGGAATTGGGGAAGGAGGAGGGATCATAGCAAATTGAGAGGGACGGACGATGAGTCAACATTCAGACTAGGGGACAATGCTTTAATGAAAAGGGATTCTAAATTCTTAGTGAGTTGGGACAAGTATTACAACCAAGAATTTTAAAATTGTCTAAAGTGACATCAATTTTGCATTTAATGCTATGTTCACGAATACTCGAGGCTTCCTTAGTTTTTAAAATTTTACCTGTTCGGCCACTTATTCCCATATGCGAATAAAATCTAGCCCTGAGAGAGCGAACAGTGCTGCCGATGTAATTCCCAAGGAGACACCTGGGGCAGGTAAATAAATATACAACACCGCTACGCAACGAGTCAGGGGTTCGATCCTTCGCTGAGAAAAAGCTACCTAAAGACGTTTTATTAATAAATATGATGCGGAAATCAGTATGATAAAAAAAATTTCCTTAACAATTTTGTAAATTTAAGCTTAAATTCCTTATTCAAGGGACCCATTTCAGGTACCAAGAAATATTTTATATCCTTCGGCACTGTAATACATGGAAGTTGAGGGCTATAAACATTATTTAAGAAGGATCTAATTAGTTTGTCTACATATTGAACAGGGAAACTATTATTAGTAAAGTATGATCTTAGATTATTAAATTCATCATTAAGTAAGGTAAAATTAGAGGTCAAATTATATCCTCTGAACAGGAGAGTTTTAATACAAGACATCTTATAGTTGAAATCAGTAAAACTAAAAAATTCATGCCCAAACCAGTGAAAGTGGGTTTCCTATAAACTGATGTAGTAATAGAATCACCGTTTTTCGAAATTAAAAGATCTAAGAAGGGGAGGGAGCCATTTTGCTCAGTTTCCATTGTATACGTTATATTGGGGTGCAAAGAATTTAGGAAGTTAAAGAATTGTTGCGCTTGTACCGCATTATCAAAGACTGCTATCGAATCATCAACGAAGCGTCGATAGAAAATTGGCTTGAGATGAGTGGGAGATTGTCTAAAAATTACACTTTCTAAATGAGTCATAAAAAGTCAGCTGCTAACGGTCCGACTGGTGATCCCATCCCTACCCCATCAATTTGTTGGTAAACCTTATTGTTGAAAGTGAAATAGCATTGTTTGAAGACCAATTCTAAAAGTTCCTTCAAATGAGACAATGAAAAACCATGAAAATTATCAACTGAGCTAAAAACCCTATCTAAAATAATGGCAATAGTTTCAGATACAGGTACATTTGTGAAAAGTGACTTTACATCAAAACTGACAAAAAACTTTTTTGAATCGAAGTTTTTACCCAGGAGTTCTTTTTGGAATTCAAACGAGTTATTTATAGTGTAAACATTTTTCGCAAAGGGGGACAGGAGACGAACAACAAATTTTGCCAATTGAAAGGTGGGTAAGTTATACGAAGCTAAAATAGGACGGAGAGGTGTTCCAGCTTTATGGATTTTAGGCAGACAGTATAATTGAGCAAGATTAGCACCAGATGCGAACAACTGAGAGTAAGTATCATTTTTTATTATCTTTAAGGACTTTAGTCGTGACAGAAATCTATTAACCTGGTCTTCTAACCTTACAATGACTTTATTTACAGGTTCTAGAATTTGTTTGAATTTAGTAAGATCACTTAGGATTTCATTAGTTTTGTTTATGTAGTCCGATTTATTCAAAATAACCACTCCGTTACCCTTGTCTGGTCTAGTCACAACAATCTCCTGGTTCTTTGCCAAATTCTTAATACACTGCAAATCACTCTTCCTAAATATGAAAGATTGAAATTTAAGATTTCTAAGTTTAAGAAAAAATTCTTGAGTTAAATTTGAGAACTGACATTTGAGATTATTGAAATCCCCCACATGGGGAACATTTTTCAAGCCATTGAAAATTTTTCAAAGTAAAGAAAAAACGAAGGCTTATATATTTGAAACAACGGAAGCTTAAATTGCAAACCAAGTGACAGTAAAAACTTTTCCCGAGGGGAGAGTGTGTAACTAGAAAGATTCGAAATTACCTTCTCTGAATTGAAAAAATTTGGTGAATTCATTCCCAAAGCCTTTAACTTACGTTCATGTGTTTCCAAGATGGTAGAGTGAAATTTTTCTAGTTCACGTTGTACAAGAGAAATTATTAATAAATAGTCCAACAACGACAAGGTATTTTTAAGAGTAGTTATATAATGCCCAAGAGACTTGTTATGCGAATCTGATATTTTGATTTTATAATTAATTTCATTATTTAATAAATATTCCAGGGACGATTGATAAAATTCAGAGTCATATAGATTATCACGGTAGAGTTTGAAGTAAACAAATTTCGGGAAAATCCTGCAAGTCCGACACATTTCAAGAAAATAACAGTCCAGTTTTGACTTGAGAAACTTTCGTGAAGTCTTCCAAACATGGCGATAAGCCCTGAGGCCATCTTGTCCATACCTTGAATATATATAATTATGCGGGTTGCTTCTACAGAGCTTCAATTTAATATTTAGGAGAAATCCAATGACAAGGAGAAATGTAAATGCCATGAAAAGTCTTCTTTATTGCGCAACGTTTCGAGCAATACGCTCATCTTCAGGCTGTTTAATAACAATGTGAAATTAAAATCAATATTGAATGAAAAACAAAACAGAAAATTTCTATAACCTATTCGTAAAGACAAATTTTAAAAGACTGAGAAAAGAGGGTTAAATTCTAAGTTATACAGATTTACATATAAAAATTAAGAAGTTATTTTTAAATACATGTAGTAAATGTGAAATTAATACACTGGAAAAATTACCAATAGTACACTGGAACAATGGAGCTATCTACCTTACACAGCAGTATCCGAGGCCGACTAATTTGAGCAGAGGCAAAGAACGGGAAACACGAAGGATGGCGAGGGAGATAGGGGAAGGAGGGATTATAAGGAATTGGGGAAGGAGGAGGGATCATAGCAAATTGAGAGGGACGGACGATGAGTCAACATTCAGACTAGGGGACAATGCTTTAATGAAAAGGGATTCTAAAATTCTTAGTGAGTTGGGACAAGTATTACAACCAAGAATTTTAAAATTGTCTAAAGTGACATCAATTTTGCATTTAATGCTATGTTCACGAATACTCGAGGCTTCCTTAGTTTTTAAAATTTTACCTGTTCGGCCACTTATTACTCAGTCATTATTGCAGCTTCACAAATGAAATAAAAAGCATTCGAAAGAGAACATTTTAAAGTTTTAATTTATTCTACATGTGTTCAAAGTGACGTCCCTGGACATTCTTACATTTCACACAACGGGAAAAGAAGTTATTTATTACATTTTCCAAAACGCTGCATTCAATGGACTGTACACTCTCTACCACCGCTTGCTTTAATTCTTCGATAGAGGATGGCTCTTGCCTGAATACTTTGTCCTTGACAAATCCCCAGAGAAAAAAGTCCATAGGTGATAGATCGGGAGAGCTTGCGGGCCAGGGAAACTGCGAGCGATGAGAAATGAATCTTTGTTCAAAAAATCTTGTTAAACATTCCAGTGATTGCCTAGTTGTGTGGGCTGTTGCTCCGTCTTGCTGAAACCACTTGTTACTGCAGTTTTCTTGTTCAAAAACAGTGTTCAGCATTTCTACATATCTTTCTGAAGTTACTGAAAGCGGTCTCCTTGTCTCTGGGTCCTCAAAAAAGTAAGGACCATAAACCTTGCTGCTACTCAAACCACACCAGACAGTAACTTTTGGTGAATGCAGAGGTTTCTCCAAGTGTATATTTGGTTTGTTTTGTGACCAACACCGGTAATTCTGTCTGTTGATGAACCCATTGAGATAGATGTGGCATTCATCACTGAATATTATGTCACTTAATCTTATCTGGTTTTGTTCAATTATTGTTTCAATGCGTTCAAAAAACATCAAACGACGCTGGTAGTCTTGTTCGCTAAGCTGTTGCAAACGCATAATTTTGAATGACTTCATTCTCAAATCCAACGTGATTATTTTCCGAATGCTCTCCCGTTTGATTCCTGTCACAGCTGATAGTCGTCTCACAGATTTCTTGTTGTCCGTTTCAAGCTGATTTGCGACTGAATCAATGTTTTCAGCGGTTCGCACACCTTTGCTGCGCCCAGAGTTGCCTTTATGCATGTTCTTGATTGAGCCGTGATGTTTCCATTTTGCGAAAATCCTGCGAATCGTTTTAGGATCTATGGTCCTTTGCTGACCGTATTGTCGTCTGAAAGACCGTTGGGTGGCAACTACCGAGCCATGTTTGATCATCTCTTCTGCGATGAAAACACGTTGCATGTCCGACAAATAACCCATGATTGTGGTGGATAAAACTGTCATTGTTTTATAAGTACTGATTTCGTATCCAGGATATCGAAAAAATTACATAAAACTTTTAAATATTCTTTTTCGAAAGCTTTTTATTTCATTTGTGAAGCTGCAATAATGATTGAGTAATAAGCGATTAAAAACAGGGACAATTTTTGTGGTCACACGACAAATAACCCATGATTGTGGTGGATAAAACTGTCATTTTTTTATAAGTACTGATTTCGTATCCAGGATATCGAAAAAATTAAATAAAACTTTAAAATGTTCTCTTTCGAATGCTTTTTATTTCATTTGTGAAGCTGCAATAATGACTGAGTAATAAGCGATTAAAAACAGGGACAATTTTTGTGGTCATTTATGCATCTAATATGGTTTTGTTGAACATAATCTGAATTATGTTAATATGTACCAAAAACCTACTGATTTGTAATCTCTTGAATGAAAAGGTTTTATTAATTTCATGTTTAGCATTCACTACATTCGTAGAAATAATCTAAAACTGGAACCGAAGAGCTTTAAGGCCGTATACTTTAAGACAAATTATATAACTATGAGAGAAATGTTGTTTTTAATCATAAATGATTTACAGGATCATATAAAATAAAAATAATTTCACAAAATAACTTTCAAACTCATACAAACGAACAAACAAACACTTTATTTCAGACTCAACAGGTACAAACTTTATACAAGAGGTCCATAGAAGATTAAGAGATAGTTGTCTGGAGCACTGACTAAGTAGGCTAGTGAATCACTGTGCATAATGAACATACAATTGCCTACGCCACTGCTTCCAGATTTCAGATTTATAAAATATATCAGAGACCAGTCCACTAACTATGGCTTCTATTATCTTATTGACTGACTCACCAAGCCTAGTGATAAATCTAAATATAAAATTGCGATTGACACTGGCACAGTTAGGCACCTTAGTGACTACAAACAGCATAGTGACACTAGAAGGAGCACCATTTACAAATCTTGGAGTCCTTAATAAACTCCTAAAAATATTATTATATGCAACATATAATTTCCTCAAATTATACATCCTGTAGTTCCACCACAAATGAGCTGTATACATCGGAGTACAAAAAGTTTTGAACAAAATCAACTTAACATCTAATGTACACATGAAATTTTATAACCAAAATATTTCCCCGAGCGTATAATTGTCTACAATGCCTTAGAATATCACAGTCATCTGAAAGACTATCCGTTAGTATGTGGCCAAGTGGGTTACTTTTGACAGCACCATACCATTCAATTGAAATTCAGGAAATTTTATATACTTGTAGGTCTTGGTCCTCATAATCATAACATAACTTTTATCAGGATTATATTTTATGTTGTTATCCTTCCCATACCTTTCACACACCCTCAAAAGTGTGCTGAGCCCTTTTACAGATGGAGAAATAAGAACTAGATCATCTGCATACATCAGATGATTAACAATCATTGTACCAATATAGCAGCCTATTTTACGGATGTTCAGCACAACAGATAGATTATCCATATAAACATTGAATAAGTAGGGGGATAGCATCCCTCCCTGCCTGACACCATTGGTCACAGAGAATGGCTCTGAATTAACCCCACCCCATCTTGCAATCATTGTCTGGTAATTATACCAGAATATTAATATATGGCCCAAGTAACCAGGTACATTATGATTTACAAGTTTCATGAATAATTTATCATGATTAACACGATCAAATGCTTTAGAGGCATCCAGGAAACAACAAAAATACATTAGCATCTAGAGTTTGGTATTACTATTTACAGACCATTTCCTTCAAGGCATACACACACTGTGTTTCTTTTTAAAACCAAATTGGTTATCACTAGTATACAGGTAACATTCAAGTCTATTAATGAGCAGAGCTGTGCCTAGCGACGCTAATTAGCGACGGTAGTTAATTATTAGCGTATCCATTAGCGGCGCTATTTTTCAAAATAGTTAGCGGAACAGATAGCGCCGCTACATTTTTAGGCAAGGCAATGTTAGGCGCTAACCGCTAAGCACTAATATAAATAAAAATGAATAGAGTCTTAGAATAGTATTCTCTATATTACGTTGCTTTTTGTGCATAATGCTGAACGCAGAATGTATAATAATAAACAGTTTCCTGAACTGAGTATATAAAGGAGGACAATGTCTTTCCAATAAATAAGTTTAATTATAAATATCAAATTACGCAATTTTCTTGAATACCCAATAATAATTTTAAAGATATAATTTTGTTCCCATTTGACACTATAAAAGATAATAACAAATATCGAACACATATAAAGATATACAAATGCATTATTATTATTATTATTAAAAAATAGTACTTAGCTATACATTTCATAAAAATTAGCGCCAAAATTAGCGTTAACGTTAGCGGCGCTAGAATTTATTGGCGTTAGCGTTAGCGGCGCTATATTTATTAGTTAGCGCGCACAGCTCTGTTAATGAATATATATTCAAACACCTTAGACATAATACTGGCCAAGCCTATTGGCCTATAATTATCTTTACTGTTGATTTTACCCTTTTTATCTTTGAGTACTGGACCAAAACAACGGATAACATTGTATCCGGCAAAGCACCATGTATGAGTAAACCTGTAAAGCACAAAGCTAACAGAGGCACTAATCTGTCACTACTAAATTTCGTATGCTCAGCAGAAATACCATCAATACCACATGATTTTTTGCAATTTAAACATTTCATGGCCTGTTTAGTCACAAATACACTAACTCTTATATCTGGACTATAGGTAGCATCACAATTAACATTATTGCTCTTATGTACAGAGTTGAATAACTCACTGTAGTGTTCCTTCCATAATTTGACTATATTCTCAGTTCCAGTTACATTTTCAATATTAGCAGGGAGAGACATTGCACTATTATTCATTGTTTTTAATTCGTCCCAAAAGTTTCTTGGATTCTTACTGGCAAGCTTTCTAGCCAGAGCATCCCTGCTTAACTCATCCTATGCTCATACTATGCAGACTCAACTTTATGCAAGTATATTTTATGCAGCTTGCCTTTATTCAGTTTCCCTGATTCACCATATGCTGTTATTACCTTCTCCCATAAACTGTAAGTACGGGATGCATTCTCTTCGAAGCGTTTTAATTATACAAATACTACCTAAACGTATTGGTGCATTAGGTTTTTCTAAGGTGTTCTAGGTTTTTCTAAGGTGTTAGAATATGTTATTTATAGTAGGATAAGTACTTACTTGCAGGGCCACATTTAGGGGTGGCGCACCGGGCAAATGTCCAAGGCCTCGAGCCCGATGGGCCCCGCAAATTTCAATTGACAAAAAAATTAAACGTCACGTACTTGCCATCTGCGGCGAGTTTTACTTTTTCCGGCAGGCGGCATGGCATCAGACATTCTAATATCCGCTTTGATGGTGTTTAATTTGTTGTTCTTGTTAGTGTTACTCATTTCTAATGTTACTAACTTACTTCTTGTTGTTTCTGTTGGAGATTCATGATTTATGTTCTTATTGTTGGCATTGTAATACGTACAACATGGAAACGAGCCGTGACCGGGATCGAAGGAGGAAATATAAACCCGGTAGTGAAAAGCGTAAGGATAAGAAGCGCAGAGAAGAGTTTCTTGCGACGGTGCCGAAACTGACTAATTGGATTAAATCATCAGCAACTAAGTCAGCCCCTTCAGCAGGCCCACCAGCTGCCTCCGCTACTTCAGCAGCTGCGTTTTCAGAAGACGCGTCTACGTCAGGCGTTCAGCAAGCCCAGCAGCTGCCTCCACTACTTCAGCAGCTGCATTTTCAGGAGACTCGTCTACGTCAACCCCTTCAGCAGGCCCACCAGTTGCCTCCACCACATCAGCAGCTGCGTCTTCAGAAGACTCGTCTACGTCAGTGCGTTCAGCAGACCCACCAGCTTCAGGACATGCAATTAATGACATTGGTTTGTGGTCACAAGTGCTGACCGATGACTTTAGAGAGTTCTGGATAGAGCGGGGAACATCAGATTGCCGAAATTATGACAGCGACTTCAGTAACTCTTCAACTACTGAAAGTGGTACAACACGCCGATGTACGAAGACATTATTTGTTAAGAAATATGGCCTGACAAATGAGAGGATTGAGGTGTCATGGCTGTGCTATTCTGAGTCCACAAGCTGTGTTCACTGTTTTGTCTGTAAATTAATGTCGAGGGCGGACAGCAAGTTCACAATCGGGTTCAACGACTGGAAGCATGGTATACAATCGGTCGAAGCACACGGAAAATGTGAGCAACATATGGAGTCGATGAGATATTTGTTGGTTAGAAAGTCTGTCTCCGGCCGTGTTGATTCGAAACTGGTGAACCAGTTTGAAAAGGAGTGCAACTACTGGCAGGAAGTTTTGTGGCGCTGTGTCGACGTTATCAAGTATATCACGTCACGAGGACTAGCAATTTGTGGACACGGCTCCCGTTTCGGTTCACCAAACAACGGCAACTATTACAGAATTTTGGAACTTTTAAGTATGACAGTTTTCTAGCTGCGCATATAAGCAAGCATGCCAACAAAGGTAGCAGACACACCTCGTATCTCTCTCATTTCATTTGCGAGGAACTCATACTGTTGATGGCCGATAAAGTACTTCAGACGATTATCCGATTATCATACCTATGAACACACATACAGGGAACATACAGGGAAAGGAATCGCCGACGTGGTCCTCAACTTTCTGGAGACGCATGGCATTCGAATTGGAGACTGCAGAAGACAGTCTTATGATAACGCAAGCAATATGGCAGGGAAATACAACGGCGTAAAGAGCCACATCAAGTCAAAATCTCCGTATGCTGAGTTTGTGCCATGCATGTGCCACTCATTAAATCTTGTGGGTAAATCAGCAGTGAACAGTTGCACAGCAGCCGTTGAATTGTTTATGCTCATTCAGAATGTCTACACGTTTCTCGTCTCCTCGGCATACCGATGGCGTCGACATGTAGAGGTTCTCGATAGTAGTTCCCGTAGTGAGAAACTAAAGGTCGACAAAGGTCTCTCCGATACCCGCTGGTCAGCCAGATCAGATGCCGTCCAATCTTTAACCGAAGGCTACGCCGAGAATATCGTGGTACTGGACGAGCTAGCAGCAGATACCAGCCAAACTGTGGAAGCCAGGATCGAAGCCAGGGGATTGTCTAAACAGCTTCAACAACTCGAAATAGTCATTTTATTGGTTTTATGGAACACTATTCTCGAACGATTTAAAAAAACGAATGCATCTCTGCAAAAACAAGGAATGTCGTTAGACTCTGCCACCCTCTTGCTGAAATCACTACTGCAATTTGTTAAAGATCTCAGATCAAGATTTGACGAATTCGAGGACCAGGGCATCAGACAGTGTGGTCATCGAGTATACAAGGAATCGACTCAATGCACAAAGAAGAGAAAGCGCCATCATGACGAAATCGGAACTGCCGAAGATACGAACCTGACACCAAGAGATTCATTTCGGACCACTGCATTTCTACCGATAATTGATAAACTGTGTACCACTCTGAACACTCGTCTAGAAGCGTACGCTGTCCTGCAGAAAAGATTTGGATTTTTGTATTTCCTTCTAGTCCTGGACATCGACAGTCTTCGACGGTCAGCTGAACATCTAGTAGAATGCTATCCGGCTGATCTGGAGAAAGAGCTGGTAACAGAAGTTGTGTAGTTCGCTGCCCTAATGAAACTCACCGAAAGTGAAACAGAATCCCAGACGGAACGTGAAGACATGTGCAACAGATTTTATCGGCATATGAACACAAACGAACTGAAAGGAACATTCCCAAACATGGAAATAGCAATGAGAATATACCTGTGTATGTTTGTCACGAACTGTTCTGGTGAACGTTAACTCTCGAAACTCAAACTAATCAAAAATTACCTTCGCTTCACAATGGGCCAGGAGCGCCTTTCGTCCCTTGCGCTGTTGAGTATAGAGCATGAGGTGTTGCAGTCGGTGAGTTTCGAGGACACAATCACGCAGTTTTCCAAACAAAAAGCCAGGAAGCATCCTATGTAATATTCATTACAAATCTACACTCTATCTACAGTACAGTAAACTGTTTATTAAGTGCATTACAACTGTGTAGCTGTTTATTAAGTGCATTACAATAACTGTGTAGATGTTTATTAAGTGCATTACAACTGTGTAGCCTACTAGTGTAGCTGTATACACTGTATGTGTACATAGTTAAGTTATAGTTTTTAATATCACATTAATAAGGCGAATGGCTTCCGCATGTGTGTGTTAAAAAAATATATCTGTTATGTGCATTACAAAATATTGTCATTCATTAACACACTAAAATAATACATCCCAAGAAATAGTGTTCCCAATGCCCCGCACAGTGTAAATGCGCCCCTGCTTACTTGCAAACTTATGACAATCAATTTGGCTTTAGAGTGAAACATGGTACCGACAGGTGTCCTAAAGTACAAGATGTCAAGTAGCAATGTATATTCCTGTTTTTTGGATGCATCAAAAGCATTTGATAGAGTTAACCATCACAAACTTTTCAAGAAACTCTTATGTCAAGGGGTACCTAAATATACAATATACTCAGAGATGGGCAAGATCACCAACTTTGGTGATCTTGAAGATCAAGATCAGATCACCAGAAAAATGTGATCTTGAAGATCAAGATCAGATCACCAGAAAAATGTGATCTTGAAGATCCAGATCAAGATCGTGATCTTGAAGATCACTTTTCAAGATCACTTTTTAAGATCACTTTTATATGAATTGAAAAAAGTTGTACTCTTGTAGAGTAAACAAAAACAAATTATTTTGTTAATCACTCCTGAAAAGTATCACTCCTAATACTCCCCTGAGGGCTGAGGCAATACAAGCATCGCATCCTACCCATGTCACCTGATCTAAACCACGGGGATTGACGATTCCCCTTTCAGTTTTTCAGGTGGTAAACTTAAAACTTAGTATTATCATAACTTATCAGCAAAGAAAAAACTATTAAATGACCTACATATAGTTTTTAGTTCTATTTTTCTCAATTCTCATTTCACCAGGTCCATAACCCATATCAATGAATGGTCAGCATATATAAGTAAACATTTTTTACATAGAATTTAATTTTACAGTTTTACTGCAGTACGCAATTACTGACAATATAAGGGTAAAAACAGCAAGTTAAGAGTGTTAATTTAATGTTCAACCGCTGTAAACATTTGCTTTCAGCAAAACCAATTGTTCAAAGTTACCATCCGAGAGACGACTTCGTTTGGGGCTATGAACCATGCCAGCAAACGAAAACAACCGTTCCACTGGTGCAGAGGAAGGTAGCGTGGTGTTATACCTCTTGAAGATCTTCTTTATAGCAGGATACCTATCTAAAGAGTCGAGTGCCTTACTGGTGTCCTGCAAATAATTGAGGACTTCCAAGTCTTCCTTGTTGTTAGGAGCAGAGAATGAGCCGTCCATAGTTCTGAAGAAATCGTCTTCAGATGATGAGTCTGAGTTCACCGAACTATTACCACTGCTGTCAGAATTACAATTTCTTACAGCCATTTGCAGCTTGTCTTTTACTTGAGACTTGATTGCTTCATGATCGCCGAAATTAGGCCCTTGCAACAATGATATCCATCTAAGTTTGAAATACGGATGAGATACTGAGGCCAAAACGGCATCAGTTACCTCGGGGCTCAACGACAAAAAATGACCAAATCTGGCATTGAAGCCAGAGACGACTGCTGCCAGTAATGGCATGCAGTGTCTCAAGCGCAGGTCGTTTGGTTGGATAGGCTCCAATCTTGCGAGGGCATCTTGAGTCACTAGGACTGTTGGAAGAAGACAACCGTAGTAGCATTCTTTCTCTGCCTGTAATTTGTTGAGGCTGCTGCAATTGGTTTTAGAACAGACAAATATTCTGAAATAAATTCCAATTCATTGTCTTTGAGGATGGGTAGATTCAGTTCTTCAAGAGCTACATTCACGTCGTTCTTATGTTTATATATTTGGCTTAATGAGTCGTACATTGAGTTCCATCGGGTGACGCATGGGTACCTAAATTGGACGCCAGTTATTTCCTGTATTTTTTCTGCTGACTTGGGTTTACCAGCAGCATTCCACAGCGCCGAACATTTTCCCATTGCAGAATGCTTTATCTTCTTTAGTCCAGGTGAATTCAGTCCTTTATCTGCATCAGTTGTTGCTACCAAGTTCAATGTGTGGGAGGCACATCGAATATGGGATGATAGTTTCACTGACTCCTCTCCATGCTCTCCTGAATGTTCAGGAAAGTTGCTGATGATAACCTCTTCATCTGAATCTTTTTCATCATCATCTTCATCTGCATCATCTTCATCAATGTCGTCAGTACGATTCTGAACACGAACACCGAACTCTTTAAAGCATTTCACCATGTTCGATGCATTGTCGGTGACTGTAGATACAACTTTTCTATAAGATAAACCATGCTCCGAGTTGATCCTGTCCAATATTCCAGCAATTTTATCAAAGCTATGTGTTCCACGAAATCTTCGGCATGCCAGTGCAGCTGATCCTCGCGACAAGTCATCATTGATCTGTAATGTAAGAATATAAAATCAATGTTTGTATGAACATTTTTTTAAGCTTAATTTAATAATATTGGTTAGACATGCACCAGCTAAACTGCGCCACCAAACATTGAAGAGAAGAACTATGTGATATAAAGGAGGCAATTCAGCGATGAGTCGCCTACCATACCACCACATCAGTGACCCATCCCATAAGAGCAAAATGTGGAAGAGTCCATATTCACAGCCTGTGAATATGGACTCTTCCACATTTTGCTGTGAATCAGACACAATGACAGATGACAGAATCAGTGAATTAATGTGAAATTACTGTGAATCACAGCAAAATGAAGACTCACCAAATTAATGAATGAGGAACACATGTCGAATAATTGAAAAGATTATACTATAAGTCTATCAGACTATCAGTCTATCACCAATGGTCAATTTATCAATTATATAAAAATAATACACTAAATCAATAGCATACCCAATGCGCAGTGACTCCCATGAAACTGCAGTGATTAGTTGACCATATGTCGCATGTAACACACACATGGTCAACTGCTGCCAGTTTTGCTTGTATGTCTTCCTTCATTGTACTGGTTGTTGTTGCAAGAGATCTAGCCAGGGTGCGTCTAGATGGCACCTGAACAGCCGGGTTGACGTCTGAAAAAAATATTTAAAAATTAAAACAAATACAATAGATTAGCTATGGAAAAAATATCAAAATATTTAGCTAGGCTAGCGATAGTCTAATGTTCATACAAATAATATGATTAATTATTTTAATCAGATATTAGCTATGGAAAAATAGCAAAATATTTGAGTTATACTAACATGAAAGAAGATCCTTAAATTCATGTAGTTCAACTAGGCTCAATGGTAGGAGCCCATTAGCCCAAGCGAGAGAATCTTCTTTTCAAGGATATCCTTGCATATTGGTGGTCCTGGTTTTTGCTTGGAAATGTGGAACATGCTTAGTGTTGACTGCTTGGCAATTTTGGCAGGGCCAGCATTGCTGCCGCTGGCATCTTCTTCTTTAGCTGGACGCTTGCGAGATTTCTTCTCCGATTCATATTCACCCAAAAGATCCGAATGTAGTTTCTGCACAAGAAAATAAATTATTATCATGCGGAGAGACTTCTTGAACACCCTGTATAATATTTATCAGAGTATCAAACTTCTAGTTGAAATTAATACTTAACAAGATTCTAAAATTTTGTTATCTTTAACTAAAATTATTTTCACCATGATCAGTGCATTTTTATCCTATGTTAAATTGAAAGCCGAATTTCGTCCTTCAGTAACTAAATAGGAGAAATTACAGACATGGATCAGACAGAGAGAAAGACAGATACACCTGGCGTTTTATTATAGTTGGATATCGGCAGTTTTTAATGTAGTTACTAGTCCATAATCTATTAATATCTGAAGTGCACAATATATTCAAATGGACGTCTATGTAAATGTAGCATTAGTCTTGTATGGCACCAGTCACTTAAAATATGACTTGAACCATTATGTTAATGTTGCTACTTACTACTTAGTTACTGAGTAGTACTAACCCTGAGGTGCCTCAGAAGATTGCTTGTTGAGTCGAGGCCAGCAGACAGAATTGTAGTTTTCTTTGTACACTGCCTACAAATAACTTTGATACTGTTTCCAGTTTTTTCGACAATTTGAAAATATTTTCCGTTCAATAGCACAGATTGATCCTTATTACCAACATTGTTATCTAAATATATTGAATACTGTTCTGGTGACAACCTAGAATATTTGGTTCCCTTGGGAGCCTGTTGAAGTTGTAAAATTGCACTCATTATTAAAAAATTCAATCTGTAAATAAAATATGTTTATAATTAATTTATTATGAATACGGACCTATAGGCTATATTTTATGCCTATATATAATAATATATTAATAGAACACTTTTAACATAATTGCACAGTAAATTACACTTTTTACGAGCCTAAATTCCACAGCAACTACACCTTCCATGAGCCCACGCATGACGCAAGTCACCCAACTAACAGAAAACATAAACAGTCGGTGTTGAACAAAGTTGCCACCAGATGTCGCTTGGACAAAAAACAAATGACATTCGCATAGCGGCATATTTAAGAATCTGAAATTAAAAGTGATCTTGAAGTCTAAAGTGATCTTCAAGATCAAGATCACAAGAAATAAAGTGATCTTAGATCAAGATCAAGATCACCATAATAAAAGTGATCTTCAAGATCAAGATCAGATCACGATCTTGATCTTCAAGATCACGATCTGATCTTGAAGATCAAGATCGTGCCCATCTCTGAATATACTTAGAATACTTGCATTCTGGCATACAGAGCAGACCATGTTTGTAAGATGGAAAAGCACTGTATCACCAGGTTTTAAGGCAACTAATGGTGTTAGGCAAGGAGGTATATTATCACCCTATATTTTCTGTGAACAATATGGTATAGAAAATGACATCACCTATAATGGGACAAAGAGTTGTATTTTGATTTTTGGGGGAATCTACTGACACATGTATCATGTGGGTCTTTTGAAATGAATGGCCAGACAATACCTGTCAAAGACAAATGTGAAGACTTAGGTCATGTACTGTAACTACTCACGAGCTGCGAGATGAACTCGATATTGAGAGGCAACGTAAAAAGCTGTATGTACAGGGTAACATGCTAGTAAGGAAATTTGGTATGTGTTCAGAATCAGTTAAAACTTATCTTTATAGAACTTACTGTACTACATTGTAAAAATCCCATCTGTGGTGGAACTATACAAAAACTACTATGAATAAACTCCCTGTTGCTTATAATAATATTTTTCGTATGCTATGTAGGGAACCAAAATGGTGCAGTGCCAGTTTTATGTTTACTATGCGCAACCTACCTACCAGCCAAATGTTAATCCGGAAGAATATACAGGGTTATTTAAAATGATTCACCTGATTTCAAATGAGAATATTTTTTAATGTTACAAATACAGAGTGATTTATGATACATCAACCAAAAGAAAAACTGTCCAAATTTTGTCTCTCACCTCATAAATGCTCTATGTGACTTCCCCTGGTTACACGAGCAACGTCGACACGATAGTCGAATTCCTCCCATACTCGCTCCAGCATGTCCGTTGTCACTGACTCTACGGCATCCTGTTTCCTCGAACTGCCGATACCACCGACGGATGCTCTGAGCACCCGGTGGATCTGTTCTGTAATGTCGACGAAACTCACGCTGCACTGTGACTACCGATTTACAGCTCGAAAACTGCAACACACAAAACGCCTTCTGCTGTGCGGACGCCATTTTCACACTGACTGTTTGTTGCTAGGCTAGGCCACGGCGTGACTATGGAGCCCTCTCATGGTCATCTTGTAAAACTCAGAGATTTCCTCTTTCATGTGGTGTATGCCCAGTTGATGCACTGTTGATAGGTACGGAAGTATTCTAAGTTGAAATCGGATGAATCAGTTTAAATAGCCCTGTATATAATTTCATTATTAGGGTCCAAAACAGCTCTAATGTGTTATTGTACAATGTCCTGTCTTTAGATACTGTGTACCTCTCACCTATATGGCACCTTATGGTTTACAATACCTTATTTTTGTAATGTAGCAAAGATTATATATGCATATTAAGCTGTGTTATAATAAGTGCTATAATAAGTGGCTATGTTATAATAAGTGTTATAAGCAGTGGCGGCTCGTGACTTTCATTTATGGGGGTGCTGCCTCAGAAATTGCGAACAATTGTGTCGATTATATATATATATATGAGAGAGAGAGAGAAAGTCGAATAGATAACTACTCACTACTCAGTCATAAAAATAAGTAAAATAGTATCATAAAATCAATTATAGGGTACTTACGCTTAACGGGTAATTTCGAATTTGCCAAAAATTTTATTTATAAACAAATTCCATTCTTCTGTTTTTATTCTGAGCGAAAAAATATTCTAAGAAATGAAAGCTATATACTGTAAATAATCCAATTATTATATAATTAACTTCAATCTCACGACAAAAAATAAATGATAACGAATCATTGATAAATGCAATTCGGAAATTAAATTTCGAATTAGCAAACGATACAGCAACACAGCTACCATGTCAAACAAACAAATCGGCACTGCTCTGTCCACAGTGCTTTGGATCCTCTTAAATCCGCGATTCTGACTCGCTCTTCGTACGTCCGCCACCGAGGTTTCAAGCGTTTCGAACAAAATCTGGAACTGTTAAGTACGCAGTTCCACGGGAAGGCTGAAGCTACTTTCGTGATTCATTCGTTCGGCATTGAAATAGTTTAAGGAAAAAAGTATATAATCTGATTTAAAAACTCAAAGTTCATTGAAAAAAAACAATCAGAGAGGCTATTTTAAATATTTAAATATAAAGATCATAAGATCACGGGGGTGCTGCAGTTCCACAGTGCCTACCTGCGAGCCGCTCCTGGTTATAAGTATTATAAGATATCTCATGTAATAACAATATACATAAAATTGTCAGATAATTAATCAACCAGTATGCCAGTATGCTAGGTTAAGTGGCTATGTTGGCCTTATTTTTGTATTAAGTTCAGTGTATACGTAAGATTGTACTTATATGTTAGGTTAAGTGGCTATGGATTCTGAATGATCCACAATAAAGTTGTTTTGTTTTGTATGTTTGTATTCTGCTGCTTAAATAACAATGTGTTATTATAAAAATAGACATCATGCCTTGACGTCATATTGAAGGCCCTCTGAATTGTATTTAATGTATTCTTACCCTTCCCTTAAAGAATCAGATCTCCTTTAAGTGTAACGTTAATCTCCAGATAGGCTAACTAAGTTTTAAAATTTATGTGTTGCTTTTTCATAGATGAAGAATTTTATCCTGATGAAGTTGAAGACATAACTCATAAGCATAGTGTATAATATTTGGTTTAGGCTACTTGTAACTGAAGTTGTATGATAGGGCCTAGTAAATTTTAGAATATAATTATTAGTGGGCCTTAACTGAAGTGTATAATAAATAATTTTTATGTGATTAAGCATAATTATGGCTGATGTAGTTCCTCGAATAGTAGGATATGTTCCTCAAGACAATTTTGAAGGGCAGGTAGGCCTATGACTAGGTTAAGCAGCCAGTGTTAAATGATGAGTTTTCCTATAGGGTCATTCCATGACAAATCATGCAGTGGTCAGAACCACACACATAAGATTTTGCTTAAATTTGGTTTATAGAATGGTCTATGCTAGTAAGTACCAAATTTCAAATATCGGCTCAATCGGAGTTATGGTTCAAAAGTTATGCTCCCCCCCCCCCCTTGTGGGGGGTGAATGAAAACTGTAAATATTCAAACCACCATAACTCAGTTCCTAATTGACATAGAATAGTGATTTAAAGTATTTATGAAAGGTAATTGCACACACAACAAATTAGCATAAGTAGAGAAAATGGCTAAAATTAACAAAAAAAGTTACGACACTTTATTCCATTTGAAGGGGTCCTGCCACCCCTTAATTACAGATTTTTTAAAAATTTTCATATATAAAAAATGTTTCAACCTTATTCTATCAATATATGAAAAGAAATATATGTGTATTTACATATAAAATAGGTATTTAGATTTCAAAATGGCTATTTTTACTTAAATGATTAATTTTTACAAATTCATGTAAGCTGTTAAGTAATTAATATATTACAGTTTACACATGGTGCAATAATTCTTAATGCTAATAATCTACACCTACCTAAGCTTATATATATAGTTAATTTTCAACAGATTTTTATCTTAGTTTTGGTTCCAAACTCCCACTAAGTTCTTGAACTTGCTTTGGATTGAAGGAGTAAATAATCTTAATACCAGGCTTGATATTTGGTGTCATCATGATAGAAATCATATCACTTTGTTTTATCTGGTAGACATCCTCTTTCATTGGAAAATAATACTGAGTGGTAGATCTTGATGAGGTGAGGAAACTGATTTTATAATTGCCATATTCTTCTGAAGTGTCTAAAATAATTCTAAACCAAACTTTATCATCATATTTACAGGTAATATACTGCCTAATTTGATACTCATCTTTTTCAACTAGTTGACTGTCTTTATCTGGTTCAGCCCCAGTACTTATTCTAAACAATTTACAATTATCAGAATCAGATATTTGATAAGCTTGTATTAGGTTTTCCGACTGGTACAAACCTGTGGAAACCCTGTGTACCTTTAACAGGTAAAGCTTCATTAAACCTACTAGAAAGATTGAATTTATCTACATGAACCTCCTCCTTTATAACATACAAACAAATAATTGAATTAGTGTTCAGTGCAAAAATTATAGAAAGCTCTTGGTATTAGAATATGACCAGTATCAGTATGTTGCAAACTAGCCTTTGCTACAACTCTCTTAATAGTTCCTCCAATACCATCACAAGTATTTTTCCCACGACTTGTGGCAAAGAAATTCCACTCAGCCTTCACACCAAAATCCTATTCATGATAGCATAGATTGCTGAAATTATATTTGTTTTTGTATTGGCCTCCGCACCCATCAGAGAAATAAATTACTTTTTGTACATTGGGGAATTTCTGTTTAATATCCTTCATTAAATATTGCTGAAAAGTGTGAATTGCTGATGTTGAGTGCTCAAGATAATCGCTAATAACAGTAACTAGTATGAATTAATTCCTCATCCTTCATGGGATACACCACAAATGGATGGAGGGTCACCTAGTCATTTGTCCAGTGAAAACTTTGTGGTTCATCTTGAGTGATGAATGAATAGTTTTCTGCAAAATCCCCTAGCACAAGTATTTCATCACAGTGAAGCTTCTGTTTCATAGTCTTGAAATACTGACTGGCTTTTTGCAATGTACCGTAGTGGTGCCTAGTAAGAGAGAAAATATTTTCTGGAAGGTGTTCAATAAATTCATCTGGAGAAGCAATAGGAGTTTCCAATATTGATCTATCTGTATTAGTCCATTGAACATATTTGACAGAATCTCTGTGTGTCAAGGAAGGTATAGTATTTAAGAAATTAAATATGCCTATGCTACTAGGACATTCTCGACATCCATGTAACATGCATGTAGAGGAATTTATATCATAAATACTTTTGGTAAATATTTACTATTACACCAGTCTCTGGTAGAAAGTTTTAAAAGCTGGTTTTCAATGTTTTTCAATGTGTTGAATTAAAAAATGATACTCATTTCCGTTGCAAATGATTTGCTAGAGTTATTGAAGTTTAAAGCTTTTAAGACTTTCTACCCTTTTTTACCTGGGGGGGCTCCCAGTGGGATCTGGGAGTTTTTGGGTAGGGAGAATTGCAAAAATGAGTGGTTTCTGAAGATTTTGAAAGTCAGATTAATACAAAACACATCAAAAACCATAGGAAAAACATAAATTTCACCTTCAAAATTGGCTGAACCTAAAACAACCTAACCTAACCCCTGACATTATCCAAAATTATAAAAAATAAAAAAAAATACCTTCATGTGAATTGCGAGGCTGAGGCTTGTCTTCTTCTGAAGATTTGTCCAAATCTTCAATAGTCTGGGGGGTCTGTCAGTTGGAGAGAGATGGATACAATTGAGCAGCTTGAAGAAAAAAGTGGTGCAAAAGACAGTCCTCTTTCTCAAAAGAAGAAATGAACAGGTATCTAGCCAGGTATTGATATACTGGTAAATACTTTGAACGAATACCTGGCCTCTTCACCCATTCTTTCAAATTGCATTGTGGAGGGTGAACCCTTTCCCCTTTTAGTTGTCAGCCCTTTCCCCCTGGCCTTGATTATTATTATTTATGGATTAAATTTATTTATTTTTTGATTGAAATATACTTGTATAGATAGGATTTTAACAGTTAATATTAAAAAAAAAAAATAAAAAAAAAAATTTAAGGTTTTATCATTTCAAGATGTGGGAAAACTACACCTTGAAGGGTAGTTTCGCCCCGAGTAGCTCTCCCAAAGAGGAGTGGTCTCGCAGTTCTGTTCTCATGTGCAGTTGGAAGCATTGAATGAAAGACTGGATTGCCTCAGAATAACTAAAATGTTTCAAGCTTCTACATTCGATAAAGGAATCCATTCTTTCTTTATTAAGAGGAATAAACAATAAATATTAAGAGTAAATAAATAAAGAATAAATAATTATTTTAGCAAATAAAGATAAAGTAAAGACTAAACAATTTAAGCAATAAACATTAAAGAGTAAATAAGAAGGAAAGTTAAAGATTGAGTAAATGTTGTAAATATTGTTAACAAGGAATGATGAATAAAGATAAATATTTGATAATATTGTAAGAAAAAGAATAAGAATCAAGATAATCCAATAACTGTATAGGAAGGCAATTTATTATTAGTATTAGTATGAAAGATGTCCACGCAAAAAAAATGGCTCTTGCTTGTTAAACCTTGTTAGTAAATAGAAAATAAGTACTTTTTTGGTTAAAACATTTTGGTAAAAGGAATAAACAATTTAGTAAAAGAGACGCTTCTGAGGTTTAAAAGTGTTTAATAGTTAATAAATTCCGAGAATTGGTGTGTGTGTGTGTGTCAAAACTTGAGTTTTGAGAAGTGGGGGAACCAATTGGCGCGTGTGTGGAAATGTAAAGAAATAGAAAAATAAATAGTTTAAGTATTTAATTTAAGAGAATAAAGAACATAAAGGAGGAAACTAAATTCAACCTGTAAACAAGTGAGAAACTGTTGGTGGTACGAGCCAGCAGTCGTGGAATTGGAGGCCTGGGCGGTGAGCCTGGATCCAACAACCCTTCAAGGTAAGCAGCCTGGTTTCGTGGAGGCCTTAAATTAAAAAAAAAAATCTTATTTTCTGGTGCGGCTGTTAGGGTAACTGAATCCCACCATAGCACCAGAACTGTTCAATGTTCTGTGTGTGAATGTGGGAATTTTCTGGGCCCACGAAATTTTTAGAGTGATTGATCATGAAGTGTTTGTAGCCTAAATCACTTATACTTTTATAAGCAGACCAAGAATCGCTATAAATCAAAGACCCAGAACGAATATACTTTTCTATGAGAGGAATCAGTGTTGCTTTGTCCCATATTTCACCAATAGAACCTGTTAGTGGCAGCACAAACCTGCGTTTACTGATTCTTTCTATGCCACCAAATAACCATATTTGACTGAGAACACGACCTAACTCATACTTCCTTCGCACAATTAAAGTTTCGTCAGTCTCCACCTCTACACTGTTCCCTCCAATAGGATCCTGGTTATGAAACCAATTGTCTGTAACCTCACTACAGAATGACCTCCAGTCTACTGAAGTTCTGATGGACATATGAAGGCACTTCACAATGGTTTTATGGTTCCATAGATGACTTAAAAAATGGTTAACAAAAAGAACAATCTTCATGCAGCTATATTAGTAAGTCTAAAAATGACTGTTTGTAATCAGACACTGAAAAATCACAGCGCCGTCTTTTCTTAGTCTTGGGAACCGGGTAACTCTTATGGCACTGCCACACTTTGTTCCTCACGAAGAGTATAATCCGAGTCACAATGAGGACACTTCACCACTCGGGGAAGAACACAGTGTGCCCGAAGAAAAGCTATAGTTTTTCTGAATTTCCATAAAATTTGGTGATACAGCAAAAATAATCAAAGGAGCGTAGACCACAGGAAGCCATGTCCACTACTAACTGATTCAAATTAAAATCAGTGGAAGTGCCATTTTTTTACCCTTTTCCCCTTAGATAGTTTAAGCTTCATAACTCTCTAACAAATCATTTGCGATGGAAATGAGTATAATTTTTTAATTCAGTACATTGAAAACCAGCTTTTAAAACTTTTTACTGGAGACTGGTGTAATAGTAAAGAAATACCACACTTTTTTCCATTAGTGTGTGATGGGTTAAGTTTTTCTCTGCAATTACTGATACCATGAGTTTAGGATTCTGGTGATGGGTGCAAACACAAACTGAGTAGGTTCCTTTGCCTCCAGCAATTACACACCATTTAGGCCTCAGATTGGCAAAGGTAGAAAACTCTATGCTATTATCTTCTTCTTTATATTTTGAATATTCTTCTAAATTTCCTAGTAATAGACATTTTTGCTTGTACTCTTTTTCACCATCTTTATTTCTTATGCTAACACAATCAGATTTCCCTGCACACAAACGACTGACTTCATCATCTTTGTAGAATTCCTTTATTTCAGAGATTATATCTTGTTAGTTTTCTTCCTTTACTGTAGATAGGAATCTGTGGCATAATAGCAAATGTATGTTTCAAATGTCTGGCTTTGTCAACCATGTATCTAGTTGCACCAAACAAATCCTAGAAATAGGAAATGGTGACTGTGTAAGTATCCAAAGCTTCCTTTTGTATGATGATGTGGATTTGAAGTCTTGTACAAGATCACTTATGAGGTTTTCATACCTATAAAAAAAAACAACCCCAAATTACTATACAATATTAAGGATGTAAGTACATGATTTATATTATTCAAGAATTAAGGAAGTACTGTACTTCATGAATTTGAACATATACCAGTATATTTAGTATATGGGATGATGTCACATTTTAGGAAATATAGCTAATGTCTACATATATATCCAAACATGACAACCTATAATACTGTACCTATATACAGGTATTTACCATACATACATTAATAGTTCAAAGTCATCTCATTAATTATTTTTAGTTTCTTACCTCTCCAAATCTGTTTCTTTGAGATGTTTACTCAGTGGCTCACCAACATCTTTAAATTCAATGGCAAATGCAGTTTCCAACTTCCTCTTGAGGGAGGTTGAAGCTTTTTTGTATTTTTGTGAGTCTTTGATCTGCTTCCACTGCTCAGGGCATCTGAAAAATATTTGAAATAAAATTAATTAATAAATATAAGTATGACATATCTAGTGACAACAATCTGAATTTCTGAACTGAAGTATATTTTTTTAGATAATTTCATATATATGTATTAGATACAGGGTGTCCCAGAATTAACTATTTCAATGAAATCAGACAAATTTTTTAAACACACACTTTTATTTATGTTTATCATGTTTAATATGTGTTAAAAATGTATAAATTTCTAAATTTTTTTCATAATTTTATTTTCATAATTTTTTTATTATCTGGTCCAATGAAAGACCGTCTGAAGTCATAGAATGGCAGAGACGCTCCAAAAGTTAACGTGTGGCTTGGAATGACCAAATCCAAAATTTATGGCCCATTCTTCTTTGCGGTAGCAACTGTAACAGGTACCGTCTACCTTGATATGCTTCAGCAGTTTCTCGAACCACAGCTTCTTGATGATGGCATTCTTGATAATGTTGTGTTTCAACAAGATGGAGCACCATGTCATTATGCTCTAATTGTTTGAGAATACCTCAACAGACGCCTTCCGAATCGGTGGATTGGACGTGGAGGACCTCGACCTTGGCCTCCGCGTTCTCCGGATTTGACACCCCTGGATTTCTTTGCATGGGGTTTCATAAAAACAAAGGTTTATCGCCAAAAGATCAATAGTTTAGCTGAACTTAAAGAACGCATCCAGTTGGCAGTGCGGGAGATAACACCTGAAATGCTTCAAAATGTGTTTCGCAGCGCTGAGGATAGATTTGAAATTTGCAGAGATACAGACGGTGCACATGTTGAAACTTCTCAATAAAGTTTTGACTTATGATTTATAAATCTATTTGTTTTTGTATCATAATTTAGTAATAAACACAAAATTATGTTAGTTTTTATTAAATTTGTCCGATTTCATTGAAATAGATAGTTAATTCTGGGACACCCTGTATAAGACAACTATATCAATTAAATTTTGGCTGACAGTATAAAAATGCATTATCTGTGTATACATTAATAACTAGTTACTTATGTAATTTCACTGGAGTAACATGAAGTTGCTCCAAAGTTGCATTAAGATCTTCTCGTTGAATATCTTTATCCGTTTCAGTACTACATTTTCTTTGAATTTTTTCGGAGATATGTCAGGTGAAGTAGTCGTACTTTCAGTACTACTAGTTATTGCTTTTGGCAGTCTGAATAATTCTTCAGGTTTTGCGTGTTTATTAATTAATTTCAGACAATTTATACAAATTTCTGATTCATCACTGAAATTATATTTAGGGTCACTATTTTCAACAAGCTTTGGAAGTGGCCTCAAGTTTTGCAGACTAGGCTTTTTGTGCAGTTCAAAAGGGTTGCAACAGCGCTTGTTATAGCTTTTATGTGTAAACATTTTCATCAAACACTTTTACTTATTTAAAACACTACCATATGCATATATGTACAATTTAGGGTCGAGTATATTTTTATGAAAATCAATATTTCAAAAATGAGGGGTGCTAGATAGTTGTCAAATGTCTAAAAATGAACATTGGTAGTGGTTTTGGGTGGTTGCAAGTGATACTGCATCAGCAACTACACCCTATATGTACCACATCCATACGCAACTGTAAAAAAACCCTGTATTTTGCCTATTTTGGGTTCTATAATAGGTAGAAACAATCTAAAAACTTTGATTTTTTTTGATGCTGAGACTGATAACATTATTTCCAAAAGTGTAAAACAGAGTTTTAACACATTTTCATTTAAAAGTAATGCATATTGACCATATATTACAAATTTACACTGTAAAATTTCATCAAATAAATGTAGAATCTAAACAAATTCTTGCTTTGTATTAAACTTTTTTATCAGTTTACGGGATTTTATACACTGCTGGATCATGCCATCTCTTCTATTCAACCCAATGACAGCTGCAGATGTCTTGGTCACAAGCTTGATATGGCATTCTACCACTTGATTGTGGCATGGCTATTTGAACTTCAAAGGATTTTTTCTAATGTTCGCAAGTTCAGTTGATGTAAGATGGGTAACTATTGGAGGCTCTGCTGTCAAGTTATCAAGGTTATTCATCTTGTCATATGATTTAGCATTTTCATTGATTATAGGCACCTTAAATTTCCTGACAGTGCAGTCTCTTGTATAACTCAAACTGTCATAATCATCATCATTCACATCATCCTCAACTTCCAAATCTCCGCTGGTGAAATCCATTTTGACTCTGATGTGCTGGGTTGTTTTCTCTACTTCACCCCTCAGTGCTAGGATCTTATTTACTGCAGTTTTTCTTCTCTCCCTGTCATCATCACCAAGCATTGATATTATAATGTTTACGGGGTGAGCAAAAAAAGCATTCCTTCTTAGGGTTTTTAGGGCAATGTCTTTTACTTTCTTATTAGGAAACTTGGAGATTCTGCTCAGCATTGAAAAGAAGTTTCTTGAACCATCAGTCACTGAGTGATTCTTCTTGATTTCAAACCAGCTGGGGAAATACACTTTTAAACAGAACTCAGCAACAGTTATCAATACTGAACTCGGCTTTTTCTGCGAAACATAGAATCTGAGTATTCTACAACCTAATGTCAGCCATCTTGAGTGATTTAATGGCCCAACTTCTAAAAGCTCAAGGTCTTTTTCAATAGTCCCCTAGCATGGTTGCCATGGATATTCTATAAGCATAGTATTGGTCATGAGTCATGACTGAGATCATCAATTACATCATTGGGCAATATAGCAAAATTCTGATTTCTGATTGGCTTAAATTTGACATTCCCATTCAGAAACCATACCACCTAGCTGTTTTCCTATTAGCCCTGAAAAACTATCAGGGCTCTTCATAGTCCCATTGAGCTCCATGAAAACATGAAGTAGTAGTAGCTCGGTACAATGTAAGAGGCATATGATCCTTTGCAGTGGTCTTCCAATAAGCTCTTCAAAGACTGATTGCCCCCCTGAATTATGTCTAGTCATCACTGCAGTTCCATCTGACCCCATGACTTGCAGGTTGTTTTCCAGATCAGTGTCCTTCACTGCTTCATAGAGACTTAGTGCAATTGATACACTGTTCCCATTCTCTGGGGTAACATGTCAGATAATGTCCTCCTGAAACATTTTAAACAAAATTTAAGGAAATAATAAATGTATTTGAGATCAGTAGATTACCAGGTATGACCAATGAACATGTATGACTATCGCATAATTCTTACTCCTTAATGTTACTAAGACCAAATTTATGCTATCCACTAAAAATTTAAAACATACCATACAGAAAACAGTGGCTTATCCGGTTCTCCGACTATAACATAGTGCTCTTCTACTTTGGTTTGTTGATAATGTCACCCCTCTAACTCTGTAATTGTCACAGTACCATCCTGTCAGCCATCAACATAAATGCTGTCCACTAAACCAAAGAATACTTCTTCCTCAGCTCTGATCTGTTCACAGTACATACACCGTTGCCTTCGTAGTTTACTCCTGTATTAATGAAAATTGTTTACAAATTTATAATGCTGGAGGTAGCACTGATAAACAGGAATATGGTATGTACAACAGGGAACAATGAACAGTGATGGGCTAAATACACTGACTTTTATGCCTGAACCCAATATATTTGAAATTTATTTTTCTATGTTACAATGTATAATATGTATAATTAAATAAAATTACTTTACTTCTTCTTAGTAGTAGTAATTGTAATTTTGTTAAAAAAGCTTAGGAAATGTGGATGAAAATGTAATCATGATAATTTTGAAATCTTACTTGTCAGTGACATTAGTGTTGTTGTCATCAGTGATAATGCCAAAATCTTTTAAAACTGCTGATGCTACCTACTGCTGCACCTGCTCTGTCGGAAATTGAATACCTGCAAGATTGTATTTTGAAGTTGAGAAAAATGATATCCATTTTAAGTCTACCAAAATGACATGGCGCGTACAACTAAGTACAGTTATTAAAGAACAATCACAATTCACAAGTGCTAATTTACCTATCAACAGCTCTGCACAGGTTCTCCAGATCTTGGTAATTACAATGAGAGGAACCAGCAGGCTGTGGATCATCTCGAGAGTCTTCTGATGGAGTTTCGCTGGAACTACCAGTAGTGTCTGGACTGTCTGGTTGAGGTTGTGATGCACTTGCCTCTTCTCTCTGGCTTCATTCACTGAACAATTAGTATGACTAGATGACTAGATTTACTATGCCAATATATATATATATATATATATATATAATAAAAAAAACATCAAAGGTTTAATTAAAATGGTTGAAGTCATGATGTACTCTCTGACTAACCATAATTCCACTCGTTGTTCGTCAATTATTCTTCTGTATCTAACATCTGCCTCTTAGCTTTTCCTCAAATTTGAACAGTATCCTAGCCTCACAGATTTTTGATCCTCATAGAAGGAGAAATCATCTTGAGTCATCCTCAGTTTAAACTACTACCGTACTATAGCTTTGTCATTGAGAAAGATCCTCAGAAAAAAATATCAAATAAACAATCAAGCTCTCTGACAAACAATTCTAGTTTTGCCAAATAGGTTGAACCTCTCTTTGTGACAGAGTATCGATGAAACCTGTTGCTGCATTTTTGAAGTTGAAAAATTAAAAAAAAATCAATATTATTTTCTTAATTAAAAATTGTGGTCACAAATCGCTTAAATATTTTTGTTTAGAAATTTTGGCTGAAATACATAGATAAATTAATTCACAGGTTTACAGAGCACATCACAACAAAATTATATTTAAAATAAAAAATTTACTATTGGCTAAGAAGACATTCTTGTAATTAATTTAGTACTACCCAGGATAGAAAGTTATGATGACTTACCATGAAAAGTCTGCTGCTAGTTTGTCCACCTTCATCTCAATGGTGCGCAAGGATAGTGGATAAACATTACACCAAATCCATTGTTTCCTCAACTCATCTGCAACTTTTGTGATGTTTTCCTTGGTTTTCCAGTTTGGCTCCTTAAGTAGATGCTGAACAACTTGTCCAGCGGTATGGTAGGTAATTTTCCACTAGGAAAACTGTCAATGGATGGAAAACTATGACCACCGTGTAAGACTTTTGTTGTCTGGCTTCTGTTTCATAAGTAGCTAAAAATTTTGAAGACGTTAAACTAGTGTTAATTGAATAGGTTATAAAAATTCTGAAAAATAGAAGTAAATATAAAGTAGGTTGGACAAAAACAGCTACTGATTTTAATTTAACTCAAAAAATATGTTTATACATCAATGTACACTTTTGAAAATAATTTTCTCAGCATCAAAAAATCATAAGATGCACTTTTTAGATTGTGCTTCTAGCTATTATAGAGCCCCAAATAGGCAAAATAGTTTTTTTTTTGAGTCACATGTGGGTGTGGTGCACATAGTGTGGTTGCTGATGCGATATCACCAGCAACCACCAAAAACCACCATCAGTGCTCATTTTTAGACATTTGACAACTATTTAACACCCCTGATTTTTGAAACTAAACAATCACTCCACCATTGTACATAAATCTGTTCAAAATGAAAAAAAATATATACATTAAATGAGAACACAGTGAATGCTTTGCACATCACAGAAAACAAACTAAGATCTCTCTAGTTAGGCAATAGTTATCCTCGGTAGGATTGCCACTTTTTTAATGTCCACATGGGATTTTTTGTTCAACCAATTTACCAAACAATCAAATGGGGGAAGATATTTTATGGTAGGTACTAGTATTTTATGTTTGGTTCTTAGAATATTAGTTTAATACATACATATTTACATTTTTAACAAGTACACCAATCCATATACCAGAAGTCAATGAGAACATTGAACAGTTTGTTAGAAATTATTGTCTCAAGTGAAAGTAGCCATTTTGAAATCTGTAAATACCTATTTTATATGCAAATACACATTTCTTTTCATATATTGATAGAATAAGGTTGAAACTCATTTTTTGTATATATGAAAATTTTAAAAAAATCTGTAATTTAGGGGGGGGGCAGGACCCCTTCTAATGTAATAGTGTCGTAACTTTTTTTTGTTAATTTTAGCCATTTTTTCTGTTTATGCTAATTTGTTGTGTGCAATTACCTTTCATACACCTTAAATCACTGTTCTATGTCAATTAGGGACTGAGTTATGGTGGTTTGAAAATTTCCAGTTTTCATCCTCCCCCCCCCCCCCCCTCAAAAAAGGGGGAGCATAACTTTTGAACCATAACTCCAATTGAGCTGATATTTGAAATTTGGTACTTACTAGCATAGACCATTCTATAAACCAAATTTAAGCAAAATCTACAAGGGTATGATGCACCTTTTTTTTTTTTTTTTTTTTTTTTTTTCAATGGAATGAGCCTATAACCTTTAGTTAGGCTATAATTAACTAGGAACCCCTATGTCTAACTAGCTAATTCAAGTTAGGTTTATACTTGAATACAATGAATATTGCTTTCTTTATGGGACTCTATTTTAATTTTTTGGGATAATCCATAAGAAAGTTTACAAATACATAGTAACATTGTAAAAAATATTATAGTGGGCACACAAGGGGCCCTTCAGCCTATCTGGGTGGCTCCACTGTTAATATAAACTGTTACATGCAAAATTAAGATACAATTGATCTCTGCAGATCTTGTCACACATCTACTAGCTGTGCGGTACATTAACTTTAAATTTTTAGAACCTGTGGATCATTCTTCAATACCATTACCATACTAATTTTAAACACCACATGATTATCTCATCTCAAGATATTTTACATGGATCTAGAGTTTACCTTGAATATACCTTGAAGCGCTTCTGCGCTGCTCCCACGAAGTCTGCTCAGTGCCTCTTGAGGTGGGGCCATGACAGAGTTGCCACCCTTCTTTTCTCTTGCTCCTGCCATACGATTTGGTCCACTATTGAATTTGTTGGGGCTGGTCTGGCAGAGGAATACCCTGGCACTGTGGGTTGGTTGGGTATGTTGGCTAAAAACATGTCCAAGTATTTTTTAAAAGTATCTACTAGGACTGCACTTATATCTCTAAGGTACTGAGGCAAGGAGTTAAACAGGTGAGAACCCTGCCTAGAGATACTATTACATTGAAGGGTTTGAATCCTCCTCAGACTATTTGGTGGGAGGTGATGTTTTTGACACATTCTGCCAGTTCTTGTCAAGGTGGGCACAATTGGTTCAGTATTGGGGGCAACTAAAAGCCCTTCTAGAATTTTCCAGGTGTAGATTAGGATGTATGGTATCTCTCAAACCTCATTTCTATGGAATAAAGGTCAAGGTCTTTGAGCCTATCCCAGTAGTTTAATTTGTTTTTACTCACCTGTTGCCCATCAGGTTGTTTAATATGAGGTAAAGGTTCTTTGTAGGCCCTCAATTTTTTGTAATTCATTCTGTTTGTGGGGAAATCATAATTGAGAATAGTTGTCAATGTGTGGAAGAACAAGTGATTTCTACAGGGTAAGCATGGTCATACTGTCCCTAGTTCTGAATGTCCTCAGTATATATCCTATTATTAGTTGTTTGCATGATGAGGTTACTTTGTCAATGTGCCTGTTGAATGTTGCATCTTCAGATAATATAACCCCTAGATCCCTTGCATGATCAATTTGTACAATATCTTTTCCTGTGGGTCCAGTGTAGTTGAATTGTTCTTTCAGGCATTTATTTGGTCCATACTTAATTAGTTCAAATTTGTCTTCATTGAAAGCCATATTGTTTGCATCTGCCCATGCATATAGGTATAGTTTGTAGATCTTTTTTTAGCCCTACACAGTCTTCTCTTTCTGTGATTGGTCTTAGTGTTCTGGTATCATCTGTGAATGACAGCTGAGAGAGCTTCCTAGGTTACAGTTTATATTGTTTAGCATTATATAATGACTAGAATTGGTCCCAGTACTGTACCTTGCGGCACTCCACTAATCACTTCTTTTTCTATAGATCTTGCTCCATTTACAATTATTTGTTTTTGTCAGAGAAAAGGCACGGATTCATTTTCCTATATTTCCACAAATACTGAGTTCTTTTAGTTTATAGAATAATATACCATGGTCAACCTTGTCAAAAGCTTTTGCAAAGTCTAAAGAGATGATGACAACATTGTGATTTTCTCCCAAATATTGTAGGATTGTATTGCAATGGTCTATAAGTTCAGTAAGACAGGATCTCTTTTGTCTGAAGCCATGTTGAAAGTCTTCCAAGAGATGTTCATTTTCTATAAAGTTGACAGTGTGGCTTTTCAGGACTTTCTCAAATATTTTGATATGGGAAGTCAAGGATATGGGTCTATAGTTCTTGGCTTCCTTTCTTTTGCCTCCTTTGTAGATTGGTGTAATATTTGCTTGTTTCATGATTGGTGGTATTCTACTGGTGTCTAGTGAGGATCTCCACAGTATTTTCAAAGGCAGAGATAAAGTATGTTTGCATTCCTTAAGAATCTTGGCTCCAATTCCATCTGGACCAGGGGCTGAACTCCCAGGTAGCTCTGTTATTGCCTGTTATATATCTCTAGTGGTTATTTGTATATCTTCCAATAATGGTCTGTCTTGGTCATTTTCTTCTCTATCAAAAAATGCTGTAGTTCTTATTTTCTTAGCTACTACAGGGGGTACTCTAGCTTAAAGCATATTGAGATTGTAGAATGCCATTTCCTCTGGATTAGATGTAAGAGTTAGTCCATCTTTAGCAAGCAATGGGCCAATGCTCATTTTGATAACTGCTTTGCATTTAGCATAGCTAAAGAAGAATTTGCTATTTCCTTTTATAGTGCCAATAGCTTTGTGTTCATTATCAATGTTCTCTCTTATGGTCAACTCCTTTAAGTTCTAACATCAGTATCTGTTTCTGGATGTTACTACGTCTTGTCTCACTTAATTGCTTTATCAGTTGTTTAGATAGCTTTGTTCTCTCATAAGTGTCCTTCTGTATCAGTGTTCTTTTGTCAGGTGCTTCTTTGCAATATCGTTTTTCTTTAGTGTGTGCTTGTATACGGTAATGCTGATGATCGCAGGTATTGCATTCTACTCCAGCATTCTTCTGGTTCTAGGTTTTCTAATTCATCTTCCCAGTTTATTTCTCCCAGACAGTTATTTATTGATGTCCAGTCTGACTCATGCAGGCTTAGGTCAGAGTATGGCAAGTCCATTTGGCATGGGTCTTGCTTACATTTGTGGAGAGAGAAGTTTGTGAATACATGCATGACATTGTGGTTGGAGTATATAGTTGGTGTTATAACAATGTGGTCAGTTGTAGTTGCATTATTTGTCAGCACTAAATCTAGAATATTATTATTTCTAGTTGGGCAGTGAACATGCTGTACTAGGAGTTTTTCCATAAACTCATCCAGGTGTTTTGATTTTGATATTTTTGTCCCTGATTTCATACCACCATGTTGGTTCCAGGTGCAATTTGGGAGATTAAAGTCTCCTGTAATGATTAATTCTTTTGTTGAGTCTACGATACCTGGGCATTGCCTGATTTTTTCCAGAACTTCAGTGAGCTCTAGATGGGAATTATCTGGGGGGGGCTATAGATATTCACTAGTATTATGTCTTCTTTATTTATACTGAGCATGATGATTAGGAGTTCACAGGCTCCATTTGAGTAGGCTATGCCATGAGCAGTTCACTTTGAGTGTTTTCAGGGACATACATCAGGACACCACCATTTAGACAGTCTTCTCTGTCACATCTGTGGGTGGTATACCCTTTCATTGCAATTTCACTACTCAAGATCATGAGGTTCAGGTGTGTTTCTGTGAGGGCTATGACTGTGCTAGTAGTGTTTTCCACTAGGCTCTTTAGGTAAGGTACTTGGTATGGTTTGAGTTTGGGTAAAGGCCCTGGATGTTTAAGTAAATTATTGATACATTTGTGGAGCCATTTGTTTCACCTCCCACATGCAGGACATTTGTAGGGTTTGAAATTGTTACAGGCCAAAGGAGAATGATTGAAGTGAGTTGCAAGGTGGTGACTTTTTGCAAGGATATCAATTACACTCCTCTGAACCATAATTGAGTCACTAATAACCAGTTGGAGTAAATGAATGCTGCAGTGTATTGAAGGTATTTCAGCCAGGTCACTACCAAGAGCCATATTACTAGCTCCATCCCTCACCAATAAATTCCTCTTATTTGAATCAAGATCCCAACTATCCCACATAGAGCAAAACTTTACAGATATATTCTTGCCAGTGTGCGACCCTGAGAAATGTTATAATGTAATGTTATAATGTTTCAGACCAACAAAGACCCTAGGATCCACTCATGGCTGGTCTACCTAACTGTGTTCGTAATTGTGTATTGTGCATATCCTCCGTGGTGGTGGAGGGGACCTACAATTTTACATGGCTTCCGAACCACAAAGCCTTAATTTTACTACCTTAAACTATACCCATTCTATCAACATGTGTATCTAATTGATTTTTAAACATGTTTATAGATGTGCTACTAATTACTTCTACTGGCAAACTATTCCACCTATTTACTATTCTATGCATAAAAAAGTTTTTGGCAACTGCTGTCTCGAACCTTCTACTCATCAACTTACACCAATTATTTCTAGTCCTATTATATTGAGATTTCGAAAAAGCTATCTCTATCTACCTTATTGAACCTATCCATAATTTTGAAAACCTGGATTAGATCACCACTTTGCCTCCTAGTCTCGAGTGTAGTCAATTTTAATTCCTAAAGCCTATCCTTGTATGACTTTGACCTAAGTGACGGAATCATCTTAGTTGCTCGTCTTTGAACTCTTTCGATTTTGTCTATATCTTTGCGCGTATGCGGATTCTAAAATTGGATTGTGTACTCCAAATGGGGTCTAACTAATGATTTATAAAGAGGAACTATAATATCTCGCAATTTGTACTGACTGCTGCTGTACTTTGTTTCACTACTTTTAAATCACCAGTGACTATAACTCCTAAATCTTTTTCCTGCTCTAAGCTTGTTAACTCCTTCCCTGACATACTATACACAAAATTACTGTTACGCGAACTTATATATAAAATTTTGCACTTATTGACGTTAAATCTCATTTGCCATGTGACTGACCAATCAATGATTTTATTCAGATCTTCCTGGATTTTACCTCTATCTTTGTCATTAATCACCCAACCACCCAGCTTCGTGTCATCCGCAAATTTGAAACTGTACTGACTAGGCCAACATCTAAATTGTTAATATATACCGTATAAGAAAAAGCAAGTGGCCCAATAAAGAACCTTGAGGAATGCCACTCACTACATTAGTCCAACACGACTCTGCTCCATCAATGACCACCCTCTGTTTCCTACCTCGCAACCACTCTTCTATCCAATTTATTACTACACCCCTGATTCCATGAGCCTTAGTTTTCTCAATGAGTCTTTTGTGTGGTACAGTGTCAAATGCTTTTTGAAAATCTAAATACACTACATCAACCGCCTGATGACTATCGTAAACGTCAACCACGCTTTGAAAAAATTCTAAAAGATTAATTAGGGGGGCCTAAGCAAGATTTGTTTTGCCTAAAACCATGTTGCATATTTCTAAGTTATGCAATTCTAAGTGTTCGACTATATGATCCCTAATTATTGATTCCAGTAGCTTACCTACAACAGACATTAAACTGATTGGCCTATAATTTCCTGCTCCACCTTTATCACATTTCTTAGATAGGTGTTACATTTGCTAACTTGAAATTATCTGGTATGCACCCCTCAGAAGTAGACTCATTAAAAAATCTTTGTTAGTGGCACGACAATGCTATCTTTTAATTCTTTTAGTTGTATGGGATCTATGGAATCTGGCCCCGGTGATTTACGCATTTTCATTTTATCAATATAGCGCATTACCTCCCCTTAACTAACCACAGTAGCTATTATCCAGAATATTACCATTATCGAAAGGTATTATGTCTATGACTGTAGGGATATTCGTTACATCTTCTATAGTAAAAACTGACGTAAAAAATTCATTTAGCAAGGTAGCCATTTCCTTGTTTTCAGAAACTAGATCTCCATTAACATTTTTCAACGGCCCCAAGACACTTTTTACTGGATTTCTATTGTTAATGTATTGAAAGAATCGCTTGGGGTTTTCTTTACTATCACGAGCTATGGAGATTTCAAATTCGTGCTTGGACTTTTTTATTATATTTTTTGCTTCACGCCTTAGAGATAGTGGTTGTTTCATAACCACAAATTTTTTTATCACACTTATGTAGCCTATAAGCCCTGTCTCTACTCTTTATTATGTCTCCTACCTTACAAGTAAACCACACAGGCTTGTTGTTTACTTTCACACGCTTAATTTTATACGGTACACATTCCTCATTTATAGTCCTAAATACTATTTCGAACGATTCCCACATTAGTTTTGCGTTGGACATCCCCATTACATTTTCCCAATTGACGTGTGACAATTTATTTCAAAATTTACAAAATAAGAGGCATGTAGCACAGCATCATATCTTTCAAAATCTTTACCTATCCAGTGACCTGATAATGATATAAAACTTTCTTGAGAGGTTGTGCATATCCATATATCTGAAGAAAAGCTGACATGCTTTACTTCTTCTAGCTTCTGAGCAATTTTAGACTTGAACTCATTGTAAAGATGAGGAATTATAGTATCAGAGAAGTACCTTCTGTTCTGTAAGAGATATCTGGGTTGGAGGTAGGCTATTAGATCAATAAAACCATCATCTTCAACTAAAGTAAATGGCTGGTTGTCCAAAACCATCATCATGCCAATTTTACAGTGAATCATCACAGACCTGGAGTCATTGATGTCCCATATTTTTTTAGATGAAAAGCTTTCCTCTATTGAGATCTACTTACTCATTTGGTCCATTTTCTTTTCTTTGAGTACTACCAGTAGAAGTTGATGGTCTAGCCCATATTCTATCTATGCCTATTTCCTCTGATTCAGTTGCAGCTATTCTTTTTTTGTCATTTTCGTTTTTGGCTTCAGGATACTCTTTTGGGTGACTAATCGTCAAATGATTATGAAGAGGTATTGTGCTAAAAGACTTTTGGCCACTTTTCTCCATCCCATATTTGATAATCTTTTGGCAAATATTACACTTGCAGTGATATCGCTAGGATCATTTATTGTATACAGTGACCACAAAAAACTTGTCATGATTAATACTTAATAGTTTAATACAACACAAGAACCTGAAAGAGAACAAAACAAACATCTGAATATACTTAAATTATTTATCTTATATTTGGGGGGGTGCTTGCCCCCAATGCAAAACAAAACATAGCAATATGAGTGTAAAAATAATACGGTACCTAATAATATACTGGGTGAACCAAAAGTAGGTGGACAGTAAATGATAACATTTATTTTGAGAATACATATATAATTATATTTAATTTTTTTGTATACTATAATACAAAATAAAAAAAAATTAACTTATACCAATACAATACAAAAGCACTGAAAATTTTATCAACGCAGGTGCTCAAATTGCTGTCCATCACAATTTACACAGCTTTGAAGTCTACCTTTCACACTTCGACAAACATTTTTGCACAAGTTTCTTTGTGCATTAATTTCTTGAAATGCATCTCTGATGTAATTTTTCAAATCACCAACACTTCGTGGTTTTCGACTATAAACTTTGTCCTTGAGTACTCCCCAAAAGAAAAAATCCATTGGGGTAAAGTCAGGTGAACGTGCAGGCCATTCAATTGGACCTCTTCGGCCGATCCATTTCTCGGGAAATGTTTTATCAAGATACTCACGGACTGCTCTTGAATAATGTGGAGGGGCCCCATCTTGTTGGAAATAGAGGTCATGTGAATTAGGCTGTTGTTGTAAGTGTGGAACAACTTCATTCATTAGAATTTTGAGATACTTATCACCTGTGACTGTTCCATCAACAAAAATTGGTCCTAAAACACCAGAACTTGAAATACCACCCCAAACATGACCTGATAATTTGAAAGAAGCCTCATCAGTCCACACAATGTTATCTAAAATTATTGGATTTCCTTCAATTTCGTTCAGCATGATCTCACTAAATTGCAGCTGCCTGTCTGGGTCATCCTCCAATAAGCCATGAATTAGCCGTGGATGATAAGCTTTCAACCCAATAGATTTCAGAATTCGTATAATAGATGTTTGTGAAATGTCCAGTTCTGCTGAGGCTCTTCTGGTAGACTTTTTGGGACTGTGAACAAATGCTTCAGCAACAAGTTGCTTATTGTCCTCTGTGCAAACTGTTTTGGGTCGACCAGTTCTTGGGGCATTAAGAATTGAGCCAGTGGCATCAAATTTGTCACGAATGCGGTAAATGGTTTGTCTCTTTGGGGCTTGAGTACCAAATGTTTCAACCCATTTTGTTCCAACAGTTTCAGTATTTTGAGATTTCCAATACTCTTTTAACACCCATTTTCTGGCATCAGTATTTAGATTATTTGCCATTATGGGTTCTCTGAACTATCTGAAAAGAAAAAAGATTAAATTTAAATAAATTTAGTTATAATATTTAATATAATATAACACAAACACCATAGTTATAATATAATATAACACAAACCCTATTCAACCTATTGTCCACCTACTTTTGGTTCACCCGGTATATCCAGCTGGATAGATATGGCCATATCCAGCATATCTGGTATCTGGCTGGATATGAAAAATTCATATCTGGTGCACTCCTAGCTGCAAATGCAGAAAGTCTTCTGCACAATGATTTTGTTTGTGAAACATTCTATTAGAAACAACAGATGATTGGCAGAAGAGACTGGGATGGATTGAAAAAAAAAGATCAATGCCAAATGAGGTGAAAATTCTCATGGATAATGTTTTACTTGCTGTACAGATGAACTGGTTTATAAACTCTGTACAACATATACACAATCACATGGCAAAGTATGGTATCCCAAACTGCAAGAGAGCTGGAGAAGCTAAAATTATGCTTTTGAGTTTTTGGAATCTATTAACAGTATTCTCCATAAAAAAAAAAAAATGTCAGATTTGCTTGCCATCCTATCACACACTTATTATTGATGAAAGCACGGATATTTCTTTTAACAAGATGCTTATAATTTATTTTAAGTTTAGAGTTACTGCATCTGCTGTGCATAAAACAGTTTTTGGTGGAATTATGAAATTATATACTTGCAATGCACAAGCTATTACAGCTGCAATCAAAGATTTCTACTCTCATAATGAACTGGACCTGATGAAAATGGTGGTTATCACTTCAGACAGTGCCTCCGTTATGTTGGGAAAAAACAATGGTGTTGCCACACAACTTAAGAAATGCATTCTACATTTAATGGAACAACACTGTGTAGCCCATTCAGAAGACCTAGGATTAACTGATACTGGGAAGAATGTACCAGTAATGAAGGAAATAGACACACTATTGAGGACCATTTATACAATCTTCTGTAGATCTACAGTTTGGAAAGGACAGTTTGAGGAAATAGCAAATGTCACAGAAAACAAGACTGTATCTTTTAAACCACTAAATGAAGTAAGGTGGCTATCAAGACATTTTGCTGTAAGTGCTTTATTACATGATTATCAAGCCTTGCTTAAATATGGTAGTTTGAACAAGAAGTCTCTGAAAACAATGATCCAGTATCAAAATACTGCTTGAAGAAGCCCTCTGACTCTAATTACTAGGATGTACTGATATTGCTTTTTAACTGATAACCGATACCAATAGTTAAAAACAGTATCAGCCAATAACCAATAGAGATATCCAGCTAGGGCTTATTAGTATGTCATATTTTTGTAACATATTCATAATTTATTTTGGCAACAAAGCAATAATCCTTTTCATTAAAGATGGCAACACTGCATTAGATGTCATAGTTTTGTTTGTTATACAATTGGACTGTGGGCCTATGTTGGACTTAGTAAATGTGTTTTTTGGGGAACTTAGCTGATATATTTGGGAGCACCACCACCAACAGTTGCAAGTGAATACATGTTCAGTATTGGAGGAAACATTGCCAGTGCTACTAGAAATCAGCTCTCTTGAACATACAGAGTAGCTGCTATTTTTACATGAGGGAGGACTTAACCCTTGTGAAGAAATAAGTTACATGAGGTGATAAAACAATTAAAATATTGGAAATTTTATCCTCTAAATAGTCTTTTATTACTTTGAAATATTGGCTATTTTTAAAAATCTACCTATATCACCGATACTGATATATTGGTACATCCTTACTAGTTACTGTACAGGTAAACCTCGTTTTACACCGCTTAAAGTAAAAGCTTAAATGTAAAATTAAAAATGGTAAAAAGCCATAAACTATGCAAAATATGATGATGTAACTGTGCAGGACTACTGGAAGTCATATGACATTTTAAAAGGCATTTCCAACATAGCCGCAGCTTGGAATGAAGTTTCTAAATCATGTCTAAATGGTGTCTGGCATAAGCTGTGGCCTGATTGCATTGCTGATTTTGGTGGATTTGACAGTGTTGTAACTGTGACAAAAGATGTTACTAAGATAGCGAATGAAGTAGGTCTAGATGATGTGGAAGATGATTATGATGAACAACTGCTCAATTCTGCAGTTCCTCCACAAAAAAAGAGGATCTCCCTCTGGGACCATCTTCCTCTCAATAAATCATCTCCATCTCGCCACTGTCAAACAAGATCAAATAATTTTGTTTTTAATTGCTTTAATTACCAAAGTAAGTAGTAATTTATCTTTAATTCAGTTATTTTATTAATATTAAGCATTCTTTTACTAGTTTTAAGCATATAACTCATTAATAATTTTCATTTTATGGAAAATATGGGGTCACTTTTGGAGAATCCTGGAATCTATCCTATTTATTTAGGTAGAAGCCCATTATTTTTTAGCTTCAATTTACGCCGCTTCACTTTTTGACGGCAATCTGCTGGAACCTAACCCTGGCGTAAATCAAGGCATACCTGTATCACTATAATTGTATTAAATATTTTGTATGAATTAGCAGAACTGACCAAATGCTTCCAGAAGAGTTCTTAACAACATTTGAAATTGTACATTTAGCACGAGCTAAGATTCATAAGATGAGAACAATATCTAGGAGAAACAGTAAATTGGAGTAACTGTGTAAAAAGTCTAATTGCTTCAATCTCTATTAGAGACGAACAATTCAATGGTGAATCAATTCAAAGTTTTATCTCCCTACTATGTGATCATTTGGACCAAAGGTTTTCGAGAGGGGAAATGAATAATTGAGTAGCTTTTGACTTCACCTCACTTTCATCAAAGCATAGCAATTATGAATTTGGTGTAGAAAAAATAACTGCCTGGATCTGGTATTCACAAATAACACAAACTTGATTGTTGATATAAAAATAACCCCAACCATTATCTCAAACCACAACTTAATTGAGATATCAACAAATATGATAACATTAAAAGACAATACCGTACACATATTGAGGAAAGAAGCAAATTTGGGGCCTTTAACTTAAATTCCAAGACTATAAATTGGAGAAGCAATCAGATTGCACATGGCCCAAATAGACTGGAGAACAGTTTTAGAGAATAAAACATATGAATAAATGCTAACAACCTTGGGAGAAAAAATGCTGAGAATTTTAGAAAAAAATGCTCCAAAATCACAGCCAAAAGGGAAGAGTAGCTGGCTAGAGAGGCAAAAGTGAAGACTATTCTGCAAAAGAAAGTGAGGTGAAGTTAGGCAACTGCGGAGATAATGCCAGGAAAGTAATGCAAGAAAAACTGGAGGGTATCGATAGGGAAATACAAGCCTTGATTAAAGACCATACAGAGAGGAAAGAGGAAAAGGCAGTAGAAGCAATAAAAGAAAATCTAAAATACTTCTATACCTAGCTATGCAGAAAGGAAAACAAAAACATGTGTCACTGTTCAGCCCTTAAGGAAGGGAAATAATGAACTAACTGACAATCCAAAAGAAATATCTGAAACATTGAGAGCCTAATATGAATCAGTTTTCAGTACCCCAAAAAGTGACAAAATGATACCTGACAGATGCATTCTTTGAAGAGAAAATGCAAGGAGAGTGTATAACATGATTTTACCCCAGAAGATGTAGTGAGAGCTATAGGACAAATGAAACCACATTCAGCTGCAGTTCCAGACAATTGGAATGCATTATTGATTAAAAATTATAAAAATGAAATAGCTACACCTTTATACTGGATATGAAGATCTCTAGACACTGGAAATACTGAGTATCTTGAAAAGAGCAAACATTGTCTCTATATATAAAGGAGGGGACAGATCTTAAGCAAAGAACTATAGACGAGTGTCATTGATGTCCCACCTCACCCCAAAGTATTTGAAAGAATAGTTAGAGAGAAAATTTATTATTTCTTGGAGACACTGGAAGGAAAGATTCAATGAAAATCAGCACAGATTCTGATCAGGTAGATCATGCCTATCACAACTAATAGAATGCCACAATAATATCCTAGATGCACTGGAAGGCAATGACAACTACAATGTCATATACACAGATTTTGCTAAAGCTTTCGACAAATGTGATCATGGTATAATAGCACATAAAATGAAATATATGGGAATAAGAGGCAAAGTGGGAAAATGGATCTACAACTTCCTCAGAGAACGTCTACAGGTTGTCAAAATTGAAGGTATATAATCATCAGAATCGGAAGTACAGTACACAGCTCAGTACCACAAGGGACAGTACTGGCCCCACTCCTGTTCATTATCATGCTAACAGACAGAGGGACATGAACAAAATATACAAATGGTCAGAAGACAACAAGTCATTTAACACAGAGAAATTTTAGCCCTAAAGATATGGTAGAAAAGAGGAACTTAAACAGACTGCATATTATGCTCCAGATAGACAGGAAATTCAAAGCATGAAAGTGATTGATCTGGGGGTAATATTGACCAGTGATGTGAAATTTGAAACAAAATTGGATAGTGATAAAGTAAAAAGTTATGGGACAGGTAGGTACTAAGAATGTTCAAAAGAAGGGACAGGACAGTAATGATTCCCCTGCTAAAAACACTGATTATACCAAAACTTGAATACTACTTGGTTTTGACATCCCCATATAAAAAAAAGAAAAACTAATAAACTAGAAGAAACGCAAAGACATTTCACAGCCAAGATTGATGGCTGCAAAGAACTGAACTACTGGGAAAGACTACATGAACTAAATCTGTACTCCCTGGAAAGGAGGAGAGTGAGGTACGCTGTAATCTTCATATGAAAAATGATCAAAAAACTGGTACCAAACCTAAAACTAAACCCAATTACCATTCAAACAACACTGGAAAATAGGAAAAGCAGAATGTGTAGTATTCCCAAATTAAAGGCCTGACAAGGGACCTTCTCAACACTGAAGGAAAATAGCTTGGTTGTCAGGTGGTGGTGGGGGGGGGGGGGGAGCTAAGACTTTTCAACCAGCTTCCAAAGGACCTCAGAAACGTTACAGGGGTCAAGGTTGAATTTCTCAAGAGAAGACTAGATGCCTGGCTCAGGATGGTACCAGATGAGCCGGATGTACCTGGCTATGTACAGTGGAGAGCGCAAGAAAGCAAGTCACTCCTCCTCCAAGCCAGGCCTAGAGGTGGGGCCACCAGCTTGACCTTTGTGTGAAGAGACCCTAAATAAGGTTAACGAGGATAATCTTAAGGAGATGTCATCTGAATTTAAAATGGGGGATACCTGTACTCTGATTAGATTACTTGAAACTAATGTTAATACCAACATTGTGTAAACTTATATGGATGTGATGTATACCTTGCATAATGTATTCTTTCTGAATAAAGGTGTTTTTTGCTAAGTATTTCAAGTTTTTTAAAGAATTAGTTACTTTATTTAGGAGTGAGGTTGGGTAGACTAGATTCATTGGACATTCAATGCAATCAACTTGGCACAGTCTTGTAACAAACTTTGTTACACCATAACTTTGCCTGATCTGTCATTAATATTAGCTTAACCAGACTAAGTTGGTCAGAAAACTGGTGAATTTAGACTGAAATAGCTTTCTTCAAGGAAAGGTTAATTACAGATAAGTTTTGTTTTGGAATCAAGTTTTTTGCTCTAAAGATTTAGCTTCAAAGATTATAAAATATTGTATGGTGTAATTGTTGTACCATAGTTTTATTAAAATTTTTTTCTAAACATTGCAGACAGAATCGACAAAAGTAGTTCGATTAAGAGTAATTGGCGGAAGTGGTTTAGCCAAGAAAGACATCTTTGGAGCAAGGTAACATTTGCTGGGTAGTTTTTTTGCCTAAAACTCGTTAGTTTTCTTTGATAGGTCTGTGTATTGTAGAAGAATAAATGACTTTGTCCCTGATCTGGACATGTTTGCACCTGTCTGTCCATTCATCATGTTTTCATGTTTACCATAACTTTTGAAACAAACTCGACATAAATTGATGAAACGTCACACAAACATGAATCATTACAAGATGCTTGTTATTGTGATCAAGGATTGGGTCCATTGGGTTATCTTTAGTTAAAATGTTCCCACATTAAAAATTAGGATCCAACTGATATTAAACAATTTATAAAAATTTATTAATACCAAACTCTTGATAAGTAACTAAACATACAAATTAAATTAAGCCTAATTGATGGACTTTATACTTGCTGCTTTATAAAAATTTTAATTGATAAAGAAAAAAAGTGAGTACCAGCAAAGATTATTAAGGAAATTAGGTTTATGTGCAGGCAAATTGGGTAAATGGTATAGCAAACATTTTTTTTAAATTATCAACCTACTAAATTTATTTCTCTATTACTGAATTAAAATTATTAGTAATAATAATGAAAAATTTAGAACCTAACAAGCCATTGCTTTTGTTAAGAAATTAGACTAGTGTGGTAGACTTATGAATCCAACTTTTTTGTTCCCTTGACCAAAAAAACTGGAGGGGCTACACTGGATTGCACTTGTTCATCCATTTATCCATCTGTTTATTGCACTTTTATGCTTGCACTATAGTTTCTGAACTGCTCAACATAAATTGATGAAACTTTTCATGCATACAGGATATTGTCAAATCGTTTCATAAATTAGTAGATATCATGTATTCAGGACAGTGAAGTGAATAAAAAAGTTCCTACAGACATAACTCCACAATATCCTCATTTCTGAGATACAGTAAAACCTACGCTATCCATCAATCAACTATCTGGAAAACTTTAGAAACTGGTAAATTTCATATTAGGCCAATTTAGAAACTGGGAAGCTTTCCATGGAAAAATCTGGAACATCCTTAAAATTTTTAATAAAATAAGACTAAATTTTACTTGTCTCAATTGTCCCATACATATGGTACTTAGCATAGTGTTTATGTTGATTACAATAGTTTACATTAGTGTACAGTGCTGTGTAGCTAAAATTTGAGTTTTACTATTATTGTCCATTGGTTTTTTCCTAGGTTAATTGGTACCCTCAGATAACTGGAAAATTTAGACAACTGGAATGGCCTAATCCCTGAGCTTGCCAGATAATGGTTTTACTGAACATTGCTTTTTTTGCAGTGGATGATTCAATTAAAATGGAAGTCATTAAAGTTTATCAAAGTTTATATACAGCAAGTGCTGAAAATGGTTTTCCTGCATCAAAGTACATGCTTCAACGAATTGTTGAAAATGTGACCTATTTACTCTTGCAGCTATTTGCCTTGTACCTGTATGTGGATCTTGTTGGACAGTTACAAGAATCTGTTCTTCCACATCTATATTTTGTCAAGTTTCTACAAATACATCTAAATGTTTATAGAGGTATCGTTTAGTTGTTGGAAAATTAACCCCAAAATGGGTCATTTAAGTGACTATAGTTACTAACATATCTAATTGTGAATACCAATTGTGAATACCAATTGTGAATACCAATTGTGAATACCAATTGTGAATACCAATTGTGAATACCAATTGTGAATACCAATTGTGAATACCAATTGTGAATACCAATAACACCTAAACTTTTAAGTTCAAAGAAATGTATACCGGTCATCAAAGGGTTAAGATGCCTTTCAGTATACCAGCATTGGGTAGTAGCTGCATTGTCTAGCATCTCTCCTTACATGAGATTCATATCAGCAAGTTCTTCAAAAGAATACTGCTACATAATGCTCTGTAACATTACATGAGTAACACATGAAATGAAGGAAATAATTTTGGTTTTCTAAAATGACAACTAACAAAATACTATCAAAACAAAAGAAAAATAGCCATTTAAACAACCAGACAACTATGATTTTGATAAACTTTAATCACTTTCATTTTAATTGGATTATCCTTGGCAAACAAAGCAATGTACAGTCACCTCTTGCCATTTGCAGATTTTGCTTATTGGTGGTTGACCATTTGTGCCTTTTTTGCAGTTTGTGGGTGCAAATTTCGCATATCCATGGATTAGTATGACTGGATGAAGTTTTGCACACGTGGCTGCAGATGTGCAAAATAGTAACTAACATCACTCAGCTGACCAGTTGTGGATTTCTTGGTACCTTAAGACCCACATACCCCCCCCCCCCCCTTCTGTCATTACTGAAATTATGTACAATATGTGGGTTAGGGTGTTTCATAAATTAAAAGTTTGGAAAAATTTTAATCCACATGGATCCCCTTGTTCCATTTGCTGAGGAGACTGATAAACCGAAGTATTAATTCAATAGTTTAAAGTTTACGGGTCCCCAGTTTGATGCTCTGGCAGATCATAAACGGAAAAAATTAAACAAAAATTTGTCAATGAATTTTTATTCAACAAACGAGTACCATTTCACTACACATTTTCACAAAGATACAAAAAACATAACCACTTCTTGCGAATCATTTGTCCATGAAATCCTTCTTGGTTTTATTCGGGTATTTCGCCCTATGCTGCATCACAGTTTTGAGCAAATACTGCTTCTGCTCTTCGTTCTTCGTCAGAGAACAGTTGAACTCTTTGGTGAGCGCGATGGCTCTTTCGGCCCGATCGTTGACGACAGAGATTTTGTTAACAGTTGCCGCTGCTTGCTTGAAGCCCTCTACTTCAGTCCACTCGGCAACTGGCTTTTTCAAGAATTCTGTGTCCAAGTCGAATGCATGGAACGCCGAGCAACTTCTCCTTGCCGTCGCCAGAGACGAGGACGGCGATCCGGTCAACGCTCTCCTTCCATTGCTCATTGTCAGGTAGGAGCTTACCGTCCCAATGCAAGACAAGAGCTGACCAGGACAAACTTCGTCGGATTGATAACTTTCAGCAGCCACCTTCCTGAGAGCCTTGCGTGTGCGGTACATGGTACTGGCAGAAATGGACAGTTCATCCAAGTCAAAACCTAGTGATTTAGCCGCTGCAGCGTATGACATAGCTGAATCGCGGTACGAAATATTCAGCCGATCGTAGGTAGTCGTCACATCCTGTGAGATCAGATTCCTGCGTCGCTTCTTGGTATTTCCCTTGGAGGAGGATGGAAAAACTTCCACGGTTGGGTCAACGACATCTGAGTCAGTCTCTGACGAAGTTGAAATCACTAAAGCCCCCGTATCTTCTGCAGCTCCTTGTTCCTTCCTGGCCTTCTCCTGTTGTTCCTTAATCTTGTCCAGCCTCTTCCTTTTCCTAATCTCCTTATAGTGAAGCTTCATGTCAACAGGGCCCATGCTGCAGGAATTTGGATCTTCACGCTGCATGTCGAGAAAGTGGATGTCCTCCTGATTCTTCATCATTTCCTTAGCCTGTGAATGAGCAATGTCCATGATCTCCTTCGCTATTGCCTCCTTGAACATCGCCTCCTTCACTCGGAAGGACTCTGCTTTATGTGACTTGTGCTTCACAAGCCGGTCGTATTCCTTGAGAAGGGATTCCATCTTCCTCAAGGCCGAATCTCGACGCATCATGGGGATTCTCGCTCTCTCCCAAAATATGAGACAGGCATCCAGGCACAGGTTCAGGCATTTAGTACGTCCAAATTTTTGCTCCTTTTGGTGGTAAAAGTACTTTTTGAGTACTTGCAACTGAGTTGGAAGGCCACTTGATGTGATGTTCGCATCCGTCTGGCCAATAAGAAACACTTCTGTTTTCGCTCTGGTAGACACCTGGAAAAGAAAACAAACTAAATAATTCCACAGAAATAATTTCACATCGTAATTAATTTCATTAATTAAATAAAGAAAAGCAGTAACTGGGACTCGAACCAGTGTCATAGCCGTTTGGCGGCATCGCTCAAGTCGGCGTACACAGCACGCTATCCACTACACCATCTAGGGAGTGGATAGCGTGCTGTGTACGCCGACTTGAGCGATGCCGCCAAACGGCTATGACACTGGTTCGAGTCCCAGTTACTGCTTTTCTTTATTTATAAAACTGATACGTGTACACTACGTTCTCTTTGACAATTCATTAATTAAATAAATTTCAATACCGCAGTAAAATTACATTAATTAGTATCATAAATAATTACCAGCTTAGTTGTCCAATATGCAACAGACTAATTAATTTCATGTAATATTAATAATAAATATCACTACCACAGTAAAATGACAGAAATTAAATAATAATAAATTTCAATACCACAGTAAAATGAGATAATTAGTAGCATATATAATTACCTCCATAGTTGTCCAATAGGCTATACAACACGAACCGCTCAAGTGACGAAGAAAACCGTCTTCACTGCAGGCAGGCGAGAAATGAACTGACAAAAAGTCGTCAAAGTTGGGGACCTCTAAATGCAGCGCGATCTGGTTCAAACTTGCACAAACGTGTTTTCTTGTTCTTTAGAATACGGAGAAATGTGTGGATTAAAACTCCAAGCTAATTTTTATTTTACCCTATAGGTATGAAACACCCTAATGTGGGTCTAAAATACTATTTTCATTTTTTCTTTCCCATTACTGTTAAGTAGTTAAACACTACAGCAGGCATGGGTATATTCCTCACAACAAAAATAAGATGCATATACCTTATTAATGTCATTCAGGTTCCATGTGTTGGTCTCTTCACACGAAGGTCATGCTGGTGTCCCTGCCTCTAGGCCTGGCTTGGTGGAGGAGTAAGTTGCTCTCTTGCACTCTTCACTGCACATAGCCAGGTACACCTGGCTCATCTGGTACCATCCTGAGTAGCATCTAGTCTTCTCTTGAACACTTCAACTTTGACCTGTGTAACATTTCTGAGGTCCTTTGGAAGCTGGTTGAAAAGTCTTGGGGCCCCTGCAACCAAGCTATTTTCCTTCAGTGTTGAGGAGGTTCCTTGTTTGGCCTTTAATTTGGAAACACTACACATTCTGCCTTTCCTTTTTTTCCAGCATTATTTGGATGGTAATTGGGTTTATTTTGAGGCTTGGTACCAGTTTTCAATCATTTTCCATATGTAGATTATGGTGTACCTCTCTCTCCTTTCCAGGGACTACAGATTTAGTTCACGTAGTCTTTCCCAGTAGTTGAGTTCTTTGCAGCCATCAATCTTGGCTGTGAAATATGTGTGCATTTCTTCCAGTTTATTAATTTCTTTTTTTGTATGCTGATGTCAAAACTGAGCAGTATTCAAGTTTTGGTATGATCAGTGTTCTCAGCAGGGGAATCATTACTGTCTTGTCCCTCCTTTTGAACATTCTTTGTGCTTGTCCCATGACTCTTTTTGCTTTGTTTATTGCTATCTGATTTTTGTCTCAAATTTGGCATCATTGGTCATTATTACCCCAAGTTGACCACTTTCATGCTTCTCTGAATTTCCTGTCTATCTGGAGCATGATATGTAGTCTAAGTTCATTTCTTCCATATCTCAAGAGCTGAAATTTCTCAAGTATTAAAAGCAAGTTGTTGTCTTCTGACCATTTGTATATTTTGTTTGTGTCCCTCTGCAAGGCCTCCACTTAAGAGTAATGCCAAAACTTTACAGCCACAACTGGGAGGCAAGTCCTGTACTGTCCCTGATCACTTTGCATCTGTTTCCAATTTGAGGGTGCTCTTCCTACAGTACTTGTGTCACCCCTTGCAAACCCTCTGGTGTACATTTTCTCAATACACTATCAGTAGAAAACCAGTTTCTAATGCTATTTACCCTCATAACCAAAGTGATTTTGTTGATAGTCTGTGCACTAAAATGTGTCAGCAAATTTATTAGTAGACTTTTTTTTTTTTTTTTGCATGTTAAAATAAATTATATTAATGTTCTTATTACCCCAAAAAATTAGTATTCATTTTTTAGGAGAGGTGTATGGAGGTCCCCAGGCATGTAACCCCCCCCCCCCCTTTTCCCCCATTGAAACTTTGTATTGCAGTTTATGGATTTTGCGCTTCACAGGGTCTCCATGGAACAAAATACCTGTGAATAGTGAGGGGTGACTGTATCTCAGAGATGAAGCCATTGCAGATTTATGTTTATAGGAACTTTTTTGTTCACTTTAACATCCTGAATATGTATACTAATTTATGAAACATAATTTGATAACACCCTGTATAGTGTATATATTATCACAAGCTTGAATCAGGTCAAGGTTACAAATTATAGCAGGGTACATTGATGTCATTCTGACATCTATAGTTCTTGTTTAAGTTAAGTCTCACCTTGTAGCTATATGATATAAAACCCTTGTTTGTTACAGGACTTGCTTAGTATTTTAAGTTAATTTGTGATATTAATACTTACTTTCTTTTATCTGAAATTGATTTGTCAAACATTTCATTAATTAAATTCTTAAATGTTTGCTATGAATATCAAGGCTAAGTTGCTGAACTTGGGATTCATTAACCTCTTCCATGATGATATACTATGAGACATGGTTACTAAACATTTGCTGAAAATTAAAACAACTGGATTATGTGCTCTACTACCTTTAAACACACACTCTTGGTTTTGATAAGGTCCTCACATTTACAGTTCATAGAATTTATTTCAAATAAAATGTTGATATATCCTCAGAAAAGACCTTTTGAGTATGTTGATGGTTGGTTTAAATGTCCAATTTTTTTTCTTCTCCATTTCAGTGATCCCTATGTAAAAATTGAACTAGTGATGAATGCTAGGAATAATGCCTCCAATGGTGATGATGTAATTGACTGTGTTCTGACAAAAACAAAGAAAAAGGTCTGTATTTAAGCATATCTAACCTTGACTATCTGATGATGAAAAGAATGTTAAGAGAACTCATTAATTTTGAGAAAGTTGATGAATTTTAGTGATTTTGAATTAATTTTGTAATTGATTTCAATTCACTTCCTTTGATTTAGGTTCAAGTTCCAAATTTGTCCCTAATAATGAAGAATGTTGTGGTAAATTAAATATATATTAGTATGGTATATATACTATACTGTATAAAAATTACACATGGCTATATGATGGTAATGAGAGGTTTAACCCTCTTGGACATTTGTCCTCATATGAGGACAAAAAGAATGTCCTTAATGTAGAATAATACAATATCTTGTAATTATTAAAAAAAAAATTAAATCTTTTGGTACTGAGCCCCCCCCCCCCCCCCATAGGGAGTCAAAATTGTTTGGATATGCTTTCCATTATATCAAGCTGTATTTCATATTTAGGGTTTTTTGTTATCCTTGTATGAAGACAAATTTCCAACAGGGTTAAGGGGAGCTTGCAGTACCAGGCTTTCATAGGTCAAAGGGAGATTTTTGGGACATGTGCCATAAGTTTTGAACTTGATGCAACTGTACTAATGCTGTGTTATAATGTTTCAGACCAGCAAAGACCCTAGGATCCACTTATGGCTAGTTTACCTAACTGTGTTTGTAATTGTGTACTGTGCATGTCCTCCATGGTGGTGGAGGGGACCTACAATTTTATGTGGTTTCAAACCACAAAAACCTTAATTTTACTACCTTAAACTATACCCAATTTATCAACATATGCATCTAATCAGTTTTTAAACATGTTTATAGACGTGCTACTAATTACTTCTACTGACAAACTATTCCAGCTATTTACTATTCTATGCGTAAAACCATTTTTGGCAACTGCTGTCTCAAACCTTCTGCTTGTCAGCTTATGCCCATTATTTCTAGATCCACTATACTGTGCTATTTGGAGAAAGCCATCTCTGTTTGTTATCAAGCCCATTCATAATTTTAAAAACCTGGATTAGCTCACCCCTAAGCTTCCTAGTCTCGAGTGTAGTAAATTTTAACTCCTTAAGCCTATCCTTGTATGACTTTGACCTATGTGACAGAATCATCTTGGTTGCTAGTCTTTGAACTATCTTGATTTTGTCAATATCCTTGTGCATATGCTGATTCAAAAATTGAATTGTGTACTCCAAATGGGGTCTAACTAATGATTTATAAAGAGGAACAATAATATTGTATGAATTATACTTAAAAATTCCTAGCTATAAAACCTAGCACCTTATTGATCACTAGTGTAGTTTGTTTCACTACTTTTAAATCACCACTGACATACTCCTTCCCTGACATACTATATGCAAAATTACCATTACATAAACCTACATGTAAAATTTTGCACTTATCAATGTTGGATCTCATTTGCCATGTGACTAACCAATCAAAGATTTTATTCGGATCTTCCTGGATTTTGCATCATTTATCCTACTACCCAACTTCAAGTCATCCACAAACTTTGAAACTGTACTGACTAGACTGACATCTAGATCAGTAATAAATAAATAAAACACACACACACACACACACACACACACACACACACACAATTCTCAAATAGCACATGATCTTAGTGTTTTATTTTCCTTTTCCCTGTGGTTTCTTGCTTACATATACTGGTGTGTGTGTATATATATATATAATAAACCTTGTTACCTTGTTGCTGTTACGTGCATTGATCTCTCTTCACATGAAGGTCAAGCTGGTGGCCCTGGCTTGGTGGAGTAAGCTAGTTGCTTTCTTGCACTCTCCAGTGTACATAGCCAGGTACACCCAGCTCATCTGGTACTGTCCTGAGCCAGCTGGGGTAAATACCAAGCATCTTGAAAAGAATATACATTGTCCCTATATATAAAGGAGAAGACAGATCTCGAGCAAAGAACTACAGACTAGTGTCATTGATGTCCTACTTCACCAAAGTATTTGAAAGAATAGTTAGAGAAAATTTATTATTTCTTCGAGACACTCGAAAGATTCAATGAAAATCAGCATGGACCCCTGATCAGGTAGATTAGGGGTCACCAACCTTTTTTTTTGCTCACCGCCCACTTTTACTTACATCTCGTCTCACTGAAATATTTGAAAGAATAGTTAGACAGAAAATCTATAACTTTTTGAGAACTCAGGAAAAATTAAATGATAACCAACATGGGTTTTGGTCAGGCAGATCATGCCTATCACAACTAATGGAACACTACAACATTATTATTGATGCACTTGAAAGTAATATTAAAACTATGATGTACTATACACAGACTTTGCCAAAGCGTTTGACAAGTGTGAGCATGGAATCATAATACATACTCTGTAATATATGGGAATAACAGGAAAAGTAGGGAAATGGATATATAACTTCGTCAGTGAGTGGTGGCAAGTTGTTATGGTACAAGGATTATCTTTATCAGAATCAGGTCCTCAGCTCAGTACCACAAGGAACAATATTAGCTCTACTACTATTCATAATCATACTAAATGACATAGATGAGGACTAGGGTGGTCCTTAAAATTCAAAGTTGGGAAGTTTCAGCTCCCACCCCCGGAAATCATTCGAATGGTTGAGAAAACTCTCTAGTTGAATTCTTTATTAAATCGGACAACGTTTACCCCTCCCTCATCGACCTTGAACGTTTACCCCTGGAGTTGTTGCCGTTGTTGCCCGGTTAGCGATCCTGGGTCTGTAGGGTTCGCTTCCGAGAGTCCGGAAACTGGCAGCGGTGGCGAGCGACGACTTGCAGGAGGAACTGGAGTTGCTCCTCGTCGTGGGTCAGCGTCCGGTTGTACTCTTGGACGAGGGCAACTCCTCGCTCGGCATGGTCATTGATTACGGCGAGCCCTCCCACACGTGCCACCGCTGTCTTGAAGTCTTCCCGCTTCGGCCAGGTCTCCGGGTCGACCTCGAGGAAGCCGTCCTCCAGTCGAAGTTTCTCGAAGAAACCTCGTGTGTTGGACGATGCCAGGTCTTCCAACTGAAGCCCGGCGAGTACTCGGTTTGGCAGCGTGGGCCGCTTCGCTGGGGACTCCTCACCGACCCGGTCGTGGAGAGAGGCGATGATCTTCCTCTTCTGATCGACGGCGATCCCCGGATCGAACAGCGCCAGCGCCACCAGCTCCTCCGACAGGTACCAGAGGTGGTTCTGGAACTTGGTCAGCGCCGCCTTGGCCACCACAGGGTTGATGTCAGAGTAGGCCAGCAGGTCCTTGAGGAGGGCGAAGTCATTTCGGGGGGCAGTTGCGGCGATCGGAGCCTCCGTCCACGCCTTGGCATAGACCCAACAGACGAAGATGCAGATGCTCCGGAGGCCACTCTCCTCCCTCGCCGTGAGTTTGAACTGCTGTCGGAACATCCAGACCTTCAAGGCGTAGATTGCCTTCGCCATCCAGCGGGCGTGGTGAATCGGCCCGGGAGCTCGGAAACGCACTCCTCACGGGGGGACGTGACTGACAAGAGGAGGGTGAGCTCGAGCAGCTCACGGTAATCGTCGCGCAGGTCCTTGCGCTCGACTATCTCTTTCTCAAACCACTCCGTGTCGACAGTGGTGAGCAGAGGAGCGACATCGGGGTGCGCAGCGCCGGACTCGTACTGGCTTCTGTCCAGGAAATCCCAGCGCTCCTGAAAACGCTTGAAGAGGGTCACATCAGGACCGGACGTGGGGCCTATCACAGCCGTGAACGCCGCACCGAGGAGGAGCTCCAGCACATGATGGCGGCACGCGAAGTAGAGCAAGTCTTTCGCGAGGTGTTGCTCGATGAGGACGCACGCTCCGTTGTTCCGTCCGGTGTTCGAGGCGGTGGTATCGAATGACAACCCACTCACTTGCTCAGTGAGCTCCCACTCCTCCAACGCGTTGAGGACGGCCTTGGCCATCTCAGAGCCCGTTCCACTCGGCAGCTTCGGGACGCCCAGGAGCAGCACCGCGCCATTACCGGAGACCAAGATGGGAAGCCGATCGACTTGCTCCTTGCTCGTCAAGTCCTGCATGAGCTTGCCGTCCCAGTGAACGACAAGATTGCCAGCCCTCAGCTCTTCCTTGAGCGCCACGTTGAGCCTGGAGCGGTGCCTGCGCCGGTGTCGGCGGATGGAGTTGCGGTTGATATTGAGCTCTGCGACGTCGTGCCCAAGCGACCGGGCAACCTCTGTCAGGACGTAGACAGCTCCTCGGTCGGTCACCTTCGTGCGATCCAGCGACGACGCCACAGCCGCCGAAACGATGTTCGTCGTGCCCCGCCTGGAGCGTTTCGGAGCCCGAGGGCTCCCTTCTCCATGGTCGTCGCTCTCTGCTGCGCTTGCGGCACCACTGGAAGAGGACGAAGACCACTCGAGCTCCACTCGGGCCGTAGATGTCGTCGCTTCTTCCTCGGCTCGCTGCCTCCGTCGGTCTTCTTGGCGTTGAGATGCGCGGGCATCGACAGCGGCTAGCGTCGAGTCGACGGACCCCAGCTTGCCGTGCCAACGGGGTTCGCGCTGAGCGAGGAGGAACGCCTTGTCCTCCTCGTTCTTGAGCAGCTCCATGGCGTTAGCGGCAGCGACGTCGAACAGGTTCATCATCCGCTCGCTGAACTCGTCCTCCCACTTCGCTTGAGTGCCAGCTCGCCCCTTGTTCCTCTTCACATCGTTGAATTCCTTGTGGAGCTTCTCAATCTTGGTGACGATGTGGTCCTTCCGGCGGAGGGGGATTCGCGCCTTGGACCACACCTCGGTAACGAGCTCGACGACCTGGTTGGCGGCCTCTCGAAGTGACTTCTTCTGGACGTCGATCCTGTAGACCATCAGGGCCAAGACCTCTTTTTGCGAAGGAAGTTGCGACCCGGCGATCGATTCCTGCGGGGCAATCAGGTAGCGCAGCTTCGCTGCCATGATCCAGGTTATCTACTTAAAGGTTGAAGGAGTTATTCACTATTCAGTTTAAATTATAATCATTAGAATTTACAGTTTTACACACATTAGTTATCCAACCACTGACGGGTAGCTTGACTTATGGTTAAAGGAGTTATTCAGTTTAAATTATAATCATTAGAATTTACAGTTTTACACACATTAGTTATCCAACCACTGAATATCTGGAAAGAATGAAAAAAACAAACATTACAAATTATGTAACATTTACTTGAAAGTCAAAAAATTAGCTTAATGGTAATGCTCAATGAGGGAGGGGTAAATGTTGTCCGATTAAAAAAATAAATTACCTAGAGTTTTCTCGACCATTTGAACAATTTCTGTGGGTAGGAGCTGAAAAATGTTCAACTTGAAATTTCACCCCCTAAGCAAGGACCACCCTAATGAGGACATTACCAGAGAGAGCACAGTAACATCCTTTGTGGATGACAGAAAGATCAGTAGAAAAATAAGAAACCCAGAAGATATAGGATATCTACAAACCAACATGAACAGAATGTACAAGTGGATGGAAGACAACAATATGAAGTTTAACACTGAGAAATTTCAGCTGTTACAGTACAGAAAAAGAGAGGACCTAAAATCCATGGAATATTATACCCCAGATGGACAGGAAATTCAGAGAAATTCTAGAACAAAAGATTTAGGGGTTGTAATGACTGATTATGTGAAATTTGAAACACAATAAGAGCAGTGAACAGGGCAGAGAATAATGGGACAGATATTGGGAACCTTTAAACAAAGGGATAGGAATGTAATGATTCCTCTACTGAAAACCCTGATCATACCCAAATTGGAAGTGTGTTGTCCTAACATCCCCATATAAAAAAGATGACAGACTGCTAGAAGGGATTCAGGGAAGCTTCACAGCCAAGATGAAAGGGTGCAAAGAACTAAATTACTGGGAAAAGTTGGGTGAACTAAACCTATATTCATGAGAGAGAGAGAGTTACAAGGAGGAGTTACAAGGAAAAGAAGTACCTCAAAAGGCCTTGCGGCCCATACTGAGGAGGTACCAATGGCAACGGGTGCCAGGGAAAATTTTGTGAAAGTTTATTTTTCTTTTAACTATCCTAGCAGTAGTAGAAAAGTAGAAGGCTCTCTCCCCACCCTCCACTCCCTCCCTGCCAGAGGCAGGTACGGAAAAAGGTTGAAGAAAATACCTTGACCCTGGAAAAGTAGCCAAGGAAATTTTACAGGAAAGTGGAGAATATATAAATAGCTCTATATTTAGCTTGCTCACAGACACACCGAGCAAGTGAACTCCTGCAGAGTTTTCTGAGGTTTTAATCTTAAACTATGAGTGTGTTCAGTACTTTGTCCAGCCTATTTTTAAACAGATTTACACTTGACTGGAAACAACTCTGAGGGAAGTTGGTTCAGATATTAACTATTTTATAGGAAAAGAAATTTCCGCAGATGAGGTCCTAAATGTCTTTACACACTCAAATAGTGTGCAAGATTTCGTCTAACCTTTCTTGAACTGATCCACAGAGGAACTGTTCACAACTTCCGAAGGTAACCTGTTCCATGTCACAGATCTTATACGTAACGTAATTCCCACACACACTTGTCCTAAACCGTTTCAAATCCAACTTCCAACCATTGTTGCGAGTTGGGTTATCATTTAAACTAAACATACTTCTAAAATCGACATCGTTGAACCCTCGTAAGAGCTTGAAAACCTCGATCAGTTGACCGCGCAGCCTCCGAGTTTCAAGCGAAAACAAGTTCAGGGCACGTAACCGTCGATTGTAGCCCATATGCCTAACGGAAGGGATTAACTTTGTGGCCCTCGCCTGCACTCGCTCCAGCCTCTCAATATCTTTCGAGAGAGAGAGAGAGAAGTACCTCAAAAGGCCTTGCAGCCCATACCGAGGTGGTACCAATGGCAACGGGTGCCAGGGAAAATTTTGTCTTTCAACTATGCTAGCAGTAGTAGAAAACTGGATAGAAAAGTAGAAGGCTCTCTTCCCACCCTCCGCTCCCTGCCGAGAGAGAGAGAGAGAGAATTATTTACTTACACTTGGAAAATAATGGAGAAACTAGTCCCTAATCTTACTCTGAACCCTGTATCTCCCCAAACAATAGTGGAAAGTAGAAAAGAAAGAGTCATGTTCCCAAATTAAAGGTGAGAGAGGGAACATCCTTAACCATGAAGGAAAATAGTTTTGTTGAGAGTACCAAAACTGTTTAATCAGCTGCCCAAAGATCTAAGGAACACGAAGGGAGTTGCAGTGGACATCTTCAAAAGAAGATTAGATGCCTGACTCGGAACAATCCCTGATGAGCTGGGCATACCTGGCTATGTGAGGTGGAGAGTACAAGAAACCAACTCGCTACTTCACCAGGTTAACTTGAAAGGAGGGGTGACAAGCTTGACCTTCATGAAATGGGAATCATTGTGAGGAACCTTTGTGAGGTAAGGTTTTATATATATTAGTGGTGGATGGGATATCTGCATCATTTTTAACATCCACATCCACACTTCTGACTGCGGATGTTATGCAGATATTACCTCTAATAAACTATGCAATTTACAATTAAATTAGCTTATAAAGAAGCTTATAAGGCCCAGTCATGCACATTTCACGTAAAGTATTAATTATTAATGAACAAACAAATATATGAACCTTAAAATATAAATACTATTAAATCAACAAATACTGCTTGTGCTGCTGTGTGTACTCCACTGATTATTTTTTTTAATTTTTTTTCACAGCAACACACTAACTTTTCAGAATGAAATTATTTGTATAAGATCAAGCAGTCTATTGTGTTTCAAATAAGATTATTGTAAATAAATACAAAAAATAGTAAATTCTTTAGCAAAAATAAAAATGCTAATTTTCTATAGCAAACACATTGAAAAATTTGCACAGTTTCTGATATTAGCAATTGAAAATTGAATGAAACTTGTTTCATTGAATTTTCTGTGGCTGAAACTCTTGAGTTATTATTTTTATCATAATGAAAACATTAATATTAAATTTAATTCTTATGCATTGCCTGCCATACCTAATAGTAATATCACGAAATTTGAAAAATTGTCATATATTCATAATTCTATATTATATTGATAGATTAACTAAATATCCGCATCCGTGGATATTGAAATTAAAAATCTGCATCCACAGATGTTGAAAAATATCCAGTCCACCACTAATGTATATATATATATATGTAAAGAATGACGCTTGTATAGGAGAACATTCCATAAAGCATTGCTATATATATATATATATATATATATATATATATATATAGTAAGGTTGCTTCCATTGCAACTTTGCTGAATGTGAATTTGTGTTAATGCGGCATTGGTACCTGTGACACTCTTCATCCAACACAAATGAGATTTGGAATAATGCGAGTAAACAAGCAACATGAATATGCCAATGTGCTCGGTTGGCTGATGATTCTAATGACCTACAACCCTGAAGTTCCAAACAAACACCTCTACAAAAGTGGATGCGTACTCCTGCTTGCATCTCAGAAATTCCACTAGACAAGAGATCTAATTCTGAATGAGAGTTCTCCACCTTTTCTTTACCCCCCACCCCCACCCCCCTGAATTAAGTTTTTTAGTGTTTACTGGAAGGTTTGTTTATGTTAGTGTTTGCAGTTAGCTATTTACAGTATGTTTGATTTAAATGTTTATTTCAGGTCTAATATTTAAAATACTTTGAAAGTACATTTGTTTATCATTTTCCTTGAACACAAACTTTAACTTGATGTAATACTATTTTCCTTGTAGAGTATTAAGTTTGCTGAATGTGATTTTCTTACATAGGTTAACCTAACCATATTTTTCCCTATAGGCTAATAAGTTTGCCAAACGCAAATTTGCTGAATGCATGATCTTGAATTGACATAAGCCTTACGTTGGATGCGGTCTGTCTGTCTGTCTGTCTGTCTGTCTGTCTGTCTGTCTGTCTGTCTGTCTGTCTGGGCCCAACCAATACAGAACCCTGAGGAATGTCACACTCCATCAGCCCAAGATGACTCCACTTCATCAATGACCCCCAATATGTTTCCTACCTCACAACCCACCACCCTTCTATCCAATTTATTACTACACCTTTGATTCCATGAGTCTTAATTTTTTTTCAGTGAGTCTTTTGTGTGGTAGTGTCAAATGCCCAATGTCTATTGTAAACTTCAATCACACTTTGGAAAATTCTAAAAGATTAAGCAAGACTTGTTTCACCAAAAACTGGGCTGTGTATTTCTAATCAAGTTGCGCAATTCTAAGTGTTCAACTTTGATCACTAATGATTCATTCCAGTAGCTTACATACAACAGACATTAAACAAGTAGTATATACACCAGCTTCTCCTAGTATTATAATTTTTGCTTATATATATTTTCAGACACTTAATCCAAGATGGGATGAAGAATTCTTATTTAGGGTGAGTTTATATATATATATATATTAGTGATGAAACCTAAAACCTTTGAATTGTTCCAGAATCTAAATACGCTTATTTCGCATAGTTAAGTCACAAATTGTCAGAAATGTGCTGTTCATTTTGCATATTAAAACAAGCAAATAGTTTTTGATAAAATTGTTGCTCGTAAAAACTGAAAAATAGTGGTCTGGACCAGTTCAGTTACATTTATTATATATATATATATATATAGATATATATATATATATATAATGAAAACATCTCTGAAGGAAATTATTATATATGTACACTTGAATCTCGCTGATTTGACACTTGGTATTTTGGATATCAAAATAATTCAGCTATTTTTCTGCATGTCAAAATACAGTAAAACCTTCATTATCTGGCAAGCTTGGGGATTAGGCCATTCTAGTTGTCTAAATTTTCCAGTTATCTGAGGGTACCATTAACCTAGGAAAAACCAATGGACAATAATAGTAAAACTCAAATTTTAGCTATAGTGTGCTGTACACCAATGTAAACTATATTGTAATTAACATAAACACTATGTTAAGTATATATGGGACAATTGAAATGAGTAAAATTTAGTCTTGTTTTATTAAAAATGTTGAGGATGTTCTAGATTTTTCCAGATGGCATTGGAAAACTTCCCAGTTTCTAGATTGGTGAATTGTATTGGCCTAATATGAAATTTGCCAGTTTCTAAAGTTTTCCAGATAGTTGATTGTTGGATAGTGCAGGTTTTACTGTGTTGGGCAAATTTTGGAAGATTTGGTGAAATTTGCCTGATATTTCAACATGCAGAGAAATAGCTGAATTATCATGATATCCAAAATACCTAGTGTTGAATTAGTGAGATCCGAGTGTATATATAATGAAAATAATTGAGGGAAAATGAAAATATGAAATACTGCTCAAGTGCTTTCATCTAATGATATCCTCAGGATGATATAGTGCACTTGAACACTATTTAGTGTTTTAATTTTCCTTTGTAGTATTTTCATCATGAATATTATTTGTTACCTTCCTGAAATAATTTTTATATGTATGTGTGTGTGTGTATGTATACTGTATTAGAATTTCATTTATTCACAATTCTTTAATTCATGAACTTGAGTTATTTGCATTCATTTGCCATTAATGACAACATTCTAGAATGATTAGCAGTAGTTCTTGCAGTTGCCACCAGGTGGCATTAGTTCATTGAATCTATAAAATAATGTACAGTGTATTTAATGCAACTCTGCAGAGCTAAAATAGGTTAGTCTTATTCATTATGACTTTGTTGCACTAAATTGAATTATATCATGTTTGTTTATTTTATTATATGAGAATAGTTACGTGACTAGTATTTTTAAAACTCTTACTCGCAATAGGCTTGGTCTTGGGCCTTGAGTAATTGAAGTTCTACTGTATATATAATAGAGCTGAGCAAGATACATTAAGAAATGTATCTTAGTTACAAGATAAGAGTTTATTGCGTATCAAAGGTACTTTTTTGACACCATATTTTTTTAATCTATTTAAGTTTGGAGACTAGAAATAATGAGGAGAAAGCTTTTAAGTTAAATCATTATTTAATTTTGATGGGTATTAGTATTAATTAGTTGTACGTAATATGTATTAGTTTTGATATGTAAACAAAGGTTTTGATAACTTAATCCTTACTGATTTAATTTTTGAATCACCTGGACTTTCACAGGTTTTGTACTTGTGTTATTGTAAAATGTTTGATTTAATAAGGCACTAATTTTGATAGAAAAAAAATTTCATTTCTTGAATTTCTTCAGGACTGCCCCGAATCTAAATGACTTATTTGAATGAGTAAATATGACTCAGCACTTGTAATAGGGGAAAAATTTATTCAAAGCTATGTGCTGCACCACTTTCATTGTTCACTCTTTAATTTTAATTTCAGGCATGTAACTGAACTTCTGAATTTAGAGGGGCGAGAAAATTATCATTGAAGGGGTAGAAATATGGATCTTTTAGTATGAATATTGTGAATGTAATAAATGTAACAAACTCGTAGTTATGTATATTATAATTTATTATTACATTGTTTTAAGGGCATCTTATTTTTACAATTATTTAATTTTTAGTTTGACATTGGCAATTTTACTTGGGGGGGGGGGGGGGGGCAGTAGAGGCCAAGCTAGGATTTTGGGGGGCAATTGCCCTCTCGTGTACCCCTTGGCTACACCACTGTATTATTAATTCTAGATAATGATCAAGGTGGTAGAAGACCCAGCACCCAGGTACCTTTCTTCAATTATTTAGAGTAAAATATATATGAACAAATCCAGAGAGTTTTGACCACAGAGATTTCCAGTAATCCTGCCAACACCACTGCAACTTGCGCACTAATAATTGTGCTTGTGCAATAGTTCACACCTCAAGATTAGCTATCATACATTTGGCATTCCCATTAGTTGGAAGATTGGTAATTTTTATTTCAAAATTCACAATGGTTGAGATTAAGATTAAAATTAAGATTCATGAAATGTTATCTTATCAATTATACAATTGTAAGATGGATAAATGTATCAAAGATACAAAATATAGATACTTTTATATATTTAAGATACAAGATATAATTAGTATCTGAAATATACTCCCCATATATATTGAAAAATCAGTTTGGCATTTTGGATACCCTGTATAAATTGTGAATTAAAAAATATATATACAAAATTGGATCAATAGAAGAAAGCCACCCCCAGCCTTTTTTAGTTAGTTTTATAAGGCTAACTAATGAAAATATAATGACCTAACCAATTGTCAAGGGTGTACAGTTGACCTAACGATTGGTTAGGTTAGGTCATGATATTTTTGTTTGTTAGCCTTATAAAGCAAACTAAAAAAGGCTGGAGGTGGCTTTCTTTTATTGGTCCACAAATATTTTTTGCACATGGCCCTCTACAGTTGCACAGTGTGGCCCCTATCAAACATCTTGAGTGACAGTGGTCTAAGTTCTCTCTCATTATTTACCTTAAACAGCATTTCATCCCAGCACTGCTTCCATATATTTCTTTTATATGCTAAAGAGGAGATTGTAGACAATCGACCAGGGAGGTACTCTGGGGGGTGGGGAGGCATTAGACAGAAGATAGTGCTGGAACTCCTGTTTCTCCTATCACTGTCCTCCTTAGCTAATCTTTTTCCTGCCTCTCATTTACCCTGTGAGTAGTCCAGCATGCTCTCAAACACACACTTCTCTCCCTATTCCTCACTACATACTCATGCATCTTACACACTACATAATCTTTTCAAAATTAAAAAAAAAAAAAAATGGTATCAACTTCTGGACCTTCATTTTGCCTTTCTTCTTCTATGGGAGGGGTGATTTTGTGGGCATTTGCCCTTGGCCCCCTCCTTCCTGCATAATAAAAAAAAAAAGTCATCTTATTTTAAAGAATCTGAATCAATATCAATATATACCCCTTTTGTTCCCTCTGCCTAAAGTTTTTCAGTGCTTCAAATAAGCTTCATACACATGCATATATTTTAAATGTTGAATAAACATCTTTGGTCCATATGAAGTAGTGACGAACTAATTTTATATATATATAGATTTGTGAATTAGCAAAAGGTTGATTATAATTTTGAAGTTTTGTTACTTTCCTATGAACAGATTGATGTGTATATACATTTTACCATTTTAAACATTGGCATAAGCAAATTATTGTTGTAGCTAGAATTAGATGGCTTACTGTTTCCAATGTACTGTACTTGCATCCAATGGATACCTACCTGCCTGTGAAGTTTAATGTCTGTTACTTAGAAATGCCAAAAATTTTATCAGACAAAAATGTAAAAGCCTATTTAATTATTCTTGCTTTTTGTGGCACCAAGCCAAAAACCTCTCCAACAACTTCTTCTTCCCCTTCTCTTTTCCATTCTGATTGCTCAGTTGCCATCTCTTCTGTTAAAACTGAACTCCCCTCTGATTTAATTTTGTATAAAATTAGAATCTCTTCCAAAGGTGTTTTTTCTGCCCTTTCTGGGCTTGATTCCAGGAAGGCATAGTCCTGTTGTTGTCCCTCCTCTTGTTCTCGAGGCACACTTTTTCATCTGTCTTTTATCTGGTACTTTTCCTTCCTGCTGGAAGTTTGCTTTCATTCAGCCTCTCTCAAAGAAAGGTGACTGATCTCTACCCTCTAACTATTGTCCAATTATTTTGATTTCTTGCCTTTCTAAAATTTTTGAGTGTATCCTTAATAGGAAGATTCTTAAACACCTCTATTCCCAATCTTCTTTCAGAACTTCAGTATGGGCTCTGCAACAGATGCTCTACTGGTGATATTTTTTGCATAGTTCTGTAACTCTTGATTATTGTCATTCTGGGATTTTGATGGAACCTTTGATAATGTGCTAGACATATCAAACACCTTTGATACAGTCTGGCACAAATCCTTAATTTCTAAATTGCCCTCCTTCAATTTCTAAACCTTCTATCTGTGCCTTCATCTCTGATTTCCTTTCTAGCCAATCTATAGCTGCAGTTGTAGATGGCCACTGTTCTCCTAAAGCTATTAATAGTGGTGTTCATTAGAGTTCTGGCCTGTTACCCCACTCTTCCTTTTATTTATCAGTGATCTTTTAAATTGCACTTCCCAGCCTATCTGCTCCTATGCCAATGATTCCTCCCTTCACTTCTCCACCCCATTCACAAAGCATCCCACTGAATAGTCACTATGCTTCGTGTGAGATGGTTATGGTGCACCTGACCTCTGATCTTTGTTATATCTGATTGGAGCAGAGAAAACCTAGTGGCGTTCAATGCCTCAAAAACAAAGTTCCTTCATCTGTCTACTTGTCACAATCTTCCACATGACTATCCCTTTATCTTCAACAATACACAACTCACTGACTTTTTTTTTTTAACATTCTTGGCATTTCCTTTTCTCATGATCTTTCCTGGAAAGATCAAATATACTCTGTTTCTAAAACTGCTTCAAAGTGATTAGGTGTTGTACCTAGCCCCACAGTTTCTTCACCTGTATTGAGTTGCTGTGTCTGTACGGAGGTCTTGTCTGTTCCTGTATGGAATATGCTTCTGATGTGTTGGGTGACTCAACCCACACAGCTCTACTTGACTGGGTGGAATCAAAGGCTTTGTGTTATCAGTTCCCTGCCTCTTACTATCTTCAATCCCTCTCTTCACTGCTATTATAATGGATGCTTGCAGTACCAGACTTTCAACACAGTCTCATCTCTCTCTCCTTTCCAACACTCTAATGCAAGGTTTAATCAGTATTCTCAGTCTTTCATCTACTAAACTGGTGAACTGTGGAACAATCTTCCTCAGTCCCTCTTTCCCTGTCTTTGACCTCTAATCTTTCATATGCAGTGTTCACTTACCCTTGGCCCCTCCTTCTTGCATAAAAAAAAAATTATCTTCAAATTAGGCCTAATTAACTGAAAAGTTTGCTCCAATGGAATATGGAGTTCACTAGTTAGAAAGGAAATAGTCAGAATTTCATGGTTGTCTTTGTGTGCAGTTATAATAATTGAAGTTTTCTGAATAAAGACCCCTTCTAGTTTATTAGGTTGAAATAAAGAATTTGACTAGTTTATTGAGGTTAATGCAAACCAGCTTTGCCAAATACATTAAAAAAAAACCTAACCAAACATGGTGGTTGACTTTGAAGTCAACTCCTAACACAAGCGTGTAACCAAAATGTTTAAGAATTTAGCCATTGCCATTCATGGCACAAGTCTGATTACCATACACTCCAATCACTTTTTCACTCCATTCAATATCGCATAAGTAGAACTGAAAATGTAGTTGTAAGATGGATTATTGTTAGCATTTAAATTTTTTTATAGATTTTACTACTAAAAAAATTTAATGCTTAAAATTATGATGTTTATATATGTATCTCTCTCTCTCTCTCATTGTAGACTTTTAAACAATTACTTTTGAAGATCTTTAGTTTTAATTTTTATAGGTAAAGCCAGAAGAGCATAAGTTGGTGTTGGAAGTGTTTGATGAGAACCGCCTGACAAGGGATGACTTCCTCGGAATGGCTGAAGTCATTCTGCAGAACCTTCCAAGAGAAATGGAAGGTAGGCAAATTCCACACAAATATCACCGCCTACAACCACGAAGGTAAGATGTTACTCTACTTCAGTACTCTGATATTCTTTGACATTTTAATGTGTGTTTTTCCCTCTGTTTTTCTTCACTGACAGAAGGTTGAAATGAATTAGCATAACATTTTCGTTGTTGTTGTAAACTTTTATGAAAAATACCTTAAATTTCAAAGGAACCATTCTAATTATTGCATATTTGGAAAGCTTTTGTAATGAGTGTTTAAATTTTTACGAAATTACATACACTTTCTTTGCAGTTTAAATGAATTCAAACGTTTTGTTCTAAATGAATGGATAGTTATTATTCTTTAGTATAAGTTTAGGGGTTTGTTTTTATTGCATAGGCTATTTAGAATTTTTTGTTAAAGAGTGTAATTGTAATTCGTGTGTTTGGTCAGTGAACCTATCTTTGTATCCTACTTGGAGTTTGTATTAAAAACTTAATTTGTTGCTGCTGAATGACATTTTGATTTTATACGGCCACATTGTTTAAATAACTTTGCTGAGGTTTGTAGTTCATATTCTCAAATTCTAAATTTTATTGATGCAAACAGTTCAAGGTCAAAGGTAAAAGGTCACCTCCAGTTGTATGTTGCTTTTGTTAATGATGGAGTGCAGGAGGATACTTCAGGCGAGCAAAGTCCAGATGAACAGGGTTGGGAAGTACTTAGCATCGATACTAACACTGGGCATGAAGAAGAACCAGCACAGGTAGGGACCCAGTTTCTTACAATAAAATTTAATTCTTGATAGTTGGTTATGTATGATACGCGAAATGATGAAAAGAAAACTATAAATTTGTCGTGTTACTTTTGAGCTTGTACTTTAACTTAATTGTTATTAATAGGAACTGCACCATAATTTCATTATTTGAAGAATCCAAGGACACCCTGTTTATCTATGCACTATAGCCTCATTGATCTGTATTGTGACACTGGGCAATGTTGTAGATCAGTGGTTCTTAACCTTTTTACTACCATGCCCCCTCTAGGAATTGGTCCTTCCCTCCACGCCCCCCTTGGAGGGGGATACTTTTGCATTTTTTCATAAACTTCTCAATATTAGCCCATGCTCTAGTTAAGAGAATAACAAATACAATTAGTGTTTTTCCCCAATGGATCGCGCCCCCCCTGGAAATTACCTAGGGGGGCGCGCCCCCCAGGTTAAGAACCACTGTTGTAGATAGTGTAATATGGTGAGATTTTGGCTGAAGAGGTGTCATTGGCACTTCTTAAAAAGAACTGATTTTGTGCAAAAAGAAACTGGGTCATGGAAAAAAGCGCACTGTTCATAACTCATAACTGTGACAATTGTCACAACATAACTAAGTTAAGGAAGATTGAGAAAAAAGTGTTTAGACAAAAAGATCAAGTGCTTTTTCCCATGGAACCATTTCTTTTTGTACGAAATGCATAAAGCCAGGTTTTTTTTTAAGAAGTGGCACTGACACCCCTTGAGCCAAAATCACCCATGTTATGGTACCTCTCAAATATGTAAGAGAAAGAAGTACAAGGTGATTGATTATGACATGCTTTAGAAAACAAATTAATGGATTAACTCCCATCCATGAAACTTGGTTCAATTATTGTGGAAGGATGCGAGTTGTAAAATTGTGATTAATCCAGGCTGTGTAAATTCTTATCATGCCCTCTAGTGTCTCAATAGAAATGGAGTGGGTTTCACATTCAGTTGCTGCTTTTAGAATTTTGTCTCCTGGAATTTTCTTTGAAGACCCTGACCTGTAGGTACTCTACAACAAATAATCAGGGTTGAGGAGGGGTAATGGAAGATTCTTTGTAAGACCTTGGTCATGAAGGTTGGGTTTTATGCAAGAAGTTTAAGATGGTAAACACCCAAACCAATTTTTTTTAACCAAATGGCGGCACATTACTTGTAAATCTAAAATAGAATTTGTTGTTTGAGGTTTTGCACCATGTTGTTGAAACCAAACTGTCTGTCTATATTACTCTCTCGGTCCATAAGAATGGGATTGATGTTCTTGGATGATGCAGAGATAAATAGTTTGGTCCACTGTTGATTGTCAATAAAACTAGGCCAAAGATTGAATGCTAAGGGCTGTGATGAGAAATTGCCCAGATTTGTCACAATTTTGCTAAGAGAAGGACACTAAACATGTTCTAAAAAAAGAACAATAATCATGCAAAGTTTTATGAATGCCAATTAATCCATTAGTTTTTATTGAATTTTTGGAAATGTGGTATAACTGAAGAATCATCACATATTAAAGCCTAACAAGAGCAAATGTGATGCTCCAAAACGGGCTTTTGATTAGCAAGACCAAAACATTGACACTGAGACCTAACCTAACTTAATCTAACCTAGTAATAACTTGTCAGTAGAATGTCGAGTCAATCCGATGCTATAAGGCTGAAAAGGGATACAAAGTTGGAGTATGGAAAGTTCCTTGAATGTGGGAAACTAAAATTTTTATATTTTTCCTTGTTCAGCTAGTCAGGGGCTTTCCAAAAAACTTTTAACTTGTTAGTGTACTTTAAAGAAAGTTTTGGCACTAAGGGGTTTATTAATTATATTTTAGGCTAGTAGCAGTTAAGTATCTAGTTATTTTCTTGATACAGTGCTCTGCAGACACAGTTGTAAAAGTAAACTTGTGTTAAAGTGATGGTCAGTTGCAAAATATGAATCTACAGGACACCAGTTAATTTTTTTATGCCCCAAACAAATAAATCTAGAGGGGCTAAGCCATACTGGATTGTACTTGACTGTCTGTTCATCCATCATGCTTTCATGTCCACATCAGACATGGGGTAATAGTAATAGACTATTACAGGATTTTTCAAGTAATAGATTATAATTTTTTTGCTGTAATAATAATAGTAATAGAAGGTGAAGTAATACGCAGAGCTGGGCACTTGCGGCATATTTTGTGGTACTGCGGTACTACCGGAACCGCATAACGCAGTACCGCAAAGGATCGCTGAAAGTACCACAGTACCACTACCGCATTCAAATTTCCGCATTCAAATTTCCGCGTACCGGTTTGGTACTGGTTTGGTAGTGCGGTAGTACCGCAGTACCGCAAAATATGCCGCAAGTGCCCAGCTCTGAGTAATAGATAGTCTATTACTTTTCTATTACAGTGGCAATGGACATAGTGTGAACAAAGAACTGAAAAAATGAACCAAATCTACTCTAAACTAAAATAAATATGTATGTGAAATTGTGAACTAATATTGTGGCAAATTTTTCCTTCAATAAAGTAAAATTTATCAAGACCTACACTCCTACAGTCTCTGAAATTGTACCGGTAATGATTTGGTTGAAACAAATATTTGTTAACACACTGCTTCTAATTGTATTTAAATAGACAAAGATCCTTTTCAAATGAGTGAAGCACCCCACATACAAAAGTAATAGTAATAGATGACCAAGTAATGGTAATAGATGAAAATTAAAGTAATCATAATAGAAACCCAGTAATAAACTCCGTGTCTGGTCCACATTATAACTTTTGAACCACTTATCATAAATTGATAACTTCAAACAGGCATGGGTTACCACCAGAGCTGGGCATTTGCGGCATATTTTGCGGTACTGCGGTACTTGTGGTACCACCGCACTACCACCCCGGGCCCCCATAACGCAGTACCGCAAAGGATCGCTGAAAGTACAGCAGTACCGCTACCGCATTCAAATTTCCGCGTACCGGTTTGGTACCAGTTTGGTAGTGCAGCAGTACCGTAGTACCGCAATATGCCGCAAGTGCCCAGCTCTGGTTACCACTAGATGTGAAATGAGCAAGAATTGGGTCCCTGCATTAAAACTCAAGGTCACGAGTAGAAGTCAAAGGTCAAGTGATTTTTTTTGTTAATGTGCCATAACTTTTGAACCACACAACATAAATTGATGAAACCACACAACACAAATTGATGAAACCACACAACACAAATTGATGAAACCACACAACACAAATTGATGAAACCACACAACACAAACACACAATTGATGAAACCACACAACACAAATTGATGAAACCACACAACACAAATTGATGAAACCACACAACACAAATTGATGAAACCACACAACACAAATTGATGAAACCACACAACACAAATTGATGAAACCACACAACACAAATTGATGAAACCACACAACACAAATTGATGAAACCACACAACACAAATTGATGAAACCACACAACACAAATTGATGAAACCACACAACACAAATTGATGAAACCACACAACACAAATTGATGAAACCACACAACACAAATTGATGAAACCACACAACACAAATTGATGAAACCACACAACACAAATTGATGAAACCACACAACACAAATTGATGAAGCCACACAACACAAATTGATGAAGCCACACAACACAAATTGATGAAGCCACACAACACAAATTGATGAAGCCACACAACACAAATTGATGAAGCCACACAACACAAATTGATGAAGCCACACAACACAAATTGATGAAGCCACACAACACAAATTGATGAAGCCACACAACACAAATTGATGAAGCCACACAACACAAATTGATGAAGCCACACAACACAAATTGATGAAGCCACACAACACAAATTGATGAAGCCACACAACACAAATTGATGAAGCCACACAACACAAATTGATGAAGCCACACAACACAAATTGATGAAGCCACACAACACAAATTGATGAAGCCACACAACACAAATTGATGAAGCCACACAACACAAATTGATGAAGCCACACAACACAAATTGATGAAGCCACACAACACAAATTGATGAAGCCACACAACACAAATTGATGAAGCCACACAACACAAATTGATGAAGCCAACAACACAAAATGAAACAAACACAAATTGATGAAGCCACACAACACAAATTGATGAAGCCACACAACACAAATTGATGAAGCCACACAACACAAATTGATGAAGCCACACAACACAAATTGATGAAGCCACACAACACAAATTGATGAAGCCACACAACACAAATTGATGAAGCCACACAACACAAATTGATGAAGCCACACAACAAATTGATGAAGCCACACAACACAAATTGATGAAGCCACACAACACAAATTGATGAAGCCACACAACACAAATTGATGAAGCCACACAACACAAATTGATGAAGCCACACAACACAAATTGATGAAGCCACACAACAAAATTGATGAAGCCACACAACACAAATTGATGAAGCCACACAACACAAATTGATGAAGCCACACAACACAAATTGATGAAGCCACACAACACAAATTGATGAAGCCACACAACACAAATTGATGAAGCCACACAACACAAATTGATGAAGCCACACAACACACAATTGATGAAGCCACACAACACAAATTGATGAAGCCACACAACACAAATTGATGAAGCCACACAACACAAATTGATGAAGCCACACAACACAAATTGATGAAGCCACACAACACAAATTGATGAAGCCACACAACACAAATTGATGAAGCCACACAACACAAATTGATGAAGCCACACAACACAAATTGATGAAGCCACACAACACAAATTGATGAAGCCACACAACACAAATTGATGAAGCCACACAACACAAATTGATGAAGCCACACAACACAAATTGATGAAGCCACACAACACAAATTGATGAAGCCACACAACACAAATTGATGAAGCCACACAACACAAATTGATGAAGCCACACACAACACAAATTGATGAAGCCACACAACACAAATTGATGAAGCCACACAACACAAATTGATGAAGCCACACAACACAAATTGATGAAGCCACACAACACAAATTGATGAAGCCACACAACACAAATTGATGAAGCCACACAACACAAATTGATGAAGCCACACAACACAAATTGATGAAGCCACACAACACAAATTGATGAAGCCACACAACACAAATTGATGAAGCCACACAACACAAATTGATGAAGCCACACAACACAAATTGATGAAGCCACACAACACAAATTGATGAAGCCACACAACACAAATTGATGAAGCCACACAACACAAATTGATGAAGCCACAACACAAATTGATGAAGCCACACAACACAAATTGATGAAGCCACACAACACAAATTGATGAAGCCACACAACACAAATTGATGAAGCCACACAACACAAATTGATGAAGCCACACAACACAAATTGATGAAGCCACACAACACAAATTGATGAAGCCACACAACACAAATTGATGAAGCCACACAACACAAATTGATGAAGCCACACAACACAAATTGATGAAGCCACACAACACAAATTGATGAAGCCACACACACACAATTGATGAAGCCACACAACACACATTGATGAAGCCACACAACACACATTGATGAAGCCACACAACACACATTGATGAAGCCACACAACACACATTGATGAAGCCACACAACACACATGATGAAGCCACACAACACACATTGATGAAGCCACACAACACACATTGATGAAGCCACACAACACACATTGATGAAGCCACACAACACACATTGATGAAGCCACACAACACACATTGATGAAGCCACAACAACACACATTGATGAAGCCACACAACACACATTGATGAAGCCACACAACACACATTGATGAAGCCACACAACACACATTGATGAAGCCACACAACACACATTGATGAAGCCACACAACACACATTGATGAAGCCACACAACACACATTGATGAAGCCACACAACACACATTGATGAAGCCACACAACACACATTGATGAAGCCACACAACACACATTGATGAAGCCACACAACACACATTGATGAAGCCACACAACACACATTGATGAAGCCACACAACACAAATTGATGAAGCCACACAACACATCATCTCGAGGTAGTGTGTCATGTTGTAGTGGGATTTTAAATATACTATTTTTTTTTAAATTTTATTATAGAAACAACTTTTCATCCTTGAGGGACCTGGCCCTTAGCTCCCCTGATATACAATTTTTATTTAACCTTCAATTCTTTTACACTTTCCCTTCAGAATCAGTCCTGTGGCAAAAAAAAACTTTTTTTTAATTATTAAAAATGCTCACTAGCTATACCAAATAAAATTTCTCCATTCACACACACGAAAGAAATTCATTCACATACAGTATTCATACAAACAACAAATTTAATCTGTTTTAACTAATTTTTACTAAATTAATCTATTTTTACTAATAAAAAGAGTGACTGCAAAATTAAGTAACTGTAAAGATAACATCAGAAAAATATTAAATGATAAACTGCAAAGTATCAATGACAGCATACAGGAACTAATTGAGAAGCATACAGAAAAAGAAGACAATGATGCTATAGAAGTGATAAAGGCTAACTCACAGTACCGTACTATTATAATTTCGCAAAAAGAAAGTTGAAAAACCATGCGACTATCAGACCTTTAAAAACAAGAACATTGCTTTATCTGATGATCTAACAGAAGTATCTGAAATATTAAGAGCTTAGTATGAATCATCTTTCAGTATCCCAAAAACTGACAAACTGATATGCGATAGAAACACTTTCTTTGAAGAAGAACAAGGGGAAAGTATAATGGACTTTGACTTTATAACAGATGATATTACACAAGCTATAGGGAAACTAAAAACACTCAGTGGCAGGACTGGATAAATGGAATGCCACACTGATCAAAAACTGCAAGAATGCAATTGCTGAGCCCCTATATTAGATATAGAGATGATCACTAGACACAGGAGATACTAGTTATCCTAAAGAGCACGAACATAGTCCCAATATATAAAGGAGGAGATTGATCTGTGGCCAAAAACTATAGGCCAGTGTCGCTTACACCTCATCTCACTAAAATATTTGAAAGAATATTTAGACAGTCTATAACTTTTTGGGAACTTGGGAAAATATTAAATGATAACCAACATGGGTTTTGGTCAGGCAGATCATGCCTATCACAACTAATGGAACACTACAACATTATTATTGATGCACTTGAAAGTAATATGAAAACTATGATGTACTATACACACTTTGCCAAAGCATTTGACAAGTGTGACCATGGAATCATAATACATAAACTGAAATATATAGGAATAATAGGAAAAGTAGGGAAATGGATATATAATTTTGTTACTGAGTGGTGCAAGTCATTACAGTACAAGGAGTATCTTCTTCAGAATCAGAGGTCCTCAGCTCAGTACCACAAGAAACAGTATTAGCTCCACTACTCTTCATAATCATGCTAACTGACACAGATGAGGACATTACCAGAGAGAGCACAGTAACATCCTTTGCAGATGACACAAAGATCAGTAGAAAAATAAGAAACCCAGAAGATATAGGATCTCTACAAACTGACACAAACAGAATCTACAGGTGGATGGAAGACAACAATATGAAGTTTAACACAGCAATTTCAGCTGTTACGGTATGGAAAAAGCGAAGACCTAAAATCCATGGAATATTATACCCCAAATGGACAGGAAATTCAGAGAAATTCTGGAGCAAAAGATGACTGATGATGCGAAATTTGAAACAAAATAAGATGGCAGTAAACAGAGCAGAGAGAATAATGGGCCAGATATTGAGAACCTTTAAATGAAGGGATAGGAATGTAATGATTCCTCTACTGAAAACCCTGATCATACCCAAATTGGAATAGTGCTTGATCCAAACATCTCTATAAAAAAGAAGACTTAGACAGCTGGAAGGGGTTCAGAGACGCTTCACAGCCAAGATCAAGGGGTGCAAAGAACTAAATTACTGGGAAAAGTTACGTGAACTAAGCCTATATTCATTGGAAAGGAGAAGAGAGAGAGAGAGCATTATTTACACTTGGAAAATAATGGAGAAACTAGTCCCTAATCTTACCCTGAACCCTGTAACTCCCCAAACAATGGTGGAAGGTAGAAAAGGAAGACTGTCGTGTTCCCAAATTAAAGGTGAGAGAGGGAACATCCTTAACTCTGGAAGAAAATAGTTTTGTTGTGAGGACCAAGACTGTTTAATCAGCTGCCCAAAGACCTAAGGAACATGAAGGGAGTTGCAGTGGACATCTTCAAAAGAAGATTAGATGCCTGGCTCAGAATAATCCCTGATGAGCCAGTCATACCTAGCTATGTAGGTGGAGAATACAAGAAACCGAACTTCCTACTTCACCAGGCCAACACGAGAGGGGTGATAAGCTTGACCTTCATGAAATGAGGAATCATCATGTGGAACCTTTGTAATATATATATATATATATATATATATATATATATATATATATATATATATATATACAGTGCCCGCGAAAAGTATCCGATCACCCTGGAAATTTGTATTTTTTACATAAAAAACAATGTTTAAATGTATACTAACCTTATATTAGTATTTTGTCATCTGTCCTTTGGTTTGGATGACTTGTTCTAGACGTTTTGGCATGGATTTAATCAAGTTTTGACAAACTTCCACTGATATTTCCTTGCACTATACCTTTTTGATGGCTTCTTGTAATTTTTCGACTGAGCCAGTGTCGTGGCATTCAACCTTATTTTTTATTATTAGCCACATATTTTCTATCGGATTGAGATCTGGACTATTACCAGGCCAATCCAAAATATCAAATTTATTGTCAGTAATCCATTTTGTCACTATTTTGGCCCTGTGACATGGTGCACCATCATGCATGTATGTTTTTGTCCTTTGGATTGCCATTGCCATTGGAAGTTTATCCTGTAGCATTGCTAAATACCGTGCACCATTCATAGTTGTGTTCTTCGGAAGAAAATATAGGTTTCCACGCCCATAGTAACTGAAACAACCCCAAACCATCACACTTGGAAGGTGTTTCATTGTCTTTAGGGTGTCTTTAGGGTGTATTTAGGGTCCATCCTATTTGAGCCAATGGGCCAGCGAGCCTTTTTTGGACAACTTCTGAATGTCAAAAATGTCGACTCATCACTAAATAAAACCTTCTTCCAGTCATCAACAGTCCAATGAATATATTTTTTACAAAATGCGACACGTTTTTTACGCATTTTTTCATTAATGAACGGTTTCTTAGCAGCATGGCGAGATGGTAATCCGAGTTCTTTTTGGAGCCGCTCCTGGATAGTTCGTTCAGAAACACCAGATAACAAATTATTCATATTAAATTTTATTTCTTTCGCAGTTATTGTTGGGTTTTTCAATACTAAACGTTTCATAAGTTTGTCTGTTCGTGAATTTGTTTTTCTCGGTCTGCCAGATCGTTTTTTAGGGACTGGCGTGGTTAGGCCGGCATTGTTCTTAGCCCGTGAAACCCATAAATTAACGGTACTTTGGGATATGTTTAATTCCTTAGCTATCTGTCTCTGTGATTTCCCACATGTATGCAAAGCAACAATAGCACCTCGACAATCACTCTTAAGTTGTTTTTTAGCACACATTATATATAAATTTTATTTACACCACTTTCTGTAAAAAATAACAAAATATCAATAAATTTATACAAACAGTGAAATCTGACAACTTTGAGACACAGCCACCCGCAACGAAGGCTACCAGAACACTAATTTGAGAATGCGTTGGATAGCTCTCATATCAGCGAGCAACCTCAAAGTTACCAGATGTCGCTAGAACAAATAGAAAGTGAATTATGTGTCTCTGAATATCAAGGGAAAATATTGTATTTTCTTGAGTGATCGGATACTTTTCGCGGGCACTGTATATATATATTCACTCACTCAGAATGGTCCCCTGAGAAACTTATATGGTAAACACAGACCGTGCAAGGAACTCTTCTGGGAAATTACATCCATTATAGTTCGAATGATAAATGACAAATACTATAGGTTCCCCCCCCTTTTCTTCTTCATGATGGAAAGGCCAATGTGGGCAATGGGTTACTCGCAAAGAGGCCCCCAAAATATAGCTTCCCTCACCAGCTATCTGCAAAGCAGATAGGATCCAGCTTTGGGACAGGATCTAGGTGAAAGCTGTAAACCCTAGATCCTGTCCCAAAGCTGGATCCTATCTGCTTTGCAGATAGCTGGTGAGGGAAGCTATATTTTGGGGCCTCTTTGTGAGTAACCTGGTGCCCATGTTTGCCTTTCCATCATGGAAAAAAAAAAAAAAATTATAGTGGATGTAATTTCCCAGAAGAGTTCCTTGTTCCATGAATGGTCTGTGTTTAACGTGTGTGTGTATGTGTGTATGTATGTATATTAGGGTGGTCCAAAAGGGGGGGGGGGAATTAAACAATGAAATTTAATCAGGGCACCCTGCAAAAATGTTATGTTTGACAAGAAAGTACAGTAAAAATTTCACTACAATCAAATAAAATTGAGGTCACTACCAAAAAGATATTTTGTAATAATAAGAACGCGTGACAATAGTAGATGTGATGGAAGGATCAATGCAGGAACTCTCCCTCTCTGTGGCTGTTTGGGGTAAGACTTGAGACTATACCAAATGAGACACTTTTGGTGTAGGAAATTGCTTCCTGTGGTCTGCCACGACCTGCAGAAGGTACTACTTTTGTCCATCATCAGCAGTAATCAGCCTGTTGTACTCTGACATCAGTGCAGCTCCTCTTTCTGCCAAATCATTGACAACTTTAAGGTGCATGGCTACCTCCTTGTCCCTGTGGAATGCAGCATCTGATTCCCAGGCTTCAGGGTTCTTCAGTAGGAAGCTGTCATCTAGCCCCAAGATTCAAAAGAATGCCAATGATTGTCTGCTGAAGAAGGAACTGATCTTTTTCTTCTGAATGGCAGATGTGTCCATGATGGCCCTCTTTAGTGAATCTATCTCCTGTGCCATTGCACTCTTGTCTTCCATAGTGAAAGACCCTGAGTTGTCAAATAGTGCCAAAGGGATGAGGCACTCACTTAAGTACCAGAGATGGCCTTGAAACTTCTTGAGTGCTGCTGCTGAAATCTTTGGATGGATGCTGTGGTATCATTGGAGCTCCTTCAACAGCCAGAGGTCTTTTGCAGGAGCAAGATGGGGTGCAGGAGCGAGGAACTAGGCCTTGAGGTATACCTTGATGATGAAATCACATATTGCTTTCAGACACGTCTCTTCTCACAGTCAGCTTGAATTGAGCCCGAAACATCCAGAGCTTCAAAGAATAGATGGCTTTGGACATCCACCTAGTGTGATGGAGACCTTGTGGAGCCCTGAAGTGGATCCCATGGGGAGGAACCCCACTGAGGAAGATAATTGATAGCTCTAGGAGTTCTTGGTAGTCATCCCTGGGCTGGTAGATCTCAAGTTGTTCCATCACAAACTTGATCTCATCTGCCATTTCCAACAACCAGGGATTTGAGTCTGTTTCCATTGCCATTGAGGGGATGCTTTTGTTGATTAACCTCCATTTCTGCTAGAAACATTTGAACATCATGATGTCAGGACCTGTCAGTGGACCCATCACTGATGTTAAAGGCCACTTCCAACACAATCTCAAGGATGTGGTGTTGACAGGGCAGATGGAAGAGTTCCTTCTTCACCTTCTGCTCCAACAGAATACAGGCTCCATGCACTCTACCTGTATTACTTGCTGTTGTCAAAACACATTGCCACAACACAGTCTTTTACTGACCATTCTTCAATGACCTCAATGACAGCCTTCACCATAGACTTTACGGTGCCAGACAGTAGTTTTGGCATGCCGAGGAGATGCATTGCATCGCCTCCTGATAGCAGGATTGGAAGATGGTCAATGACATCCTTCCCCATGATGTTGGTCATCTTGCCATCCCAATGGATGACAAGTGGTGCTGTGGGGGAGAACTTCTCTTTGATGATGGATGAGATGTTTTCATGATGCTGGATTTGATGGTGGTGAATTGAGGACTGACTGATGGTCAACTGAGAAACTTCATGACCCAAGCTCCAAGCTGTGGATACCAGGATGTACATTGTACATGGTGTTTCTGTCAGAGACTTTAGTCCAATTGAGGGCTGTAGAGACAGTTTGATCGATTACATGCTTCCTTGGACACTTTGGAGGCTGTGCTGCTGAAGTTGATGGTATAGGTCATTGGTTCCAAAACTGTGTTCCGTGGAACCCTGGGGTTCCACAGAGGCTTAATAAGGGTTCTGTGACATGTTTTCTAATCAGGTCTTAATATTAAGGTCTAATTAAGGTCCTAATATTTATACATAATTTTACCTTGTGGCTTTTTGTTAAATATTTTATATTCTTATTCTGACTTGAAATGGGACCATCGTGGATTTGGGATCACTAAATATTTTTTGCTAAAATTAAAATCTGCTAAGTAAGTAAATTTTTGCTACTTGGCTACTGCAAAAGTGTAATTTGGCAGATTTTCATTTTAACAATTTTATAAAAGACTGGTTTTATTAGTACTGTTTTAAAATAAATAAATATATAAATTCTGTGTTAGTATTTAAAATTTGTCATATTATTTATGACAAATTTTAATATATATATTTTACTTGTGAGAATTTAACTGTAATTAATTTTGAGCAATATGTTTATGCTAAAATTTAAATTTTCTAAGTTGCCAGTTGATTTGATGTGTACTTGTTTCGTAATTAATTGTGAACCAATCAATATAACTATAGCCGTTGGAGTGGTGCACTGTCAAGTTAATTTCTGATAGGCTTTATTTACTTGTTTTTTCAGTGTAAAAATTTGTATTGATTGTGTTTATCACTAAAATCTGTGTTTTGTTACTCAATAAATATTTTACAGCTCTAAGTGTAATATATACAGGGTGGGCCGAAAGTCTGGATCCATAGGAAAATATTTGTTTTAATACATAAATTACAACAAATGGTAAATACTTAAAATGAATATCAACTTTAACTCGTAAATGCGTATCCGTGATACTGTACAGTGGTTCGTACTCCAGTATAAACAACAAATTATAACAAATGCTCAAATTGGCGGCCTCTGACATTGAGACACTTAGGAATGGAATTTGATTTTTAATAATTCTTTGAATTGACATTCTCGAGATGGGTGTTTCATTTGATGATAATCTTGTTGACTTTACTGGACTATTCGTTAAAGTTTCACATACCATTGCAGAGGTATTTTCATCAGTTGCAGGTTTTGGATGACCAGAATGCCGTCGATCATGTACACTTCCTGTTTCTTTGAAACATTTAAACAACTTGCCAACAGTCACATGTGTTACTGGATGCTTATCAGGATGATTTGTATTGAATTCGGTAGCAACTTCTCTGTATGTAGCGCCCTGTCTTGCGTACATGAGCACAAGTTCTACCTGGTCTTCTATTGTTAGATTCGAAGCCATTTCTGGGCTGAAATAAAAAAAGTATTTGAGTATTTATACTGGAGTACGAACTACTGTACAGTATCACGGATACGCATTTACGAGTTAAAGTTGATATTCATTTTAAGTATTTACCATTTGTTGTAATTTATGTATTAAAATAAATATTTTCCTATGGATCCAGACTTTTGGCCCACCCTGTATATATATAGTCGACCCTCGACTTACGTCGTCACCATCTTACGTAATTTTGAGTTAAGAGAAGCCCCCCATTGACTGTAATTGATTTGTCTTATGTAATTATTTTGAGCTGCGTAATAGCTGCGTAATTGCAAACACAGTGCGTGACACTCACTGGCAGGATGCAGGACCTATCATAATTTCTTTTAATTAAAGAACAACAGTTAGTGTATATTCTAGTTAACAATAATTTGTCATTAATTAGCTTACCTAACTCAAATCTGATGATATGCAGGTGACCCTCTGTGTACATGGTTTCAGCTATACACTGTTTTGGTATTGCTCCCCACCTCCTGTATACACAGGAGGGGATCTTGTCCATACACGGTTTCTCGAGCTGACACAGCTGTGTGTGGTGGCCTGTCGCTCTACCCCTCTATCGCTCACTCATTCAGTAGCGCACCAGTTACCAGTGTTGCCAATCTACAATACAATTGCCCTAACCAATCCCCCAATATTGAATCTAATTGTGGCAAGGATTCTATTACCAATTTTACAAATTATACATCACACAAATGATGTTATCCAATATTTTAATTAATCGTTATGTTAAATATATGCATCTCTAATGATTTTAACTTCTTTACAATGTATTTTTATACTTTATTAGTACTACAATTAAAAAAATAAATCGCAACAAATAATCATAATAAATAACAACACTCACCAGTAAACATCGTCTGCAGCAACTCTACCCAATCTGCCTACCTTTATTTGTAAGTTAAACCATTTTTTTCTTGTTACTGCAGTAATAATATTATGTGCAGTTAATATATAAATATACATGTATAGTATGTGCTTTGGTGTTTCTGTACGTGTTCTAGTAATGTATGAGGAAATATAGTTGGTCATAGGGAGGGGGTCAGTTGGTCTAGGGATTGATTGTATTTTTTCCCATAAGGTATTAGTCCCCGTATGCACAGTTTCCATTTACACGGGCATTTTCAGGAACCTAACCCCCGTGTATACTGAGGTTCACCTGTACAATATCATATGAACCGATGTTAGCACCTGCAGTGTTGCGGGCTCTTGCCATGAGTCACTCACATTAACTAATGGCATTGACAAACTGAACTACAGTTGACTCCAGTTTTGGGCATGTCAATGCCAGTTTTGGACCATAGTATGATAAATCACGAACTAGTTCTTGCAGTACTTTTGCATATGTTAACAGAAATACAGGCATACCTCGTTTTACAACACCGTTTTACGAATCCCCGGGTTTACAAATTTTATTTTGCACTAAATAAAAAATTAAATAAACAAATTTAAAAGGTAAAAATAATTCTCACGCAAGCATATACAATGCGTAATGTGGTAATCACTTCAGAAGCATCATGCATGCGTTTGTTCGCTCTGGTGCGTTCACGCACCTTGGTGTCTGGGAATGCATCAGTTTATATGTCTGCTTTGACGAGAGAGGTTGTGCTTGATTCACTCTCTCGCTAAGTGTGTTTCACTGTTATATTGCTTACAATTACCCCTCCTCCATTATGCCAAAACGAAAATGTGCTACAGACAGTGACATTAATAAGAAGAAATGAAAGGCTATCACTTTGCAATCAAAATATGAAATTGTAAAAATGCACGAGGCCGGATCTACAGTGAAACAGATTGGTCTGAAATTTTTAATGAGCCCATCGACAGTCTCTACAATTCTCAAGGATAAAGGATTATTTTTTATTTAAAATGATGCATTCTATGAACAAACCATTGTTTGCTGCATAAACTATTGTTTTATTACCTTTTGCGATTTTTATATAATTTTGTATGTAAAATTTTGTTCTGAAAACGTAACCCTTGATTAATAACATTGTCTATGAGAAATAATGCTCTGCTTTACGAAGTTCCGCTTTACGGACGCTCTCTAGGAATGAATTAATTTGTAAACTGAGGCATGCCTGTACTATATGAAGAATGAGTGTGAAACCTCAACACACGGTAGCAACCTTGTAAATATTGGTCGATCAAGCTAAATTTTGTACTGAATTATTCTCATTATATGAAATGTTTTGGGGAGGTGCATTTAGAAATTGGAATTTTTTTTTTTTTTTTTTTACCACTAATATATATATATATATATATATATACTGTATATATGGTTGTCTTCTAATTTCTTAGATAAAAGAGGGGAAAAATCCATCCATCCTCCTTGCTTTTTCAGAAAAAACAAAAATTGCCCTGTAAAAAACTATTAAATTACATTCTAATAAAAGTATAATTTTTTTTACAGAAACTATCCATTTAAAAGTTATAGTTTATCTGCCAAAGCCTGCTAGAATCTACTTTCTCTATTGTCTCTTCATTGGGGAAGGCATTCAAAGAAAGAGTGGACCAGGCCCCTGTATGGGTCACCCTAGCCCATCTCTTCTATACTTTCAAAAATTTACTCGCATTTCTTAACTTTAGATCAGGGGTGTTCACTGTTCAAACATGTGCATGTGGGCACATTTATGCCCGTGAAGCCATTTTGGTGTGCCCATGAATAGCCCCCAGGTTAGGTTTTAGAGACTGGTTAATAGAAAGAATATTGCAATTAAAATCAGATAATAATATTTTTTGTGTTTTATGTATTTATCATATTTTCTGTGCCCACTCGCGCTCCAGCATTTGGAAAATGTGCCCACCTGTGAAAAGGTTTGAGCACCCCTGCTTTAGATTAACCCCCTTTTGTTAGGTCACAAGGTTCTTGTTTATTATGTACTGTGAGTTGCACTTTCATAGCCTTCAGTTTATTGATACTATCAATACTAAAGAGCTATATTTAAAGACTTCAGTGTAACTGTATTACTACATGTTACTACCACATAAAAAGTTTTTGAATGCTAGAGCTTGATTTTGCATTACACTGGAATGATAAAACTGTGAAATTAAAATAAACTTTTCATTTGAAAATCAACTCCTCTGCTACGATAACTATTAATTAATAGTATATAATTGTTCTCTATTTGGTCACCCCCCACAAAGGTTGAAGTGAACTGTTGTATATTTTATTAATTTTAAAAAAAATTCTTAAAGAAGTTTAGGAATCAGGTAGATTATTGCATATTCTTGAAGCTTTATTAAAGTGCTATAATTGTAATGTATATATATGTTTGGTGGTCAGTGAACCTGCTTTTCTAAGTAAAAAAAAAAGTATGCATTTCAAGTAATGGGTATAATTGCCTTCATTATTTTGCCCACAGCCAGTTTTAGTACCCACAGAGTCATTAACCCCTTTGCCAGAAGGATGGGAGGAACGCCAAGATGCCAATGGAAGAACCTATTATGTGAATCACAATGTCAGAACTACACAATGGGATAGACCCACTACGTAAGATAATGTTGCTGGTTTCACTAAAGTTTGCTTTGTTAGTTAATACCACCCATATATATTCAAAAATGGATTGTAAAGTGATCTATGGTAAATTAATTGCAAGAGCAACATATCAGTTTGAGTTTTCACTTAATGTAATAGTAAATGGCATATTTTTAAAAACTTAATGTACCATTTCTTTCACTTAAGAATTTCCTAATTTTATGCATTTTGCTCTAAAATTTGTGAATTTTAAAAGTGGAATGTGGTCTGACTTAAAGTACAATTGGATTGGATTCACATATTTTATAAAAGTGGAAGACCTTAATGTGGGTATTCTGCTTGAATTTTGTATATATGACTTCGTTTTGGATTTGCAGTTGTGTAGTAGTTTTATTTATTTTAAATTATCTCCCAAGTAAATGAGCCATTGTCACTCTTAAGGGAGAACCTCTGATGGGTTTACGAATCCTTACCTCGTGATAAAATCAGCATGAACAAAGATAGATTGGGAGTGAGACCCATTGATAGTTGACTTTCTCATTAAATTTTGTTGTAATGTACAGTATTTGATTTTGGTTAGTGTTTGGCTCAGTAGCCACTTCATCAGTAGAGCAACAACCAATCCAGAGCCTGACTTCTCCATAGAATAGGCCTGAATATGTTTTGAGTTCACACCACACTTAAAATGGAGTATGCTTTATCTGAAGCCTAACCTTTGGTTGGGTAAAGAAAGAGCTACCCTCAAGAACATTTTTTTACTAGTTTGTTTCTAAAGTGAAGCAAATTTACTTGCTTTTTATACATGGCTCAACTGTGTTTGGCTTTGGTTCAAGTTTAAATAAAAACTCAAATGAACACTGGTTGAATAGTATTGAACTTCCCACTCAGACTGAATGAATTAAATTTTTAAGATTTCTTGTATAAATCTAGTTTTAGTCATGTTGTGACTTTTAATTGCTTTTGATCATTCATGATTTTGGTTTTATTATGGACAGACCGTAAGAAACCTGAGTGCATAAGTTTCATTCTGTATGTCCAAATGTAGCAGAAGTTAACCAGTTTGAAACATAATTGCCCTGCTCTTCAAATTCCTTGGGCTTTTAATTTTATTCTTTGAAGCCATAATCCAAATTTATCCTTTGAAAACCCTCAATAGTCATATTAATTTCTGTTTATTATTGCAGATCTCAGAGTTCGAATCAAGATGCTAGAAACCAAATGCGGATGGAACACGCTTTTAGCCGAAGATTTCACATTTCAGTCGATGATAATGAAGTAACGAGAGGAGCTGATAACAGTGCCATTTTGAACAAGGTGAGACTTATTTACATCTGTAGTAGACGCTGGAATATAGTGATCAGTTTACATGAGCTTAAGGGAGCCTGTATTGATACAATCATGTCAGATGGGCTATGTAAGAACCTGCAGGGAATAGTGTTGAAGATGGTAATATTTATATTGTAATGTATTTGAATTTACGAGACTTTTATGGTATGGAACATTAACATTGTATTCAAACCTTATTTTACTTAATACAGGGTGGTCCAAAAGTCCCTATCTATTTTGGTGAAATAGTATTTTAGGATAAAAATGTAACATAATTAATGTATATTTATCAAGCTTAGGTCTAAGATGTGACGTGAGCACCATCAGTGTCTCTGCAAATCTCAAATCTGTCAACTGCATTGTGGAACACATTTTCAAGCATCTCTGGGGTTATTTTAGTGACTGTCATGACAATGCAGATTTGCAGATCCTGCAGGTCTGTAACTCTTGTTTTGTAAACCTCAGACTTTATAAAGCCCCACACAAAGAGTTTAATGGTGTTAAATCTGGAGATTGCTGCCCATGGCCTGTTTCCACCATGTTCAATCCAGCTATTTGGTAAGAGCTCATCAAAATATGCCTGAATGATGTTTGCATAGTGACATGGAGCTCCATCTTGTTGAAAGACAGTGTCAAGAATGCCATCTGAATGAAGGTGGGAATTTGGTTGGTTTTTCACTAGCCTAGATATGGTAATTATGTCTATTAACATTTCGCATGTGTGGAATGTTGCCTCATCGCTGAAGAGAATGTGCTTTAATAAGTTTTCAGTATGAAGTTTTTCAATGAATTCTGTACACATGGCGGCTCGTCTTGGATAATCCTCTTCCTGTAACTCGTGTAGCACTTGAATATGGTAACTTTTCTTTTTTAATGTTGATTTTAAAATCTTTAGAACAATCTTTCTTGGTATGCTCAGTCTACATGATGCTGTGCGAGCCCTGTTCGTCCAGATCTTGCCTCATCATGAACACATCCTGTTCTTTTAAATTTATTGACTAGCTCGCAAATTGCTTTGTTTGTATCCTGGTTTGTAAAATTTTTTAATTTTTCTCGAATTTCTTTGCACTTCCCTTGGATACACACACTACACAGTGTGTTATCACCATCATATGTTCTTGTACATCCATCATCATCTATGGCCTATAGAAAATAAAATAGGAATCTCATTAGTTCAGCAAAATAGATAGGGACTTTTGGACCACCCTGTACTGTATTTACCTGGAGCCATCATAGTTAAGTCAGTAGATCTGACTGGTGTTTTTACAATGCCCATTCTTGTCTTTAATGAGTTTTGGGTAAATTAAATGGTGTAATGGAAGTCCTCTGATACAGTCTGCACCAATATACTTGTAAGAGGATTAATTTTCTTACATGTGTGATACCATAATTCACAGACTATGGATTAATCTTCTCTGTTGCCTAAATGGTTCTGCTGGGTATGTGCACTAGATTACCATGTGTAATACATCACCACCTCTTTCCTGGTTTCTGGTGATTAAGATAGATTTGGAAGACCCACTGAAGGTATTACATAAAAATGACTACAAAATTCTCATTAATTTTGCTACTTCATTTGACTTTATTATAGTAGTAAGCAGTGTAGTTTGTTAAAAATGCCTTAATGGTGCTGATTTAGTTGTGGTTTTATGAGCTAACCATAGAGGTGAACTAGGTAGGCTAGTTGTAGGTTTTTACATCGTCATTGTAAACTTTTCTGAGTAAAGTGTATTAAATCTTTGAGCCATTACAGTTTTCCACTTTTTAAAAGATCACACTGGAAATTATTCAGAAAATCAAAAATGTATTTTTTTTTTCAATGTTTTTTCCCATTGAAAGGTATTATAAGGTCGGATTTTGAAACATTTAATGGTTAGTATGGAAAAACTATACATGCCTACAACATGGTATCATATATGGTAAATACAAATCATTAATTTATCAAATTAAATAACCACAAAATAGGCATTGGGTCCACATAACAAAATTATTATTATTTTGTATCAAAATTTTGCATCGCTAATGCATGAAAATTACTTTGAGAGAAGAAATAATGAAAACACAAAAATTAGACGTCTAAAGGACTTTGTAAAGTCAGTGAATTTTTAAGACAAAGAAATTTATATTAGCTTATCTGAGAGCTGCTTAGATACAAGTGAAGCTTTAGGCAAGGGCATGACTCCAGATTTTAAAAAATTTACTGGAGCACAGCTCTGAATTGACTTTTTTTCCCCTTACACCACTAGATAGGTTAATGATAGTAAACTCTTGAATTGATGACATACCAATTACAAATTGTTTTAGCTAAACATAATAATACAATAATGTACAGTTTATAACTCACCTTAAGTTTATTTATTCATTGCAGCAGCAACAGTGGACGATGTTAGACCTTGTATGTAGGCATTTGTTGTGAATTTACCGCCATGTATGCTTGGCCACTGATCAATGGCTTTCTGTGTGATCATTACAGCAGATCTAGTGCCTGGAGCTGGACCCTCCTTCACAATTCTGCACAGCTTAGTCAAATGAGATGGCTTAATGGATCCTTTGTGTTCAACAATGTAACCAAGAATGGAGAATGTCCCTTCAGCTGGTGCTTCACTCCAGGCAGTTGATCCATCTTTATCAAAATGCTTTAATCTCTCTGTGATTCCTTTCCACAGCTGTTCTATATATTCTGTCAGCCAATTTATCACTGAGTCTTTTGTAAAACTACTTTCAGATCTGGTTCTGGATGGTCTAGCAACTTCAGCAACCTGGTAGTAATCAGAACGTTTCTTGATGTATTTGTAAACTTCATTTAGGATGTAATCCTCAGCTGTTAGTTCCTTTTGCTGCCCTGTGGTATCGTGCTTAAATTCAGAAACTACATCATTTGCATTTCCTCCATTAGCTAATTTGGAAATTGTTTCCATCACTCTTAACATAACAGTTTTCCCTCCTTCTTTATAAAATATATTTTCTACAAATTCTGCACTAACTGTGGTTTTTTGAGCTACTTGCAACATAATCTTTGTTACATAGGAAATCAATACATAGAACTTGGCACTAATTTCTTTCTCTTGTGGATGATCAAAAAACACAATTTTCCACAAATCTGTCAAATTGATCAAATTCGTAATTAACCATGCGAGTATCAGATTTGAGTTTTGGTCTCTTAAAACCAATGATATTGTCAAGAACCATATTGGTATAGTCAAGGCCTGATCTCAGATTTGAAGAGTGATTCTGAATAAAGTCTAAAAGCTCACTTAGTTTACAAATTTTCTTCAATGCATCAATGTGGGCTCTGTTCACAAGATGCATTAAGTCCCATCGAAATTTGAAATTTTCCCCAAACAACTTTTTCATTTCGTTTTTAAATGGCTCGTTGTCCTTACAAAAAGCCCCATCTCCAACCATTCCAGATACCTTGGATTTAATTGCTTCTTCAGATAGTTTCAAGTGATTAGGAGACTTCAACACATCAAAAATTTCATTGGCCAAATAAACTCCTGATTTGCTGCGTACTAAATTTATCCCAGCAAGTTTTACAGTCTTATCTTCTTCACTCATAACTAATACAACTAGCATGCTTAATCCCAAAATTGTTCCAATGTCAGCTGTTATTGTTACTGAAGTTTGTTCTAAGAACCACTTTACAGTTTGTTCTTTAAGTTGATTATCTAATAGCTCACAAATTGTCTCGCACGCATGTGTGCTATGATTCAAATTTCCAACCTCACAACCTGACCTATGTAATACAGCTAGAAGTACTGGATATAGAGCCCATGCAGTGTTTGTTTTCATTATGTAGTATAAGATGTTGCCACATGAGTCTTCTATGCGTTTAGTAGTGTTCCGAGAAGATATTTTCATCACTTCATAAACAGCAGCTCTTTGATGATGCTGAAGTTTAATTAAATGTCTCTTCAGGTGGGTTTTCAGATTTCTAAACCATCTCTCTTGATTTTCTCCTTGTTTGCATACATAGGTTAAATCTTTAACATTGAAGTAACCGTTTATGTTAGAATGTTTGTCTGAAGCACATGCTTTGGGGTCTGTGCAAGCTATGCAATATAATGTAAACATTTTATCATCAGAAGCATCATCAATATCTTCTTGATTATCATCATCTTCATCCTCAACAGCTATATCTACATCAGGTATATTAGTGTCACTATTTGCAATGTTTTCCATTATATCACTTGGTACTGAAAATGAATCATCAGCATGCCCTAGATCCTTCTTTTCCACCAATTTGAATGTAGATTTGATCAAATCATTGTTCAGGATTTCTTGTATTGATTTACACTTGCTTAAATGGGCTATGGAAATGTCAAATTTGTTGCTTTTTGCTTTATTAGATTTGGATGCAACACTTGAACTTGAAGGCATATTTTGACTCTTCTCTTTATTAACCACAACAGCTTGGTGAGTTTCTTTTGTTAGGCGCAAAATTGCATTCAATGTCTTCTGGATTTGGGAATTTTCAAATTCCTCTAAAGCAGTTTTGTTAGTCTGATGCGCAGATTCCTCACTTACCTTTTGTTTCTTAGGTGGAGGAGAAGCACTTTCTTCAGTCTGTGGAACATCTAGTGAAAAAGTTTCATTTTCTAGATTAGCAGTTGAAGAAGTTGGTTCATTTTTCTGAGGTCTAGCACTAGCACATTTTGTGAACAAACTAAATGACTGCTTTGCCGTATCTCTTTGCTGCACTTCATCCTGGTATTTCTTTACTGCAATATCTAAGCTGTGGGCCCAAACTCTGGGACCTCTTGTATTGTAACAAATATTTTTTTTGGAATTAAAATGTTCCTCCCAGTTTTGCTTCTTTGAATATTTGTTCTTGCATTGACCACAAAAGTAACCCCTTTTAACACCCTCACTTTTCTCCAACTTCATCAATATTAGGATCCATTATTGATTATTGACTACCTGAAAAAATACAAAATAAGTAAGTTAGTAAATATAGTATGGTAAAAGTGAGTAAAAGTAAGTAAATATAGTACAATGAAAGTAAGTAAAAGTAAGTGCTTTAAACTTAGTAAAAGTAAGGCAGAGTAAGTAAAAGTAGGTAAGTTAAAGTAAGTAAAAGTAAGTTTAAACTTAACTAAACTTTTCAATTCTGGAGTCATGGTGGATTACTTAAAACTGCACAAGTAATTATCTGGCCAATTTATCAAACCTGGCCGAGATCAATGGAACATAGTCCAATCCTGATAATTTTATATTAAAAAAATATACATTTTAATAAAATTTTAATTATCAAAACATTGAAGCTTAACAAAAAATAAAAATAATTGTTAAATATGGAATTACCACCTAAACTTAAAATAACTAAATTTGTAATTTAAAAAAATTGGTTTGTACAAGAATGTATACGCAAAAAAATTGCATAATGTCTAGTGGATGAACAAAACCCAAACCCAAATTTACTTTTTCTCATGCCTACATCAAAAGAGAGGCATGATAGGCAGCCACATGCCCTACAACCAGGAGCTAGGGCCAATGAAATAATAAGGTATGGTAATTTTCTTTACCATTAGGCAGCACTAAATACTGAAGGCATATAAATTAAACATTAACGAAAACCATTACTTAATAAGGTTTTTTGAAGACGACCTCGAACACAACTTTTGAATGAAAAGATGTAGTGTTATTGTTGTAAACTCTCCACCAATATCTGCTGGGAATTTCCAATGGATGAGGGCAATGGCAAAAAACCATAACCCTATATAGTTTTTTTTTTTTATAGTTAGTATGTGTTGGGTGGGGAAGATAAACTTGTACTCAGTCGGCTCAAATGACTTTATGGCTTCAGTTTTTCTCTCGATTTGAAGGCAACTTCAACTGTAATTTTTTTCAATTTTTTTTTTAATGTAATATAAAGAAAGCTATAACAAAATGACCCTTGAAGGCACTTTATTGGCCACTTCATAATGAACTTTGTCCTTACTCTCTCTCACTTTTATATTATGTAAAATGTATTGTTAACCATTTGTATAGGAATCCCTGTAACCCCTGAGATTTTCATTCATGAGAATTTATATTAGAGTGGAATATCAATGAAAAATATTCAGTCATGACAAGAGTAATTACAAATTATGATGGCCATCTTTACCATAGGCATAATAGTGGTGGTGATGATTTTACTTTTGTGCTAACTACTTGCAAGTCCATTGAACAAAGTTTAGAACATCTGGGCTTGTGGTAATTTTTTTTGATAATTCATATACAGGATGAGAGAGCTTCAAATTGATGCACCAACAGGAAATATGGCTAGTAAATTGGATGACTCGGTTAGGCATTGGTGAAAGCTTGACCATCCCAATGTATCTCTAGTGTTGGACTCACTTACCAAATGCTATTATAAAGAATCCTCTGTATAGAGCTGGTTATTGGGGGGGGGGAAAATACACACACACACCTTACCTTACCTTACCTTACCTTACCTTACCTTTCAAAGGTTCCACGCGATGATTCCTCATATGGTCAAGCTTGTTGTCCCTCTTGAGTTGGTCTGGTGTAGTAGTGAGTTGGATTCTTGTATTCTCCACCTCACATAGCCAGGTATGCCCAGCTCATCAGGGATTGTTCCGAGTCAGGTGTCTAATCTTCTTTTGAAGATGTCCACTGCAACTCCCTTTGTGTTCCTTAGGTCTTTCGTCAGCTGGTTAAACAGTTTTGGTACTCACAACAAAACTTTTCTTCCAGGGTTAAAGATGTTCCCTGTCTCGCCTTTAATTTGGGAACACTACAGTCTTCCTTTTCTATTTTCCACTGTTGTTTGGGGAGTTACAGGGTTCAGAGTAAGATTAGGGACTAGTTTCTCCATTATTTTCCAAGTGTAAATAATGGTGCATCTTTCTCCTCCTTTCTAGTGAATATAGGTTTAGTCCGTGTAACCTTTCCCAGTAGTTTAGTTCTTTGCATCCCTTGATCTTGGCTGAGAAGCTTCGCTGAACCCCTTCCAGCTGTCTAATGTCTTCTTCTTTATATGGGATGTTAGAACCAAGCAGTATTCCAATTTGGGTATGATGAGGGTTTTCAGTAGAGGAAATCATTATATTCCTATCCCTTCATTTAAAGGTTCTCAATATCTGGCCTGTTATTCTCTTTGCTCTGTTTATTGCTATCTTATTTTGTTTCAAATTTTGCATCATCAGTCATTACAACCCCTAAATCTTTTGCTCTAGAATTTCTCTGAATTTCATGTCCATTTGAGGTATAATATTCCATGGATTTTAGGTCTTCTCTTTTTCTGTACTGTAACAGCTGAAATTTCTCGGTGTTAAACTTCATATTGTTGTTTTCTGTTCGTCAGTTTGTAGAGATCCTATATCTCCTGGGTTTCTTATTTTTCTACTGATTTTTGTGTCATCTGCAAAGGATGTTAATGTGCTGTCTCTGGTAATGTCCTCATCTTTGTCAGTTAACATGATTATGAAGAGTAGTGGAGCTAATACTGTTGTTGTTGGTTACCAATCAGCCCACCCTGATTGAGCAAGCTGGCGGCATGCAGGTAACTGATTGCCCTCTCCGGAGTGGACCAGAGGTTTAGCGCACGCACTAGTGATGTGTTCAATGTTGTGCTAGAGCAGTACAGTCTGTTATAATGTATTCAATTTTGTGGTGTGTCCTGGCACAGGTGGTAGGTGTCATCTGTGGAGTTGTCTAGTCTGTGTTTATATGTCTAAGTTGGGGTGATGTCCACATCGGAATCGTGCTAAGTTAACTCAATCTGATTTGCTCAGGCTGGTTGGTCTCTAACCTGTCAATGGGTGGCAGCTCTGTACCAAGGACTGTATTTGGACTGAGTCGTGTCAGTGCTTTATGGATTAGGTGTGTGTGTGTGTACAGTATGTGTTTTCTGTACTGTGTGATGTCTGTAGTGTGTGGTATGGAATGGAGTATTTGGTTCTCTCTCTGGTGTTACCTTAGTGGTGCAAGGTGTTGGTGCATGATTATACATGTAGTAGCAAGGGTGTTGTGGGTTAGTTGTCACTGCTGCCATGAATTGTGTTCCCCTCATGTCTAAATGTTCCCTAACTTTCAGTATTTTTGTTTGTGTACAGGTGTTCTATTGATGATGTTTGAGTACATCCTGTAATGATATGAAGTGCATTGTTTTGTATTGTCTGTAAGGTGTTTGTGTGTGTGTTTGAGATAATGGGTGCCCAGCATGGGCTACCATAGTCCATAACTGAGTGAATATATTGTTTGTATATGAGTGATGATGTGTCCTGCTGGTGTCCAAAGTTTGTGATTGTTAGTACCCTAAGCGTGTTAACTTAAGTCTTGACATACATTTGTTTTTAATGTCCTGAGTGTGGTTTGGGAAAGATAATGTGTTGTATATGACACCAAGTATTTTGGTCCTAAGAGTTTGTGGAATGTTGGCATTTAGTGTAAGCTGTGGAGTTATCTGGTGTCCTTTTGTGTTGCTTGTTAGCAAGGTGATGGTTGATTTTGTGGGTGGTACTTTGAGTCTATTGTGAGAGAGCCAGTTTTTTATACCGTTTATTAGGGTGACAACTTCTTTTAGGGATAAAATTTGAAATTCAAAAACATTTGCTGGCCATTTGTCCAATGCTGCCACCCTATGAGGAAACACCGTAGACGAAATCTCATGGAATTTGGAAAGCATTTAGGGGTGCCTCGAGTCACATGAATGAAACTGTCGCGTGGAAGAAATTTCAAGAATGAACTAGTTTCGACAACGCTTCAAAAACAAAAATGTTTCGAGAATGCAAGTGTATTATATAATTTAATAGAATTGCTTCCTTTATTTCATACTATAGATTATGCAAATCGATTAATTTATTTCATTAAATTAAAATTTTCATAAATAAATCGTTAAATAATATGATGTGTATCAATCTTCGGATGATCAGCTTTTGGTGCTTCAAGTTCATTTTGCATACGACTGCCTGACTGAAAACAACGCTTAGAAGTTCTCTCCCGATTCTTTTAAGATATCTAAGGTAATATTTTTTATTTTGATACATTGATTATATTATTATTGGAAATTGTTCTAGAAAAGTTTCATTAATTGTTGGCATAGTTTGATGTTTAAATTATATAAATTTGGAACTGAATTTGATTTCCTATGATAATATATATACGAGTATATAAATATATATACAGGGCCGTCGAGAGGGGGGGTCAGGGGGGGCCAGTTCACACCCAACGAAGTGCTCACTGTTCACTGGGACGGAAAAATTCTACCAGACGATGAAGGTGGTTGGTGTGACTGACTAGCCATTTTCGTAACCGGAGTTGATACCGAGAAGCTCTTGGGTGTACCTAAGCTGACATCAGGAACGGGTGAGGTCATCGCCTCGGTGGTACATGCTGCGCTCAAAGAATGGAATGTGTCAGAAAAGGTATCAGCTATGAGCTTTGACACTACAGCTTCAAATACTGGTTACTTGTCTGGGGCATGCGTAATTTTGGAGCAGAAACTCGGCCGCCGACTCTTATACCTTGCATATCGCCATCACATCCTAGAACTTGTCGTTGAGAAGGTGTACATGGAATGCATGGGACCATCATCTGGTCCAGATATCCTCCTATTCTCCCGCTTCAAAGAGACGTGGAATACAATTTGCCAAGATAAGTACAAGACCCTGTCAGACCTTCCATCGAGTCTGAATGAGAATCGAGAAGAACTGATCGCTTGCTGGAATCTATATCTGACAAAACATCAGCCGAGGGATGATTACCGTGAATTCTTGGAGTTGTCGATTACATTCCTTGGAGGTAATTTACCTAACTTTAGGTTTCGGTGACCTGGAGCACTTCACCGAGCATGTTGGATGGCAAAAGTAATTTATTCATTAAAAATCCTGCTGCTTTCCCATCAGTTCAGACTTACAACTCGTGAAATGTCTGGCTTAAAACGATTTGTATTTTTTGCCCTGGAGTTATATGTCAGCGCGTGGTTCACGGCCAGCAGTCCTTCATCTGCTCCCGCGAACGATTTGAAGCTTCTTCAAGACCTAGCAAAGTACCATGATGAAAAGATCTCAGCATCCTGCCTTAGTGTCCTCGGTCGTCACTTATGGTACCTCAGCGAGTACTTGATTGGTCTCGCACTCTTTGATAAAGGTATCAATGCAACGACGAAAAAGAATATCGCTCAATCAATCCTCGAAAAAGAAGCTGCTGAAGATCCTCCAAAGCGAGCCCCAATACCTGCTGTTTCTTCCATTTCAACAAAGCAGCTCTCGGACTTTGCCTCGAAAGGATCAAAGCTTCTCTTTGAACTTCTAAAAATTAATGATGGTTTCTTGTCCAAGGAACCAGAGACCTGGCCGGATGACGAAGATTTCAAGACTGGTTTGACTATAGTTGAAGGACTAAAAGTCGTCAATGACATGGCAGAGAGGGGAATTGCCTTGATCCAGGCCTTCAATACAAAGATTACGAAGAATGAAGAACAGCGCCAACATCTCTTGCAGGTTGTTGAGGATCATAGGAAGTCTCAGCCTGGTACATTGAAAAAGGGGTATGGCTTGAGGAAAAGCAAGAATTAATGGGTGGTCTACAATTGAATGAAAGACACCCTGGAATATATTTAGTAAATATATTATTTACTTATTACGATTGGAGTATGCCTGCACTTAAACTTTATGAACTAAAACTAACGTTTATTTACATTAATTAAAAAAATATTAATTTATTTTTACTAGGTAATGAATAATTAATTTTTGTTATAAGGAGAATTATTTACCTCACTTAAGACACCCTTAAATATTATCTGAATGACCTAATATTTACAGTACATTGTTTTCTCATGTAGTAGCAGCATTGAACAAATGGCCAATAAAAAACTCCAACTTTCGATTTTTATTGTCACCCTACTGTTTATGTATGTTTGTAGGTTATTTGTAGCAGTGTCGATGTTAAGTGATGCCATCTGCATATGATGATAAGGTCAGCTTGTTATCTATGGGTGTTGGAATGTCATGCATGTATAAGTTGAACAGTGTTGATGAGAGAACAGAGCCTTGAGGGTCCCTGTTCGGAAAAAGCTTGTTTTTGGATGACTTGCCATTAAATGTGACATGTGAGTATCTTCCTGATAGATAGTTGCTCAGCTACCTTTTGGTGTTATTGTGCATGTTTGTGTTGAGTATTTTGTTTATGAGAGTGAAGCGTGGGATAGCATCAAATGCTTTACTAATGTGTACATTGAGCTGGTCATCTGGAATTGATGCCATCCATGATGTGAGGTTAGTGAGTAATGTCGTGATTGAGTGGTGAGGTCTGAATCCATGTTGAGTAGGTGATCGTGGTATGTGTGGGTTGGTGATTTGTAAGATTAGTCTGTTACTTTGGAAGGTGTGCATAGTAGTGATGGGTCTGTAGGAAGCTGGTTCTGTTGGATTTTTGTTTGGTTTGAGTAGTGTAATAATTTTACCTTGTTTCTATGTCAGGAATAATAGTGTTGGTATGAATATGTGCTGATGTTTGTGAGAGCTAGTATTCCCTGTGGGCCCAAGTGTTTAAGGTGTATGTTAGATATGTTGTCTGGTCTAGTAGCCTTTGAATTCTTAATGTTTTTGATGATCTTGGTGGTTTGGTCTGTATTGAAGGGTGTAATGGTTGTGTTGAATCTGTAGGTTTTCTTTTGTCTGGCTGTTTGTCTGTCTGCGTGTTTCTGGTTGTTGTTTAATACTGTTCCTTGTGGTACTGAGCTGAGGATCTCTGATTTTGATGAGGGTACTCCTTATACTGTAACGACTTACTGCCACTCACTAAGGAAATTATATATCCATTTCCCTACTTTTCCTGTTATTCCCATATATTTCAGTTTATGTATTATGATTCCATGGTCACACTTGTCAAATGCTTTGGCAAAGTCTGTGTATAGTACATCGTAGTTTTCATTACTTTCATGTGCATCAATAATGTTGTAGTATTCCATTAGATGTGATAGGCATTATCTGCCTGACTGAAACCCATGTTGGTTATCATTAAATTTTTTCAGTTTCCAAAAAGTCATAGCTTTTCTAACTATTCTTTCAAATATTTTAGTGAGATGAGATATAAGTGACACTGGCCTATAGTATTTGGCCTTGGATCAATCTCCTCCTTTATAAATTGGGACTATGTTCATGCTGTTCAGGATAACTGGTATTTCTCCCATGTCTAGTGATTGTCTCCATATTCAATATAGGGGCTCAGCAATTGCATTCTTGCAGTTTTTGATCAGTGTAGCATTCCATTTATACGGTCCTGCTGCTGAGTGTTAGTTTCCCTATAGCTTGTGTAATATCATATATCGTAAAGTCAAAGTTCGTTATAGTTTTCCCTTGTAGTTCTTCAAAGAAAGTGTTTCTATCACCCATCAATTTGTCAGTGTTTGGGATACTAAAAGATGATTTGTACTGAGCTCTTAATGTTTCAGATACTTCTGTTAGATCATCAGATAAAGCATTGTTCTCATTTTTTAACAGTGCGATAGTTGCATGGTTTTTCGACTTTCTTTTTACAAAATTATAGAAGTACTTTGAGTTAGCCTTTATCGCTTCTATAGCATCATCGTCGTTTTATTCTGTATGCTTCTCAATTAGTTCCTGTATGCCATTGTTGATACTTTGCAATTTATCATTTAATATTTTTCTTATGTTATATTTACAGTTACTTAATTTTGCAGTCACTCTTTTTCTCTTTTGGAACAATGCCCTCTCTTTTGTCTCTCAAACCTCCTGCTCTTTACTCTTTGTTGTATTTTTGGGACATGTTTTTCCACAATTTCTAATGTGTTCTCTAAAGTCATTAGCATCTCCTCCATTGTCTTGGCCTCGAAAATGGTTTTCCAATCTATTACTTCCATGCTGGATGTATCATCATCATAGTTTATAGCTTTGGAGTGAAAATAAAAAATTTCAAATTTGCTTCTTTCTGTTGTGTGTGTGCTTTCCTTTCCTGTTGCCTTTATTGTATTCCTTTATATTATTATTTCAGTGATGATGTGGTTCAATATCGTAGTTGGGGATATTTCTACATTATCAATTAGGTTGCTGTTTGTGAATACCAAATCTAGGTAGTTGGTTTTTCTTGTTTTCTGTTATTTCTTGTGTTAACATAAATTCATCAGCTAGAGCTAGTACGGTAGCATTTTTACCTGCTCCTGGTCTTTTCATGTGCCCCCTTGTCCTAGTGTATGCATATTTTTCCTATCCTTTTATATTTCATGAATGAGAAATTAAAATCACCACAGAGAAAAATATTTGGGGTGGGAGAGTGTAGATCTTTTACCCAGTTTCTTGCCTCTGTGATGGAATCTGAAAATTTTGAGGTTGGTGTGTTTGGGGGGATCTGTACATTACAATTAGTACCATATTTAATTTTTCAACTTTTGCTGCTACACATTCTACATAGCTGTTTGAGGTACTTAGTCATTTCTGCCATTTGCCTTTCTGTGTGTAAATAGCACATCCTCCTTTACATCTCACTGTTTTGTTGGCTATAGTCTATTTGTATGTCTTTTTTGTCAACACAGGACTCGCAATTTTCACAGTTTGCCTGGCAGTCCTTTAGATGAGTTTCTGTGATGCATGCAAAGTAGGGTGGAGTGTATTTTTATGAAAATCAATATTTAAAAAATCAGGGGTGCTAGATAGATGTCAAATGTCTAAAACTGAACATTGGTAGTGGTTTTGGGTAGTTACAAGTGATACTGCATCAGCAACCACACCCTACATGTATCGCATCCATATGCAACTGTAAAAAACCCTGTATTTTGCCTATTTTGGGTTCTATAATAGGTAGAAACACAATCTAAAAACTGTTATGATTTTTTTTGATGCTGAGATTGATAAAATTATTTCCAAAAGTGTACAGAGTTTTAACACATTTTCATGAAAAAGTAATGCATATTGACCATATATTACAAATTTACACTATAAAATTTCATCAAATAAATGTAGAATCTAAACAAATTCTTGCTTTGTATTAAACTTTATCAGTTTACAGGATTTTATACACTGCCAGATCATGCCATCTCTACTATTGAACCCAATGACAGCTGCAGATGCCTCAGTCACAAGCTTGATATGGCATTCTACCACTTGATTGTGGCATGGATGTTTGAACTTCAAAGGATTTTTTCTAATGTTCGCAAGTTCAGTTGATGTAAGATGGGTAACTATTGGAGGCTCTCCTGTCAAGTTATCAAGGTTACTCATCTTGTCATACCAGTTAGCATTTTCATTGATTATAGGCACCTTAAATTTCCTGACAGTGCAATCTCTTGTATAACTCAAACTGTCATATCATCATCATCATCATCATCATTCACATCATCCTCAACTTCCAAATCTCCGCTGGTGAAATTCATTTTGACTCTGATGTCCTGGGTTGTTTTCTCTACTTCACCCATCAGTGCCAGGATCTTATTTATTGCAGTGTTTCTTCTCTCCCTGTCCTCATCACCAAGCATTGATATTATAATGTTTTCGGGGTTAGGAAAAAAAGCATTCCTCCTCAGAGTTTTTAGGGCAATGTCTTTTACCTTCTTATTAGGAAACTTGGAGATTCTGCTCAGCATTGAAAAGAAGCTTCTTGAACCATCAGTCACTGAGTGATTCTTCTTTATTTCAAACCAGCTGGGGAAATACACTTTTAAACAGAACTCAACAACAGTTATCAATACTGAACTTGGCTTTTTCTGTGAAACAGAATGAATCTGAGTATTCTACAACCTAATGTCAGCCATCTTGAGTGATTTAATGGCCCAACTTCTAAAAGCTGAAGGTCCTTTTTCAATAGTCCTTAGCATGACTGCCATGCATATTCTATAATCATAGTATTGGTCACAACTGAGATCATCAATTATATCATTGGGCAATATAGCAAAATTCTGATTTCTGATTGGCTTAAATTTGACAACACATCCCATTCAGAAACCATACCACCTAGCTGTTTTCCTATTGGCCCTGGAAAACTATCAGGGCTCTTCATAGTCCCATCGAGCTCCATGAAAACATCACGAAGAGGTAGCTCATTACAGTGTAAGAGGCATATGATTCTTTGCAGTGGTCTTCCAATAAGCTCTTCAAAGACTCTGATTGCCCCCTGAATTATGTCCAGTCATCACTGCAGTTCCATCTGACCTCATGACTTGCAGGTTGTTTTCCAGATCAGTGTCATTCACTGCTTCATAGAGACTTAGTGCAATTGATACACCATTCCCATTCTCTGGGGTAACATGTGTCAGATAATGTCCTGAAACATTTTAAACAAAATTTAAGGAAATAATAAATGTATTTGAGATCAGTAGATTACCAGGTATGACCAATGAACATATATAACTATTGCATAGTTCTTACTCCTTAATGTTACTAAGACCAAATTTGTGCTATCCACTAAAAATTTAAAACATACCATACAGAAAACAGTGGTGCTTACCCTGTTCTCCGACTGTAACATAGTGCTTTTCTACTTTGGTTTGTTGATAATGTAGCCCCTCTAACTCTGTAGTTGTCACAGTACCATCCTGTCGGCCATCAACATAAATGCTGTCCACTAAACCAAAGATTACTTCTTCCTCAGCTCTGATCTGTTCACGGTACATACACCGTTGCCTTCGTAGTTTACTCCTGTATTAATGAAAATTGTTTACAAATTTATAAGGCTGGAGGTAACACTGATAAACAGGAATATGTACAACAGGAAACAGTGAACAGTGATGGGCTTAAATACTGACTTTTATGCCTGAGCCCAATATATTTGAAATTTATTTTTCCATGTTACAATGTATAATATGTATAATTAAATAAAATTACTTTACTACTTATTTGTAGTAGTAATTGTAATTTTGTTAAAAAAGCTTAGGAAATGTGGATGAAAATGTAATCATGATGATTTGGAAATCTTACCTGTCAATGACATTAGTAGTGTTATCATCAGTGATAATGCCAAAATCTTTTAAAACTGCTGACGCTACCGCTGCACCTTCTCTGTCGGAAGTTGAATACCTGCAAGATTGTATTTTAAAGTTGAGAAAAATGATATCCATTTTAAAGTCTACTGAAATGACATGGTACAGTTATTAAAGAACAATCACAATTCACAAGTGCTAATTTACCTATCAACAGCTCTGCACAGGTTCTCCAGATCTTGGTAATTACAATGAGAGGAACCAGCAGTCTGTGGATCATCTTGAGAGTCTTCTGATGGAGTTTCGCTAGAGCTACCACTAGTGTCTGGACTGTCTGGTTGAGGTTGTGATGCACTTGCCTCTTCTCTCTGGCTTCATTCACAACAATTAATATGACTAGATGACTAGATTTACTATGCCAATATATATATATATATATAAAACATCGAAGGTTTAATTAAAATGGTTCAAGTCATGATGTACTTTCTGACTAACCATAATTCCACTCATTGTTCATCAATTATTCTTCTCCTGTATATAACATCTGCCTCTGTGAGCTTTTCCTCAAATCTTGAACAGTATCCTAGCCTCTCAGATTTTTTATCCTCGTAGAAGGAGAAACCATCCCGAGTCATCCTCAGTTTAAACTACTACTACAGTTTTTGTCATTGAGAAAGATCCTCAGAAAAAATATCATAAACAATCAAGCTCTTTGACAAACAATTCTAGTTTTGTCAAATAGGTTGAACTCTCTCTTTGTGACAGAGTATCAATGAAACCTGTTGATGCATTTTTGAAGTTGAAATATTAAAAAAAATAGATATTATTTTCTTAATTAAAAATTGTGGTCACAAATTGCTTAAATATTTTTTAGTTCAGAAATTTTGGCTGAAATACATAGATAAATTAATTCACAGGTTTACAGAGCACATCACAACAAAATTATATTTAAAATAAAAAATTTACTATTGGCTAAGAAGACATTCTTGTAATTAATTTAGTACTACCCAGGATAGAAAGTTATGATGACTTACCATGAAAAGTCTGCTGCTAGTTTGTCCACCTTCATCTCAATGGTGCGCAAGGATAGTGGATAAACATTACACCAAATCCATTGTTTCCTCAACTCATCTGCAACTTTTGTGATGTTTTCCTTGGTTTTCCGGTTTGGCTCCTTAAGTAGATGCTGAACAACTTGTCCAGCGGTAGGTAATTTTCGATTAGGAAAACTGTTAATGGATGGAAAACTATGGCCACCATCTAAGACTTTTGTTGTCTGGCTTCTGTTTCATAAGTAACTAAAAATCTTGAAGACGTTAAACTAGTGTTAATTGAATAGGTTATAAAAATTCTGAAAAATAGAAGTAAATATAAAGTAGGTTTGACAAAAACAGCTACTGATTTTAATTTAACTCAAAAAATATGTTTATACATCAATGTACACTTTTGAAAATAATTTTCTCAGCATCAAAAAATCATAAGATGCACTTTTTAGATTGTGCTTCTAGCTATTATAGAGCCCCAAATAGGCAAAATAGTTTTTTTTGTCGCATGTGGGTGTGGTAGTGGTACATATATGAGTGTGGTTGCTGATGCGATATCACCAGCAACCACCAAGAACCACCACCAATGTTCATTTTTAGACATTTGACAACTATTTAACACCCCTGATTTTTGAAACTAAAAAATCACTCCACCCTAATGCAAAGTCTGCTCCAGCATCTTGCATGAGTCCTTTCAGGTATGAAACTTTGTCTCGGGAATGGTTTGATTTAAGGTCCTGAATGTTAGCTAGGATTATTTTTATTTTTTCTCTATCATTTTCGTATACAGGTGGTTCTGATTTATTTTCCAATAGGGGTGCTGGTTTCATTGCCTTGTGGTTCTGACAATTTCTATTTTTATCTTTGTCAGTACCTTTTGTCCCGATAACGCATGAAGTGTCTTTGTGCGTGCCTTCTGTCCGGCTCTCAGATTCCTATATTTGTCAGCTGACTTTGTAATTGCTGGATAGTATTTAGCAGCTGAATTGTATTGACTACATCTAAAAAATTGGTACCCTTCTTTGATGATAATTTTTCCTGTTCACCCGTCGCATTCCTTTGAGGGTGGTGGTAACAGCATTTTTTTCTGTATTTGCAACTCTCATATCTTGCATAGGTGTTGCAGACTGTAAAATGGCGGAACTTGCATTTCTTATCAAATTTGCAATATCTACTTGTGTAATGCATGTTGCATAATGTGGGATGTGTATATATGCATTGCCCATCCCAATATCTGCAGTTCCCTTTCACGTAGTATTTACATAAGATATTTTCTACGCTTCCATTTCTTGTTTTATTATTATTTTCAAAGTTCTTAATTTTGGTGGTATCATTATTTTTCTTTGGCTATTTATTTTCTATGTTTTTAGTTATCTTTTTATCATTTTGATCATTTTGATCATTGGAGAGTTTGACTACCACACAACTTTCACATTTCTTTTCTTTCATCTGTCTTTGTTCTGTATTATTGTTTATTGTTGTTCGTTAGTTCATCCTCTCCCATCCACCCAGTTTTTCATTGGGACATTTCCAGACCCTTGTCCCCATTATTTCATTCTTTTTTGTAACATTTGAGTCTGCTATCTCCATTTCTTTAAAAACTGCGAATAAATTTGCCATCTGTATTTGATCCCCATGACGTGTTTCACATTTGAGAAGTTATTTCCCTATCACCTCAATTCATGTAGGTAGTCTTGCAATTTCTGACAAAAGTCGCATCTAATTGCTGGGTCATTCTCTGTCAGATCAACCAGTGCCTAACACCCTCATCTCTCAGATTTTGCTGAAATTTGGTTTATAGGGAGTTTGTGGTCCCTGAATCCATTTCTGAAATTATAAGGTCAATCCGACCAACGGTTCAAGAGATATGACCTCAGGAAATTTTAGGTCACTTGCGAGGTCACTAACATTTGGCGACCCATAACTTGGGTAATAATGGTCACAATTATATAAAAGTATATATATTTAGAATCAGAAAATGACAAGGAATCCAAATATGCAAGTGTTAGAACTCTAGGTTGAAAAATAAAAAAGTTACACTGTAACCAAAATTTGAGGTCACGATTTGACCTCTGGGGTATCAAATGAGAATTTTTTTTTTAAATGTAAAAAATGAAGGCATAGGCATTGGCTATTAGAATCAGCAAAAAAAAGTTTGTTAGTATTTTTCATGTAACTAACATATAAGTGAACACCATATTCATAAGTTGTGCGTCAATTCTACCTATTTTTTCACACTTAAGCTCATAATTTGACCTATAGAAATTAAAATTACATTTTTTTTATAGATATAAAAACAAAGGCAAAAAATGTAAAATTGTATTTCACTGCTAATCTACACTGGCAATAATAGTTATAATAGTGAAAGGGGAAGACCTACTTAGAGGATTCATGTGCTAGCCTAATACAATTTTTGTATGCTCGATGCTCTCATCAATTTCTTTTTGTGGAAAAATGTATTGAATTCTGCTGCCTCCTCTTAGGGTAGGACAACTCATTACAGTTAATATATGATGTCCTGGCACTGCACATGAATCCTTGTTTGATGGATAATAATATGCACTTGATCCTGATGACCCAGAGGGATGTAGAAAGTTCACAGTGAAATCATCAAACTCTTCACAATATTCCTCCACAATTCCATACCAAACTTGCATGTCATAAATGCAGCCAACATACTCTCCTGGTTTGACACATTTTAGGTTACCAAGCATTGCAGGTTCATTAGTAAAATGACTTTTCCTTATTCTTTTCTTTTCTCCAATGCCACTTGAAATGGGATACACCATCAGTTCTTCCTTGTTTAGGGGAACAAATCTATGATATTTCTGAGTTCCAGGAATAGCCCTACTATCCTTGAATCGATGTTCCAACCGTTCTTCTGCATCTTTCAAATCAGCTGTAGTTACAAAGAAAAAATTTATCTTCTTGCTCAAGTTTTCTTCACAAAACTGAAACATGTGTTCTGGTGTAAGAATTTGCCTCTCTGTCATTCTCTGCAAACTGGCACGAGCAGTAGCTCTTTTCACTGTTCCTCCAATCCCATCACATGCATTTTTGCCATGGGATGTAGCAAAGAAGTGCCATTCACAAGACAGACCAAAATCCTCTTCATGGTAACAGAGATTTGTGAAGTTGTATCTGTTCTTATATTGGCCAGCACATCCATCTGAGAAATAGTGCACCTTCTTCAATTGTGGGCATCTGAATTTAACATATGTCATAAGCTTCAATATGAATGAGTAAACCATTATAGTGTTGTGTTTTAGTGATGCAGATAAGAAACAGACACTAAAATGGCTAAGTTCCTGGTCTGCAGATGATCTATAATAGATGACAAAAGGGTGAACTGTACACTGTGAATTGTCCCAGTGAAACCCTTGGGCAGCATCCTGGACAATGAAAGAATAATTCTCAGAGAAATCACCTACTATAACTACCTCGCTCTGAGGTGGTAGTGTTTCTTTCAACTGCTTGAAGTACTGTGATTGTTGCTGAGCAACAAAGTGATGACGAACCATGCGGGATATTTTCATGCTTAGGGATGATAAGTATTCATGAAGTGGCTCCACCTTATCAACCATTGTACAACGGTCAACAGTCACCCATTGCTTGTAAGATATTTCATTTGGAGCTGATTTCACACTGTCAAGTAACTCAAGAAAATCCAGGACACCCTCTTCTCTTGGGCAATCATTGCAAAGTTGCATCATGCAAGTCTCTCTTTCTGTACTGCAGACACTGTAATCCATAAGATCCTTGTATGAAAGACCTCTTTCTCCCAATGCAGCCAGCTGCAATTTTGGATTTTGATGGTATGTGCAGACACAGACAGAATGAGTCCCACCACTACCGGCAAGCACACAATATGATGGCCGTAATTTTGCAAATGTGGAAAATCCTATTTTGGGATTCTTTTCATCATTTTTATATAGTTCAAACATCTCTCTTAAATTCCCGAGGACCAATCGTTTTTGCACCTTCATTGCACCTTCAGCACTGATAACTTTCACGCAATCCTTTTGGCCAGGACACATACGACTAACCTCTTCTGACTCATAGAATCTTCTAACTATATCTTTGTGTTCTTCAGATATCACTTTTCCTTTGCTCATTAGTGGAATCTTCGGAAGGATTCCATGTTCTGATTTAAGTGAACGGCTTCTTTTCACCATGTATGTTGTAGTTTGAAAGAAACTAACTGTTTTTTCAATTGTGTATGGTGAGTGTCAATATTTGTAGTTTGTGATGGTGACATTTGCTCTCCAGGAATGACTGTTTCAATTCATTCATTAATTTGTCTAGATGTTTTTCAGATTTAGTTTCAGGTTTTGAAGTATCACTTACCTCCTTGGTAATTTGAACACCATAACTGAGTTCTAGCCTCTCCTTCAGGTGTTTCTGAGCAGATGATAGCTTACCACGAGCCTTGCGCTTTTTCTGGCTTAATGACAGCCCTTCTGAAAAGAACAGAAAAAAAGGTTCACACACCTGAATATTAGTAATTAAATATTAATTATAGTACCTTAAATGCTATATAATTGGCTATATAGTAGATCAAACAGACCTTGTAGTAAAGTATAAGTTATTATATTAATTTATTACTTACTTTTTTAACTGGTGTTTGGTCCAGAAATGCTAGAACTGGTTCAACTGAAGTTGAAGGATTTTCCTTTATCAAGCAATCACTGTCATTGTCCAGATCTTGAATTGAAGAGATGTTACTCAAGCCACTGATAGTAGATGATTCATTTGAATCCTGCTCAGACTCGTTGTTTTCGGTGGTACTAAGTATAGTGGGGTTTTTCATTATCAGTGTCCAGCAGTTCACACACAACAATGAGTCTTTTTTTCACTCTTCCAGCACATTTTTCAACAAGTACATCAGTCACTTTTCTAAGATTGATTGTTATGCATTTCTTGTGTTTTTGAATAGGGTCCTGGCAGTATTTCAAGTGCCGAACCATTGTATTTTGATCTGTAAAGATATAGGATTTACAATTAGGTAAATATATTTTTTAGAAAATATATAGCTATACACACTTAATATTTTAGGCCTTGATAGTCTCTGAGGCTCATTAAAACACCATACCCACAGCCACCCACAGTGCTGGCTGGAACTGTACTAACCTGTAGACAAGGAATTTTGCAAACTATCTGTGTTGATTCTGCACTTAGACAAGTAGCAACATGTTTCAACAGGTTTGTTTAGGCTACATGTGAGCTTAGTCTTCCCCTTTCACTATTATAACTATTATTGCCAGTGTAGATTAGCAGTGAAATACAATTTTTATTAAATTCTTGGAGCTTGAGGTCAAATTGATAGCTAAGATATAAAAATTCCTTGAAATGACAAGCAATTATAAATATGGTGTTCACTTATAAGTTAGTTACATGAAAAGTACCAACATAAACAAACTTTTTATGATTGTTTCTATTAGTCAGAACTCTGACTTTGTTTTTTATATCTATAAAAAATGTAATTTTAATTTCTATAGGTCAAATTATGAGCTAAAGTGTGAAAAAATAGGTAGAATTGACGCACAACTTATGAATATGGTGTTCACTTATATGTTAGTTACATGAAAAATACTAACATAAACAAACTTTTTTTGCTGATTCTAATAGCCAATGCCTATGCCTTCATTTTTTACATTTAAAAAAAAAATTCTCATTTGATACCCCAGAGGTCAAATCGTGACCTCAAATTTTGGTTACAGTGTAACTTTTTTATTTTTCAACCTAGAGTTCTAAAACTTGCATATTTGGATTCCTTGTCATTTTCTGATTCTAAATATATATACTTTTATATAATTATGACAATTATTACCCAAGTTATGGCTCGCCAAATGTTAGTAACCTCGCGAGTGACCTCAAATTGCCTGAGGTCATATCTCTTGAACCATTGGTCGGATTGACCTTATAATTTCAGAAATGGATTCAGGGCTCACAAACTCCCTATAAACCAAATTTCAGCAAAATATGAGAGATGAGGGTGTTAATTTCAATTTTTTTTGGTTGATCTGACAGAGAATGACCCTGCTGCGTTTTCAGTTGTCTCCAGATTACACAGATTGCAGGTTAAATGAGAATTTGGACCCATGGCCATGCTATTCATTAATTAACGTAAAAAGAAATACTCTCATTTCTTTAATTTCTTTTTGATAGTCGAGGGTTTTCTGACATTTGCGTTTTATGACCTTTTTCCTGCTTTGTTTCAAAGTTTCTTGAATCAAATGCCCAACTGTATTTAGTTTTCAATATATTTAAGGGTGTTCTTACACCCTTAAATAAAATGTGTCAGTTTGGTTATATCATTGAGCTTTAGTAGGTTCAGCTCTTTAAATAATGCACTAGAGTGATCAAGGAAATCAGCATCAGATAATAACCTTATTGCTCATTTTTGGATGACAAAGATACCATTTAATGCGTTGTTAGTGGAGTTTCCCCAAACAAGGGTGCAGTATGTTATATATGGAAGGACACGAGTATAATAAAGTCAATAAAACCTGTTTAGGGACTACATTTCTAAGTTTAAACATTATAACAATGCTCCTTAAAATCTTTCACAATATAATTTACATAATCACTCCATTGCAAATTGTTGTTTAACATTACACCAAGAAATTTTGTTCCAGTACACTCCTTTATAGCAATTTCATTAACATTAAGTTCATCAAGATATACATTTCTTTTATTAGTAAAAATCATGAAATTTGTTTTACTGATATTTAGGAAGTTTATTGGTGGTCAACCATTTCATTACACTGATGAATTCTGATTAAATACAGTAATCCCTTGTTAAAGGTGGTTTTGCATATATGCAGGTAAGCCACACCATATGTAAAATGCTAAATTTGAACAGATAAATATTGTGCACCAGTTCCACGTGTAGTACAATTACGTACTGTGCAGTGCACCTAGTGAGTCAGCTGCCACCCAGTTGCTAGTGACACACCATGGCTGGTTGCCCAGTTGCTAGTGACGCACCATGGCTGGTTGCCCAGTTGCTAGTGACACACCATGGCTGGTTGCCCAGTTGCTAGTGACACACCATGGCTGGTTGCCCAGTTGCTAGTGACACACCATGGCTGGTTGCCCAGTTGCTAGTGACACACCATGGCTGGTTGCCCAGTTGCTAGTGACACACCATGGCTGGTTGCCCAGTTGCTAGTGACACACCATGGCTGGTTGCCCAGTTGCTAGTGACACACCATGGCTGGTTGCCCAGTTGCTAGTGACACACCATGGCTGGTTGCCCAGTTGCTAGTGACACACCATGGCTGGTTGCCCAGTTGCTAGTGACACCATGGCTGGTTGCCCAGTTGCTAGTGACACACCATGGCTGGTTGCCCAGTTGCTAGTGACGCACCATGGCTGGTTGCCCAGTTGCTAGTGACGCACCATGGCTGGTTGCCCAGTTGCTAGTGACGCACCATGGCTGGTTGCCCAGTTGCTAGTGACGCACCATGGCTGGTTGCCCAGTTGCTAGTGACGCACCATGGCTGGTTGCCCAGTTGCTAGTGACGCACCATGGCTGGTTGCCCAGTTGCTAGTGACGCACCATGGCTGGTTGCCCAGTTGCTAGTGACGCACCATGGCTGGTTGCCCAGTTGCTAGTGACGCACCATGGCTGGTTGCCCAGTTGCTAGTGACGCACCATGGCTGGTTGCCCAGTTGCTAGTGACGCACCATGGCTGGTTGCCCAGTTGCTAGTGACGCACCATGGCTGGTTGCCCAGTTGCTAGTGACGCACCATGGCTGGTTGCCCAGTTGCTAGTGACGCACCATGGCTGGTTGCCCAGTTGCTAGTGACGCACCATGGCTGGTTGCCCAGTTGCTAGTGACGCACCATGGCTGGTTGCCCAGTTGCTAGTGACGCACCATGGCTGGTTGCCCAGTTGCTAGTGACGCACCATGGCTGGTTGCCCAGTTGCTAGTGACGCACCATGGCTGGTTGCCCAGTTGCTAGTGACGCACCATGGCTGGTTGCCCAGTTGCTAGTGACGCACCATGGCTGGTTGCCCAGTTGCTAGTGACGCACCATGGCTGGTTGCCCAGTTGCTAGTGACGCACCATGGCTGGTTGCCCAGTTGCTAGTGACGCACCATGGCTGGTTGCCCAGTTGCTAGTGACGCACCATGGCTGGTTGCCCAGTTGCTAGTGACGCACCATGGCTGGTTGCCCAGTTGCTAGTGACGCACCATGGCTGGTTGCCCAGTTGCTAGTGACGCACCATGGCTGGTTGCCCAGTTGCTAGTGACGCACCATGGCTGGTTGCCCAGTTGCTAGTGACGCACCATGGCTGGTTGCCCAGTTGCTAGTGACGCACCATGGCTGGTTGCCCAGTTGCTAGTGACGCACCATGGCTGGTTGCCCAGTTGCTAGTGACGCACCATGGCTGGTTGCCCAGTTGCTAGTGACGCACCATGGCTGGTTGCCCAGTTGCTAGTGACGCACCATGGCTGGTTGCCCAGTTGCTAGTGACGCACCATGGCTGGTCACCCAGTTTGTGTGTCAGCCTTCATTGTGTAAGCACATGTAATTTTATCTCCAGGATTATAACTTATTATATTATATAAATTATTATTATTATTATATGTATTATTTACTAACTGTATTTATATAAGGTTGTAACATATATTCTGCTCAATTTTTTAGTTCATTCAGAACAAAAATTAAAGGACAATGACAAATTAATCATCAATATAATTCCCTTCTTTTTCTATAACCTCCTTCCACCTGTAGAAAAGTTTTTTGTGCCACGTTCTAAAGAAATCCCTTGGTTTCAAGTTAAAGCGATCACTTCATTTTTGGTAACTTCCCTGGATTGCAACTTTTGTCCATCTGGGTAGTGGTGATTTGAGCAGTGTGAGGGTGCGCGTTATCCTGGTGGAATAGAACACCTCTGCGATTAATTAATACAGGATGTTTTTCTTGTAATGCCATCTTCAATCGTTAGAGTTGTTGGCAGTAGACTTCAGCTGTGTGTGTTTGGTTATCTGGTAGAAGCTCAAAATGAATAATTCCTTGCATATCCCACCAAATGCATAGCAAAATTTTCTTTGGATGGGGTCCATTCCTTGGCTGAGGTTCAGGCTTTGTTTCACGGCTAAGCCACTGATGTCGATGCTTAATATTGTTATAGAGGACCCATTTTTCATCTCCAGTGATGATCCGATTAAAAACTGGTGCCTGCAGTTGCTGAGAATGCAGTGATATGCAAATATTGATTTGATGTTGAAGATTCACTTGACAAATCATGTGGAACCCATTTTCCAACCTTCACTACTTTTGCTAACAGCTTCACATGATGATGAATGGTCATATGGCTAACGCCGAGTTGCAGGCCAAGTTCTCTTAGTTACCATTGGGTTTTCCTCCACTGTTGCTTTCAGCAACTCATCTAACTCATTTGGTCATCCTGTTCGTTGATAACACTGGTCTGCGTCATTTTTGAGGTCAAGGTTTTTTTTAGTTTTTATAAGTTTTGCATGCTGAATTAAAAAATGTAACTCATTTTGCTCAATCAGGTCGGGTTTTTATGCTATCTCAATTTAAAAAAAATTAAATAATTATGAAATGAGCAAGTTTATTTTTTTAAAACACTTACATTTTAGCCAAGTGTTAGCCAAGCTCTATATAATAAACAGACACAACTTATTTCTAATTACGATTGTCATTACTGTTTTTCAGCATGAATAGAATGTGCAAGAATGACCCAAACAGGTTCTGCTACATCTGTGGTAAAGTCACTATGTTAGACTGGCAGTCAAACATCACACATTTTGTGAGGAAGTTATCACACCTACTTTGGAGTTAAACTTGGTGACCAGGACAAAGCCTTTGCCCCTCGCATATGCTGCAAAATGTGCATTGAAAGTCTGTGGCGCTGGAGCCACAAGAAGGTAGTGTGTCTACCTTTTGGTGTCCTAATGGTGTAGAGCATGGGTCCGGGAACTTTTTTGGGTATTACCCAAAAATCTATTTGAGTAAAATGAAATTACCCCCAGACTTAAAAGTAAACAAAAACAAGCCAATTGCTCTTAAAATTGTTGCATATGGTGTGTCTCATACCGCACGCATTACCCCAAAAATTTTTAAATGTACCCCATTTGGGGTAATTTACCCCTGTTCGCCAACCACTGGTGTAGAGGGAAGGAAGAGATCATACTACTGACTGTTATTTCTGTATGACAAACCTACAAGGTAAGTTAGTATGAATTTAATTTTATACTTACAAAAATATGCCTGACAATATATGAGATGTCTTTATCTTATCTTCATCTGTTTCCTTTTAGGCATAAATCGAAAAAACAAGCAACACGTAAAGTATCCAGACGTGCCATCTGCCATAAAGCCAGTGCCTCATGGACCAGAAATTCCAATTCCAACACCGCCCGACAACTTTGATTCGTCATCCAACTCAGATGAAGAAATGGATGATGGTGACATATCTGATACATACAACCTACTGCTGAGACAAGTCAACCCAAACTCTTGAGCCAAGCTGAGTTGAATGATTTGACAAGATATTTGTGCTTGCCCAAAGAATCTGCTCAGTTGCTAGGGTCACGTCTTCGCGAAAATCATTTGTTAGCTCCAGAATCAATATTCTTCTGGTATCGCAGCCGCAAAGAAGAGTTTCGAGAATATTTCACGTTGGACGAAGAAGCTTCGCTGGTTTACTGTAACAACGTCAATGGCCTCATTGCAGCTATGGGTTTAGCGTATGACCCTACAGAATGGTGGTTCTTCATCAACTCAAGCAGAAGCTTGAAAGCAGTACTACTATACAATGGTAACAAGGTCGTGTCTGTTCTGGTGAGTCACTCGGTGCAGATGACAAAGTTATAGTAACATGGAGCTTTTGCTAACTGCTTTGAAGTACAAACATCACAATTGGATGATATGCGGAGACATAAAGGTATGTTCGTTTCTACAAAAAAAATAAATACTGTATATATATATTTTTTTTATAGGTTATAGCCCTAGTGCTGGGTCTACAAGGTGGCTACACCAAATACCCCTGTTTTCTCTGTCTGTAGGACATCCGAGCAGACAAGCAACACTACGTACAACACGACTGGCCAGCAAGACGTGGCCTGGAACCAGGTTCGCACAACGTTCTGTCACACGCTCTCGTGAATCCGTAGATGATTTTACTTCCGCCGCTGCACATCAAGCTCGGACTTATGAAGAATTTCGTCAGAGCACTCAACAAAGAAAGCCAAGCTTTCACTTTCCTGAATCAGAAATTTCCATGTCAGTGAGGGCAAACTGAAAGCAGGTATTTTTGATGGCCTTCAGATCAGGGAACTAATGAAAGATGCTCAATTTGACGAAAGTCTGGAGGACAATGAGATCAATGCCTGGCTCGCATTCAAGTCCATTGTCACAAATTTTCTGGGCAACCACCGAAGTCCAGAGTACGAATGTGTTGTCGAGGAGCTCCTGCAGAGCTTCCAGGCTCTTGGTGCACATATGTCCATAAAGATGCATTTTCTCAGCTTGCATTTAGACTACTTTCCGGACAACTGCGGTGATGTCAGCGAGGAGCAAGGAGAGCGCTTCCACCAGGATATTCGAGTGATGGAAGAGAGGTACCAGGGCCACTGGGATGTGAACATGCTCCCGGACTACTGCTGATGCCACAAGAGAGACGTTCCAGCTGTGGAACACAGACGAAAGTCTTTGAAAAAGCCCTTTCATCCACATTAACTGTACTCGTGTACCATTTTTTATATACTTTATAAATTTTCTGTCAATTTAAGTCTGTTTAAAAAAAGTAAACTTGCTAATTTTATAATTATTTCTGAATTATCTATTTTTTAAAAATTGAGATAGCATAAAAACCTGACCTGATTGAGCAAAATGAGTTACATTTTTGAATTCAGTATGCAAAAATTATAAAAGAACTAAAACAACCTTGACCTCAGGAAAAATTTTTTCAAACGCAGACCATCTCCTACACATCCATTCACTCATTATTATTTCCATAAACTCTGAATATTTTTTGTGGATTCACAGCATTGAGCTCAGATCCTTCATGGAACTTGTACAGCATCACATGTCAAATATGCTCTTTCGTGGGCTCTATGTTTTTTCAATTACTGTAATATCATAGGATTGGTGTTATAACTGTATGACAAACACCAGATAAAATATTCATTAGCTTAAGTCTACACTAGCATAAGTCATTCTGTATCGTGATAAAACCTGTGCAAACCTGTCACCATGTGTATTTTGCAACATTGCTAAAACTATTTCACATTATCTTCAGGTTATTCTATTATCTATCATCTGTTTTCTAATCGAGCAGAATTTGTTATAACTTGATATCTTAATACTTGTTAATAGGGTTAAATCAGGCTATATATAGGCCCATGTAACTTGTAAACAGATATTAGGGTAAATTGAATGCAAATATATCGTGTCTCATATACGCTGGTTGCTCAAGCATGGAACCCCCGTGTAAAACAAGGGATTACTGTATATTCTTAGCTGAATTAACATCTTTGCAAGAAAGACAGGTATCATCTGCAAACATTATGAAGTTCAGTATATCAGATGAATGTGGAAGGTCATTTATATATAATAAAAATAACAGTGGACCCAAAACAGAACGCTGTGGCACACCATGTTTGAGAAGCGTTTTAGTTGAGCAAACCTTATTTACTGATACTGCTGTGGTGGCTGAGTAGGCCATAGTCCCCTGAGTATCAAGAATCTTCAAGTCACCCAGCACCCTCTTTAAGTTCCCAGGTTTGTGAGGATAAATTGTCCAGGCAAGGGGGCAGTATTCTCCAGTATCCAGAAAGATCTTGGGTACCAGTTTTTCTTACCCCAACTTACTTCTTAGTATGATGAACACACATCCAATAGGTTCTGGATCATTTGCCAACTGTTGTACTTCACCAACAATCCCTTATAATCTAGTTCTGATCTTTATACTAATTAAAGGTAATATATGACTGGAATAAATACAAGTTTTATTGTAAAGGTATAAATGCCCAGAACACTAGCAATATCACAATTAATCAGGAAAACTCTGGAAAAACAAACAGCAATGAGTGAGGTTCAGCAGAAAAACAAAGTGGGAGACAAACGCAGAAAAATGGTTTGTGAAAGTACGTGAAACTATCCCAGCCCAGTGGACTTTGTAGGTCCAACTAGGTTGGATCCACAATGCCAGTGGGTTGTATCTCGACTAGTTGAGCTAGCTGGTAGATTTCCTACTGGTTCCCCCTGGTCCCAACTGGTTGCCTAGATAACACAAAATTATTAGTTACATGCATGGGTACAGTCAATCATTAATAATGAATTAACAGATAATTAATAAACAAATTGGAATGGAATTGCAACTTAATTAATCACTGGAGAGAATAAATTGCTCAGAATAATCTCAAACAGAAAAGTACTACATAAGAATAACATTGACAATCATGACAAACATATCCCATATTTGATCAACCTGTAAGCAGTGCCAAAACCAAGCATGGGCAACAAGCAAATCTCTGGAATGAGGTAATTGGTATCCTATAGTGGTAATAATGGGCTCTATAGCTAGTTGCTAAATCACAGAAGCACAGGATTGGGTTAGCAGGAATCCAAGGCTCGAGCAAGCACTGCAAACTGGCAGTAACTATAGGTCAAGTGTCTGATTCTAAGCAGGCTAAATATATAACACATGCCCATACTTATTTACAATTTGAATGCATACCAATCATTATCTAACAAATAAATGCAAAAAAAAACTTCAATTTTTTCTACATGAAGGTCAAAATAAGGTCTGGATTGTTTCCTTCTCGCCTTTTTCATTTGCTTTTTGGTTTATAATTTCTGTATAATAAACAACAATGTAATAAATTTATAATTTCTGTAATAAATAATAATGCAATATTAAATGTAATAAATGTAATAATTATGTTGTAAAAAAAAAAATCTGTATGTATAGAACAAGATAGTTTTAAATTTGTGTGAATGTACTTATAAGCAGGTCCCTTTAATGAAAATGCCCTTCTGGTGTCAGGAGAATGGGATCTAACCTAGGTTCGAATTTCTTAACAGTTCCCGGACTGGTTTCCCTCTTGTTTTGGTTCATTCGTTTTTATGTATCCACCCGAGGAGGATGCCAGTGGGCATCAAAACTGTTGTGGAAATACTGTCTATTAGAGTGGGTTTTTATTTTCACATTATCTAACAATTATTTTAATCATTAACAACATTCTGGGCAATTTTAATGTCTAGTAAACTCTGATAAAGAATCATAATACCCATAACAAATAAAATACATTAATAGGCTTTCCAGCAGTCATTTATGTTGTATCTTCCAGAAGTGGAACAGGGTCCAGAGCATGTATTGTTAAATAATTGATAACTAAATAACACATCTAATATTTAACTAGACTTCTGTGTTCTGTGGGGAGAGAGAAAAACTTGCGAGAATTCTTAGATTTAAACAATATTTGCCTGACAAAACTCTGGAGAACCAGATAAAGCTTGAAAACCCCAGCAATAACCAATCCCTGCTGGATTGGTTAAAAAGAATGAACAGGAAAACTTAACCAATTACTGTACTGGGAGGGACACTGAGAAAAAAAAATATGAGGGATTGGCCCACAACAAATACTAACGTGGGACCAAAGGACAGATGGGCCATTAATAAGGAAACTTGGAACCATAGTCCAAGCCTATTGCTTGAATGTGGGGTTTTGGGAAGAACTTCAAAATGCCTGCAATACAAAATATCTATTGGACAAATAACTTTAAAACCAATCATTGATTGCTGCTCTAAAATTGTAACAATATAATTTACTAAGTACATTATTAATTTATTATGGTCTATTATATAAAATGGCTCACTCAAATCCATAAATATTGATATCATTATTTCTTTGTTCTCATTAGCTATTATATTTGCATTTTCCATAAGATTTAAAATGGCCTTTTCCGTTGTTTTATTATTACTGAAACCATATTGATTTGGAGATAATAAATTGTAGGATTCTAAATATTGCTGCATTCTATTTTTTAAATTTTTTAAAAAAACTTTGCTGAACACACCAGCCTGTAATTTGTTGCTAGTGTTGGATCACCCCTTTTAAAAATGGGTGTTGTACAACCAATATTTAGCATTGATGGGAATATTCCTTTAGCTAAAATTATCAATCAAAGTATTTCCAAAGTTAGATATCTTATCTTTAACAAGTTTTAATATAGGTACAGGAATGTTATGAATGTTGTTTTTTGTATTTTTAATTTACCAATAATATTCCGGACCTCAGTAGAGGTAACCACCAAAAGAAAATTAATTTAGTGCACTGGGTGGCATATATTCCAGAGGTGTGATCATTATTTAGTAATTGTGAGTGAAGCTTATCTGCTATTGAAGTAAAATGTATATTTAAAGAGTCCGCAATAGCGGCATCATCAGTAATTTCTTTATCAACATTTAATTTTATGTAACTTGGTGAATCAGCGAGTAGTTACGCCTCAATAATAACTATTCTCACTCAGCATCTTACAAAATGATCTCTGTACAATTGCGGAAAAAATTTCACCTAGAAAGTTTCTAAACAAATAAAAAAAGTAATTACAGTAATTTCATTGTTTTTGACATTTTACTATTCATCAAAACTAGTGAAATATCCAAAACAAGAACAGAATAGTGCTAATTTGTAATTTGATTTTCAGAAACTTTCTTGAATTTTTTTCCGTAACTGTGCAGTGTACATAGCTTATTTCTGCAGGAAAAAAATGATAACTTTAATACCGTATTTTTAGCAGATAGGTCATTCTTACTTTCAATCATCTAAGTATGTTCTGGACCAAAACAATATGGAGGGAGCCATACTAGATTGAACTTACCCATCCATCCATCACTTTCGCATCCAGGCTGTAACTGTTGAACTATTTAATATAAATTAATGAAACCACGTGTGCAGACATCACCACAAGATGATGTGTAATGAGCAAGACTTGGGGTGGGGGATGTGTCCTTGTATTAAAGGTCAAGATCACAAATAGAGGTAAAAGGTCAAATGGAGGCTCACTTGATATAGATTGATGAAATTTCACACGCGCGCATGAATAACATGTGTTTTTTAGCAGGACTCCATTCCCTGCATCAAAGGTCAGTGTTACAAAGAGAGCTAAAGGGTTGATTGGAGGTCCATGCCATACCTTTTGAACCATTCTACATAAACATGAAACTTTGCGCACATGGATCATCATGGGTCACGAGTAAGACTCAGGTCCTTCCGCTGAAAGTCAAACACACAAATCTAGGATACATTGATGTCATTCACATAATTTTTGTTCATAAGTTTTATAACTTAATTTGCTTATATGGTGTGATTAATACTGTTCCATTTAAAAGAGATTGCCATTGAACTGAAAATAAAGCACATTAACAATAGATTTTGTTGTATGCTTAAATTTGGGCCAAATTATGTTTGAAAAAAAGACTACTAATGTTTTCAAAATGAAGTTTATAGAGTTCTTTCTTTATAGAGTCGATCTCACTTTACATATTTCTTGGAGGAGGATATTGTAGACGCCATGCCTTTCCTCAAATTTTCAATGTGTTGAAACCACCACTTCTCTAAACCTTACCTTCTCTTCCTCACTGAAACTTGTGTGTGTGTGGGACAACTGACAGCAACACCTTTTCTGTACCCTCCTATTTTCTCTCTACTCAATTTCATTCTAAAAGTGGATATTGTGTATGTGCAGTGATGGGCATTGATACATGAAAATTGCTAAAGCGATACTGATACATTGATACATGAAGAACGTCTTAGGCGATACTGATATGCCGATACTTTCTAGATGTCTTAAGTGATACCGATACAGATACATGCATCGCCGGTACATTTTTATAATTATTCATTTAATATGTAAGTATTAGATATTGTTTAGACTAGTAATTTGTATGCACTGTAAGTAAAATCAATGACATTTTAATGGGTTTTATAGATGTAAATAAAAACAATTGCTTTATTTAATGAAAGTATGTTTTAATTTTGTAAGATAATGAATGACTGAAAATATTACACTAACAATTAAAAGTAATTACTATTACCCTTCAAAAATACGCGTTATTATTACTATTAATATCTTCACTCATTATCGCACAACTACTTGGCATGACGTCTACTTAATGAGTGACTGATTGATAAGAAATGCCTCGGGGGACCAAGAGGAATCGCTGCGTTACAAGTATGAACCTGTTTAAACTCAACACTGAGTGGGCGTGGCCAATAGTGTTGCAACACCAATGAGCGTTTCTATATTATATGAGCGTATATGGTTAATCTCAATAACACAAGTAAAACATGTTTAAACGTTGCGCCGTACTGTGTGACGTGACCAGTAGAGTAGTACTGTCATTAAATAAATATTTAATAATCTTATTTATGTATATTCATAAATATAACTCAGTAGTGTCATATAACATCTTTAAATATTTAAAAATTCTTATTAATGTATCGAAGTATCGATTTTTTTCGATACACTTAAGAAAATTGACCTTAGCGATACCGATAAATCGATACTTTTGTCAAGTAGCTAAAGCGATACCGATACAAAAGTATCGATCGATACTTATCGGCGATACATGTATCTAGATACTGCCCATCACTGTGTATGTGTACACAATAAACTAACTTACTCTTGTATTCCCGAACTTGAATCTGCTGAATTTGACACACACTTGGCAAAGTAAATATATCTGCGCTGTCTACTCGCTTTCTAATTCTACTGACTATTCAAAACTCTGACTACCTTACTTTTGAAGTGGAATACTTTCTATCACAACCTCCTTTTGCTGAAATCTCCATTTTAGGTGATTTCAATGTTCACCACCACCTTTGGCTTTCCTCCCATTTCACTGATACTCCTAGTGAACTAGCTTACAACTTCTCTATCTTGAATGACCAAGAACAGATTGTACAGCACCTTACTCGTATTCCTGATTGCCTTGAAGATAGGCCCAACATTCTGGATTTCTCGCCACTCATCATCCTTACTTTGTCAAACTATTTTCTCCATTGGTCTTCTCTGATCACAATCTTGTATCTATTTCCTGTTCTATTGCTCCAGTTTAGCCTTTAGATCCTACCAAGAGGAGGCACCTTTGGCACTTTGGAGCTGCTGATTGGGAGGCCCTAAGGCAGTACTACTTTGATTTCCATAGAATGATTACTGCTTCCATGACTGGGGCTGCTCTGGGTAAAATGAGTGCATCAAGGAGGTGATTCTCTCAGGCTTGGGAGTATGCATTTTATATTCTATTCCTACTACTAATGCAAAGAAACCTTGGTTTAACTTTGCTTGCTCTAATGCAATCTGCAAGACAGGAGTCTCTCAGAGGGTACTGTCACTATCCAATTTCTGACTTGCTGTTTATTTTTCTGCCTGGAATCGTGCAAAATCTGTTCTAGACACTAAAAATTCCTTCATCAGACAAAAATGTGTAAACCTATCTAATTCTATTTTTCTTGCCCTTTCTAGTACTGATCCAGGAACCTCTCCAACAACTTTACTCCTCCTTTATCATTCTGACTGCTGAGTTGGTTCCTTCTGATAAAACTGAACTCTTCAGTCAGACTTTCGCCTCCAACTCAACCCTAGATGATTCTGGTGCTATTCTTCCATTTCCTCTTCCTCTGACTTAATTATGTCTGAAATTAAAATCTCTTCCAAAGATGTTTTTTCTGCCCTCCCTGGGCTCAACTTTTGGAAGGCATACGGTCCTGATGGTGTCCCCTCCTGTTGTTCTTGAGAACTGTGCTTCTGTGCTAACATCCTGCCGAGATAAACTCTCCTTCATTCAACTTGTCCCAAAGAAAGGTCACCGCTCTCAACCCTCCAATTGCTTTGATTTCTTGCCTTTCTGAAGTTTTTTAATCTATCCTTAATTGGAAGATTCTTAAACACCTCTTCTCACAGTCTTATTTCAGATCTTCAGTATGGGTTTTGCAAGACATTGTGCTAGACATATCGAAAGCTTTTGGTAGTGTTGCACAAATCTTTAATTTCCAAACTGCCCTCCTTCGGTACCTGTCCTCCTGTCTGTGCCTCATCTCTAATCCCCTTTCTGGCTGATTTATAACTGGTTGTAGATGGCCACTGTTCTTCTCCTAAAGCTATTAGTGGTGGTATTCCTTAGGGTTCTGTTCTGTTACCTACTCTTTTCGTTTTCTTTATCAAAGATCTATCGTTGCACTTCCTGTCCTATCCACTCCCATGCTGATGGATGATTCCACCTTCCATCCACTTTACAAAGCATCCCTCAACAGACCATGATTCCCGTAGAATGACTGGTATACTAGACCTCTGATCTTTCTACTATCTCAGATTGGGGCAGAGATAACCTTTTGTCTTTCATTGTTTCAAAAACTGGTTCATTTGTCTATTCAACACCATCTTTTACACAACTATCCCCTTACCTTCAACAAACAACTCAATTCTTATTCTCTTCAAATTCTTGGTGTTTCCTGTTCTTGTGATCTTTCCTGGAAAGATGACATTTACTCTTTCTAAAACATCTAAAAGGTTTGGTCTGTTGTACTGGCTCCACAGTTTCTTCACCCCTACTCAGTTGCTGTCTCTATACAGGGGTCTTGTCCGTGTCTGTATGGAAGACACTTCTCGTGTGTTGGGTGGCTCAACCCACACAGCTCTACTTGACCGAATGGAATCAAATGCTTTTTATTTCTTCAATTTCCCACCACTTACTGACTGTCTCCAATCCCTTTCTCTCTGCCGCAATGTTGCCTCATTCTCTCTCTAGTGTCGCTATTATAACGGATGCTGCTCTTTTGAACTCTACATGCCTCCTCCTTTAATGAGAACACACAGTATCAGACTTTCGATACATCCTCATTCCTTTTCTGTCCAGCTCTGCAATGCAAAGTTGATCTGTATTTTCGATCTTTCATTTACTGAACTGGTCAACTCTCGAACAATTTCCCTAGATCCATTTTTCAACCCCCCCTCCTCCCCCCCATTGTGACCTCCAATCTTTCAAATGCAGAATGTTCAGGCATCTTGAAAACATTAAACCTTGGTTTTGGCTCTTCTTCCTGTATGAGGGGTCATTTTTGTGGAAGTTTGCCCTTGGCCCCTCCTTCCTGCCAGTAGTGGCAGGTGGTGAGCAACAAAACCCAGCTGTTCATCCTTCCACACAATAAAAAATGGTAGATAAATGTGTACCCTGGGTTGCCTAGTGGTTAAGATGTTGCGCTGCTGGTGGGGCATGGTTTGGATTTCACGTTAAACTGTAGGTCTAAGGTGGAGTGACAAGCTTGACCTTAGTCAGAATGAACAATTTGGGTGGAAGTAAAACCAAGGTTATATATATATATATATATATATATATATAATATATATATATATATATATAT